>NTHP01000648.1:255758-269578 GCA_003416845.1 Oplegnathus fasciatus
ATGATGAAGAGGACTGTTTAAATACAAATTGTCATTGAACCAGAACATTTAGTGGTCGATTCATGGATCAGACGCTTGTTGTGATTTTTGCGGTTAATCACCTTGTTAGAGAACAGCATGTTATGCAGTAAGTACTGAAACACTGAACAGTTGGACATGTGCATTCAAAAGTTTAGAGAAGGTCAAATTAAGTTCATCTGTAAAGGTTATAGTGCATTTTAGGTGCATTCTGAAATTTCATCCGAATATATATCCCTATATATCCCTAACTTTTTGTGAGTAGTGTATTTTGTGTTAAGATAAGAGTGCAGGGCATAAGCATAAGAGTGTAGGGAATAAATGGTTTAAAGCATACCAAAATATGTACGGGCTATCAGAAATCATTAATAATTATCCAAAATAGTTCATTATTAGATAAAATAATAGGACTTTACTTTAAGTCCAACCTCGGGGCACCACCCTGAAAGCAGGGAAAAGATAGCCAATTCACTGATTCAGTCTCATAAAGTGTACTAAAATATCAGTTTGGAACTCTGATTAATAATTAACCTAATAACTACAACCAAAATTGCCATATCAATAATTGGTAAAGCTGAAGGTTTTTGGAGTTCTAAATAGTAGAGGTTGGCAGCATTCACTCTTGTGCAACATTAAACAGACCAGCATGTACAGTATATTCAAAAGCATTTATTAAAAAGATAACAAGAATAAAACACACAATATGCAATCTAACTAAAAGTACTATATACAAATGTATATACTGTATATGTGTGCATGTGTGTGAGAATGGCAAAAAAGGGAAAGATAAAGACAAAATGGAGGAGCTAACTAGCTAGTTAACTAATTAGCTAGCTCATCAGGGCTCTGTAAAGCAGTCATCATTGACATGTCCCCATCATGGACTACAGCAAAGCCGTGGAATGTCCTATGGTAACCATGTTCGGCCAACAGTTGAGAGATTTCTTGGTCGACCTTCTCGTGGCGTGTTGCTCCATCCTTTCACCGGCAACCAAACAGAGGAATATCTGAACCTCGCCAGTTGACCATGGTATGGTTTTGCGGGCAGCCTTTGTTTTTCAAATTAAATAATTCTGCTTTGAGTGCATAAAAAAATGTGGTTACTGTGGACGGTAGCTTGGCTATCTAAAAATGGCGGGTTTGTGCAGGATGTCCAGCAAAAGTGCAGATTCTAGTGCCGATTCTCTCTGACCAATCAGTGGTCTGCAGTGTTTAGTATTGGCTCAGTTAGCTTGATACCAAAAAAAGTACCAGGTACCAGATACTATCCACAACTTTTGCCAATGGAAAAACAAAAAAGAGCGAGTCGAGTCAAGTTGAGCCGAGCCGTACCATACAGTGGAAATGAGGCTTTAGTGTTGAGACCATGGTCGAAGTTAGATTCTGCCTACCAGCAGAAAGAAGGCAGGGTTTGTCTGCAGCCTGAAGGAACAGTAGAAATGGGTGAACCTCATCAGATGAGGGGATCTGGATTTTAGTCAGCTCAGCTCATTCTTTCATACAGATTATGACAGCTGGACGCACAGAGAACTATAATTAACATGATTTTAAAGACTCACCCTCCCTTCGGCTTAAAAAATGTTGGGAGGCTCATCCTCTGGACGCACTCGTCAAACTGGAAATTACGGGTTGGTTCATCCAACTTAAGTCATATTTCACTTACCTCTTACCAACTCCAGTCAGATAGTTTTCATTTATTTTTCCAGGTCTGACATTTTTGCTTCCAACCCAACACATTTGAGGTGAATGGAATGAAGTTTTTGCTGCTTACAGCATTGAAGGATTACTTAAAAAAAATCAACGTCTCTTTTCATCGTGTCCCTGTTAAGCCTGAATTATATTTTTGCCTGCGACATCTGTAGTCACGAGGTTGTGCATATTATAAATTTCGTCATCTGCCACAGGCCATCCACAACACATGCAGCTCAAAATGTATGACTGACTACACATATTAACATGTCCGCTTGTGCAAACACCTAATGTAGGATGAACAGAACTGTGTGCACTCATATTTAATAGTCATAGAACACACAGTCAACTATTTTCACAGGGACAAGCGCATTGGCTGAAATATAACATTATTTTTGTCTGGAAATTATATCTGAAAAAGTTTGAGTCGTATTATATTTTTGAGGATTAGGCATTTACATATTTCGAACATCATTTATTCTTTTTGAATGCAGAGAGTACCAGTGTAACACTGGCTTTTGAATTATGGGTCGTTTGTAGCCTTAATGTTGCTAGGCTAGTGAATTTCTTCAAGTCCGTTTGTAATGGTTTATGGAAGAAGTAAATAGTAGCAGCCCCAAAGTGTTTAATTAGCCCAGTTTAACCTACAGGAGTTGACTTTACTAAATAAAGAATATATATTCTGTTCTGCAGTCCTCCTTTCACAGTCCCTCCCTCCACTGTGGTAAACATATTTAGGCTGGTTGGGGAAAAACCTTGAAATGGTCATAAATCCTTGGTAAAGATATTTTTTATGCTCCAGGCAGAGCAATTCCTTATCCAAATGGACTCCTTGCACAGTGTGTCTGTATGCAGCCTCCTCCAGCAGAACCTCCATCCTGTGTAATGTTGCAGGCAAGTGTTTCAGATGTTACTCCATCATGGAGATACACTACATCTGAGCTTCATTAACATTTGCAGAGCATTAGGGAGACCAAACATAGCTGCTCCTGACATGCTGATATGTGGACCTGAGTGCAACAGCCACTTTGGACTTCTATTGTTTATGTCTATGGGAAGAACACTGAACATGTTTTGTGTAGAAATTGTGTGAAGAGTATTAACTTGTCTACCTTTACCTGTGACACACAAACAATGAAAAAGACCATCACTGTGATGGGTGATATGAGGAATGAGGCGTGATTCAATCACTGCTGAGCCTTGAGAGTTCCACAGGCGTGTGTGTGTGTAGAACAGCACACATCCTTATTACCACATACTGTATCCCCAGGGGGTTCTTCAAACCTTTTGTTTGCGCACCAACTCAAGAATAATGGAGCTAGAATTATAGTGCCGATCTTTGTTTTCTCATGCTTTTGCTTCTCCCCACAGGAATACAGCCTCGGTTACACCATCATTACAAATTCTCTCAACGTACAAAGGTCACCACCAGACACAGAAAAAATGCTGATGAAGGAGCAGAAAGAAAAACATCAAATAATAAGAAATTAAAAAACGGCACGTGAGCAAATTAGGCTTTACACATATTGACATGAAATTCATCTTTAGTTAAAAAAAAACATCTTTGTACAGGGTCTTTAGAGGTTTACAAAAGGCTGAGCACACGTACAGTACAGATGTATTATGTTTACAGTAGACACTTGTCCAGACACAAATATGTCACAACTAATAAATACAGACAAACATTTTGTACAGCATTTACAGAGTACAGGGGAGCTACATGTAATTACCCAACAAGAAATCTCATCAGTGAATCAGCTGCAGGAAATCATTTTTCAGGTTTTAAAATATACTGAAGGTACCAATGACACTAACAACACTATAGACATTTGGGTGTTTGCATGCGATTCCATTTAAAGGACTCTGTAATGGCACAGCAGGGAATTAGGGCTGGGTATCAAACCTAAATACTTCATGCAGAGAATTGAATAGCACTAAGTTGGCACTAAATGCACTGCTTAATTATTCTTTGACCAGATTTAAATTTTTATTTTCTTAATTTATACTATATTTTATTAACCCTCCTTTTTTGTTTGGGGTGCCACAGACCCCAGTGCTTTATATGTAAAATATTCTTCTCCAACTCAACTGTCTACACACTCAATCATTGTTGATTGAACTCCAAATGCTAAAGACATAATAAACACTATCATCAACGGTGTTGATGGTCTTTAGTTGGCAGCTATATGTAACAGTGACTTCTGTCTAAGATGTCAACCCTTCCTTTGGTGTCATTGTAGCCTAAATCCATTTCAGGTTTTCTGCTCTCTTTGATACACACAACTGCATCGTTATGGATTATGCTCATAAGGAGTAAAAAGTACTGATAACACCAATCACAAACAGGGTCTCTGAGACTCCAAATACAACTTTTGCATAATTGTCTGTAGCTGACCTCTGAAAAGCTATTCAAATTTAAAACCATGTTTGTAGGCAGTTCTGATAAAATTGGGAGAAGTTAAGTGTCAAGGTGACAAAACAATGTTAAATATGTATTTTGAGCTGTTAAAGAGGAGCCTGGGTGTCTAGGACCCCACACAGAAAATAAGGGTTAGCGAAAAACATCTTGTTTAACTTCAGTGCTAATTTACGTTACGTCACATTTGATGTTTTTTGTTATAAGAAAACAACATTTCATGTAGAAACTTTTTTTTCTCCATTCTTAAGGTTTTGATACAAAACTTTGGGTAATGTACTGGCACTATTTAAAACATATTTTAACCCAGCCCTACAGGTAATAAAATTGGTATAGTTACTGTATCTAGATGCTATTATGATATAGCCTACACCCACATATCACAAACAAGTGCTGAGATTTGTCTCTCAGCTGGGAGTACAAGTTCTTTAACTGTTGCAAGTTACATAAAACTTTACTGCTGTTTCAGAGTAATGCAGTAAATGAACTGTAGCATTCGTCCTAAAAAGAGCATGTTTGATTTTCTGTGTTGTTGATTTATTATATCTAAATGTCATACTAACTGTGATACCTCTGTATTGTTAGTGTAAATCAATGAGACCATGGTCAATGATGGACGCCTGCCAAAGTATTGTTACTGTTATTTTGAATCTGTTTCAGTTTAATACTAGTGTGTATACTGATTCTAACTTTTTTTTCTTGATCATCCTGAGTTTAGGAGACTTGATTCATGCAGGCTGATTGGCTGTCTGTGCTCAGTGCCTCTCAGTGATTGGCTGTTTATGGCGATGTTTCCTGGGTCCTGAATGAGGGGAGACAAGACAAGCCATTTGTTAGTAACTATCAGTTTATCTTCTACAGTCAAAGCACTCTTTATTTAAGGCCAGCTTGTGCGTACGTTACATTGCCACATAGAAAATCAAGTAATCAAGTTACATTTTGTTTTTGTGACTGTAAACCAAACCAGGGCATATAAATCATTGCCTCTGCATCTTGCCTTGCCTCACACAGGTGCTTTCCGTTATTCTGGCTGATTAAACCTCTGCTCAGATTGAAGTAGGTGGAGCTATTCTCTATGTATCAAACTCTACAGTACTATAACTCTACTAACTACTAATAATAATTAAGTTAAGTTGTAAGTTGTCCAACAGGACCAGTGCAACGAATCTAACAGGGGAGTGAGGGAGATGTTTATCAAGCACAGTATCCACTCAGTCCTGAGAAGAGGTCTAATCAGGTATGATAAGTGAAAACACCGTGTGGGTGTAACATCAGTGTGTAGGAGCTTTAAAAAAATTGAATTCAGCCATATTCTTGTGTTTGCTTCAGTGTTCTATACCTGCTTATCCTTTGAATGGTTACAAGAGTGCTGGAGCCTGTCCTAGCTCACATTTAGCAAGAGGTCTGTCACAGGGCTGACACATACGGACAGACAAGCATTCACACTCACATTCACACCTACAGGCAATTTAGAGTCTCTGTTTAACCTAACCTGCATGTCTTTGGACAGTAGGAGGAAACCAGAGCACCTGGACGAAACCCACACAGAACAGCAGGTTCAAACCAAGAACCAGGGTTGGCTCTGGAACAAATTAAACAGTGGGGGCAATAGATTTTTTTTCTAATATCCACTGTGATTGAAATGCCAACAAAAACAAATAAAATTCCTAAAAACTATAACAAAACCACTACCACGATTGCTAACTGTAATAACTTCACAGTATAGGAGGACTGAAATAACCAGCCTGATTTTTATGAGCCTGCTCTGGTTCTTTGGGAGTTTTTTTGCGGAGAGTCTTTTTGTTTTCATTCAGTTGTATTTTCTTCTGGCGCCAGTTCAGGTACTATGTTTATTAAAATATGCATATAGATTTTAAATAAGGACAAAGTTTGACACTCAGCACATGTGTCAAAGTTTGCACCCCATGGTCTCTAAAAACAAGTTAACCTTCTGTCTGTGCAAATAGTCCTTTTTCATTTTTTTGTTTTCATTTTTTTATTTTCATTTCTCTCATTCCTTACTGTGCTTCAGGGTGTTTTGGTGTCCAGGAGTCTGGAAGGTTCGGCTGGTTGCAGGACCTTCACCCTCTGCTGTGATGGCCTGGATCTCCAGCCTGTACAGACTGGTGGGGTGCAGGCCTGACACAACCAGAACATTATTATCCTGAAAGAGAGGAGAAAGGACAAACACACTGAGTGGCGAGGAGAACGACAAAATAAAAAAAGAGAAAATGGCACATTTTACTCTGCTGCTATTCCTGAATAAATGCTAAAAAGGAAAGAAATTGAAAAAGGGTATTTGTTGTTGTTGACATTTTCAGTTTAAGCTTTACTATTTCCCATTTCAGGTTTCTCCATCTTCAATTAGCTACCCTATTACCCTATACAACTACAGTTTACAACAGCAATTACCGGGGGTAGAATCTGGGACTGGGAGATGAGGCTGTGAGGCAGCTTGTTGTTATTAAGGCGGTTGGTGGGGATGACCTCCGCCCAGGTCACCTGGTAACCAGTCAGCTGCTGGTGGGGAGGGGCAATTGACAAATCCCAGCTAAAGATGGCTGTCACATTGCCACCCTGGGCCTCAAAGGATGCTGTCAGGTTGGCTGCCTTCACCAGGACCTTCTGAAGGGATACTGCAGGAGGAAGCACAGCCAGGGGATTAAATTAAGACAGGTGCTAGCAGACAGGTTCTTGTGGCATGTTCATGAACTACATGGGGAAGCTCATAGCAAGCCTGAGGCATGAGCAAAACTGCCAAGAAGTCCCCAAAGGGAGCATGAAAAAGACAACTTTCTTGGGACACGTGTCATTGCTGTGTAGTGTCTGTATTTAAAGCTTAGTGAGGTATGTTCCAGAATTAGTTTTGTGTAGAGGTGTGAAGGTTTTTAAGTAAGCTGTAATGTGTATAAGTAAATTGAGGTTAGGTATTTTGGAAAATTATAGTAAAAACGGTGTGGGGTCAAATTATAATTTTTGTGGAAGGAACAACAGGTCTTCTTCTAATGTCTCAGAAATTGTTTAGCTCTGATTTGGTTTTTGATATTTATATGTTTAAAGTTATAATCTTTATGAAGATTTTTATTTTGTTCTTTTTGGCGGCACTATGGTGGTAAGCGGTAATTGCAGGTGTGCTTTTGGACCTCACGGGACAAAATGGTCCCGTTCGTTGTTTTCAAACCTAATGACTAACAAATAGGCGATCTGCAATTCCTGTCCAAGAGATATCAGTCCAAGAGAAAGAGAGCCACATCTGTATCTCCTTCAGTTCCTATACTTCTTTCAATGCTCTCCACCTTGGCAAGGCAATGCCAATGCTAACTCTGGTTTTTCCTTGCTGACAGTCGCTTTGCTTTTTGGACTGTTTGCCTTAATCTGAATATCAAATTTGTGTCTTTTTCTTTGGATTTGCACTTGTTTTAGAAGTTTCATCGTCTGTGGTCATTGATCTTTTCTTTGTTTGTAGTAACATTAATAGTAACAGAGACCGTACAAATCAATACGCCACTTCATACATGTGAGTTGAGATTTTTCCACAGTAAAAAGAAACTATTTGTTTTAACTTAAAAAGGTCAAGGTCTACCTTCAAATGTTAAGTTCACTGAATTTGAGAAGACAAGTTGAGGTAATTTTAACTTACCTTAACTAAAATTCAGTCAACTTCAAATTTTAAGGCAGCCCAGACACTAACTTTTTTAAGTTAAAACAAATAGTTTCTTTTTGCAGTGGAATGTTGCCCTCAACACCTGTAAAGACCTGTAAAGACCATTGCACCATTGTGTTACCTCATTTGGCGATAGATAGTGACTTAACAGACATTTATTTAAATGAAAATCTTCGAGATTATATCTTTAAGTTTAAACAAAGTTTCAATTTACTCAGCTGTGTTACAGGAAGTTAGTGATACTAACAAGAACTACTTAATGTATTTGATTATTAAACATAAATGATTGAATGTTAACATTATGGTATTTGTTTTTTAATGTCCTGTTATTTGTTGAAATGTGAACTGTGTTAATGCTAAGTAATTATTTAATTTAAAAAATGATTGGGAAAAAAGCCACATTTTTTTTTAGATTGATCAAAGTAATAGTTACAAGTACAGTACAACAGTGCAACAGTTTATTATACATATTGTATGTTTGAATCTACGTCGACATCTTGTAGTTACATCAGATGATTAGAAATAAAGCCTAAAACCAGATACAAACAAGAGTGTATGCTGTAGCTCCTTTAGCTCAAGCATTCATTAATTTTATTGTCTGTAGGCAACTGCTGGCAATGGATGCTTTGCAGGCACTTTGTCGCTGGTTTGTTGACACTCCTGTAGTTCATTTTACTTTTACTAAATTATAGCACTGAGAAATTTCCAATTTGCGGCATTACAACTAGGAGACTGACATGAACATTCTTCCCCATCTTGGGCACTCTTAACAGTCTTACAGTATGTACTATATGATATGACACAGCTGTAAACCACCCTGGATTGTGGCAGCAGTAAAATATACAATTAAGAGAACAAGCAAACAACAGAATTTGCAAGTTTTATACAAAATGTGGAAATGTGCTTCATATTGACAACAGCAGGCCTTCAGAAGGCCCAGGAAAAATCTAGAAGGTGTCCAGGTGTGCACTCATCCATAAATAAAACAATCCATCACTTGAAAGCTAAAATGACCACATCATATATTTTCAAGACCTGAGGTTCTGGTTTTCTTACCTTTTTCTCCAGGACAGGTGATGGGTTTCAGACTCTTGGCCTGGATGGTGGCACAGGAAGGCGTGAAGAAGCTGGTGCTTTCTGCCAAAGGATGACTCTTCTTGCTGACTGGCTGCATAAGGACTTTATACTTACAGGAGAAGAGCAAGCCCTGCAAGCTGACAAAGCTCTCCTAGATCAGACAAAAAAAGAAAATGATCATAAGATCTGCTCTCCACGTGCACTGCATCATATATCAACCTGTAGCTCTCAAAATTTACATTTAGTCTACTCATGACATTAAAGCCAAATACATTTTTTAACAACCTGCGTCTGGTTGTAAAATAAATGCTGATTAACGGGTGATTCCCAAAATGCCAGACTGCAGATTATTGTAAGTCACTTTTCACATCAAACAGGGCAACAGTGACTGTGTTCGCCCATCAAAAATGTATACGCTCTCTTGGCCAATTACCAACAAGATTTACAAATCTGATCTTTTCTGTCCATAAAGTCTTTTATGTGTTTTGCAAGAGTATTTTATATGGCCATTGGCATCATATGCTCATCATTTATTTGACATTCATGTTCACAGTGACAATGTTGTTTTATTTTAATAGGTTACCTGTGCAATGGTTTTCTCCATGGGTCTGGTCTGGTTGTGTCCACAATACTCTGGTTCCCACTGGATTCTGTAGAATTCAACTGAAGGATCTATACAAACAATAAGAGCTTACAACGCTGTCCTGTAATAGCAGGTCTAGAACAGTAAATGGATCAACTTAAAGGAAGAAAAATGACGTGTCTTTCCTGTCATACCAAGAGTCAGAAAATTAGGTTTTGGTATCAATTTCATTGTCCCAGAGAGAGAGATCTTGGACATGTAGCTCCATTAACAGAACAACACCCTCTAAGAAATCCGCATCTTGTAACCTTTAGCTAAGACTAGAATATTTTTTTCTCAAAGTTAAACATGTCCCAGAACTATCTGTGCACTCAACTCACAGAGATGAGATTGAGATGAGATATCATCGTCTCTTCTGCTGCTGGATAAGATGGCAAAAAACGTATTTCTGTTGCTTTAACTGGCAACTAGTTATTTGACATTAATACAGGTCAAACATGTATACAGTTGTCTGAAGCTGAATGTGCTTCTTCTGTCTTTGCCAGAAACAAGTTTTTTATTCAATGCTAACTTATATTATCCATTATCCATCCAATATTTCTTTGATTAGATTTAACACAGCTTTAATAATTCCTGTAGGTTTTTAAGAACAGGCTCCTAGTTAGTTCAAATAAAATTTGCAGCCAAGCTCAATTTCTCTGCTGCATGTTATGACACACTGTGATTCAGTGAACAGACAAACTAACAACAACAGTTCATGTTCATACATGTGGGAGGTTTACAGATATGTAAATCTTACTGTGTTATCCATCCAAAGTGTCTTTGTGCTGCAGCATAATTACAGACGATCAGTCTTCAAAAACTGTATTGTTTATACAACTGACAGGTAGGTGTTTTACAGTGTGTGTCAGAGGAAGACAAATTGTTTGCCTCATTTATCTTGATGGCAGACACTCACATCAGTTCATGTACATACTGTCCATACCCATGCTGCTCTGCCAGTAAACATGAACACGGAGCTCTCCGTCCTGGTAGAATGGTGTCCCCACATCCAGAACGTCACCTGTAGGGTTTCTGGGAGCAGCACTGTTGGCTTCAAAACAGACAAAATATAATTAAACTTAAACTGACCCAGGCGAGTGGGCTCCCGGCCCACTGCGGTTAAGTATTACATCTGTCAGCCTATCTCTCCCAGTCAATCACTTTAGGTCCGGTCCAGTATAACTTTACCTGGGCCCCGCCGCTTCCCCACCTCTGTTAAGTATTATTTGGATAAAGAGTGAAGCAAGATGGACAAACAACAAGAGAAAAAACATAAACGAACTTATATGAATATAATTAATATATTATTATTATTAGTATACCAACATTATGCATGTTACTAACTTTATATCTTTCCCGGAGTTTCTGTGCTTTCTCGTCTCGCAGGTTCCTGTGGATCGTTGTTGCAGACTGCCTGCCGCCGTCGGCCTGCTTGACCCCCACTGCTGCTATTATTATTATTATTATTATTACNTTTTGTTGTGATTTGGCGCTATATAAATAAAATTGAATTGAATTGAATTATACTATTATAGTAACATTATACTTTTTAATTAATGTTATAATATTATACTGATATACTCATTATACTAATTAGTCNTCTGCCCTCCTCCTCAGAGCAACACGTTCCCCTTGTTCTATTTTACATCTATTTTACTAAAGTTATTGTTATAATAAAAGTGCACCAGATTGATGCATTTAACTTGAAAATGTACACAATTTTCTTCCAGGGGAGCATGCCCCCAGACCCCTCTAGAGGGTCCGAGGTCCACCCACCACAGTCTCACAAAATCCTGTGGGAAAAACTGTAGATATTTGTTTTGCATTACATTGATTTTGTGCTGGTATATTAAGAGGTCTATTAAGCACTCAATCATACATTGTTTTTAATACGTGGCCATGACTATTATACTATGTCTTGCAATTAAATCACAGCAAAATCAGTCCAGATTACAGCCGACATGTGACTTGAAACTGCCGCTCACTAGAGACAGATGGAGAGGCGAATATTCGTGGGTTGTGTTTAAACGCGAATAAACACAAATGATCCGGCGGTCAAACTTGCACGAGTAACGTGAGGCGAAAATTCGTTTTGCGTTTCATGTGAACACAACATAACAGTTTGTCATAGTGGAGACTGATTTTATTTGTCTGTATTTGGTGATGTGGTGTCCAGATTTTACAGCCACTGTGTAAATTCAGGTGTGTCTGTGATTTCTCCACATGCCCCAGTATCCTGGTTTCTGACTACCCCTTCTGGTTTCTTATAGCTGGGTTAAAAGGCTTATCCAGGTTTCTGAACGCAGGATATGCTGATTACATTTGCAAATGCATAATTAGGATACGGGGCCAACCAGAATGATTACAGCCACCAATTGCTTTGTCAGTGTACATATTGGCATGGGAAAATTGTGTTAAGTGAGTCTAGCGAGTCTATCCTTTACAACAGATGAGGTTCCTTGGGATTCACATCAGTGACCTGACCTGGACTCACCACACCACACCATCATAAAGACAGCCAGACAATGGCTCAACATGGACTCCAGGATACTCTGCAACTTCTACAGGTGCACCATAGAGAGTATCCTGACTGGCTGCATTACTGCCTGGTATGGCAGTTGCACCACCCTCAATAGTAAGGCTCTACAGAGGGTTGTGAAAACTGATCAGCACATCACCAGGATGAAGATGCCATCCACGGAGGACCTCTACACCCAGCGGTGTAGGAAGATGGCCAACAGGATCATTAAAGACCCCAACCACCCCAGCCACAAATTGTTCTGCCTGCTGCCATCTGGCAGATGGTACCACAGCATCCGGTCCCGCACTTCCAGGCTCAGGGACGGCTTCATCCTGCAGGCCATAAGACTGCTGAACTCTTGAGCTCTCAAGCTCATTACTGTCACTTCACTCGCACCCTATTAACACTGATGTCACTTTACCTTTACACTACTTACTTACTGGTTACTACCTGTTTACATCTCTGTTTATATATATGTATTACTACCATTTATACCTGTATACATCACAGTATGTGCATATATATTTATATTTAAATACATTATACAAGCTGTGTAACCATCACAGTACATATATTCATTAGTGTAATGACTGTCTAAAATCCTGTTCTTACCTGTCCATAACCTGTCTAGATTATAGTTTATACATTTTATCACTACTGTACACCTGCCTTCCATAGGATAGGATATTTATATTTTGTGTTATATTTTATTTTATATGTATTATATTATATGCCTATATTTTAAACTTTTGCACTATTTCATATTTTATGTCTTATGTTCTCTTTTTACTTCAGTGATTTTCTTTATATATATTGTTTGAACATTGTTGGAGGGAGCCTGAGAACTAAGAATTTCATTGCCATTGACTGCTTCACTGTAATTGTTGTGCATATGGCAATAAAGAACTTGAACTTGGACACTTTGCCATGAACAAATCATGTTCTGGGGACCGTGAATATCTACACAAACTTCATTGGCAATCTGGCCAGCAGTCAAGATATTTTCCCTGGACCAAAATGTTGGAAAACACGCATACCGTATTTCCTCAAATATAAGCCGGTCCCAAATACAGGAAATAAACAAAGGTGAAAAAACTCTTGGTGTCTGTCATAAGAAGTGCATGCCAACAAAGCATAATGTACATTTCCATTACTTTAATTCAATAAATTCAACAACATAATCGTGTTATTTTCAGCACTTTGTTGTTCTGGATTACTCATCTTAAGTATCATTGTCGTATTTCTGTCCCTGCGGATGTATGTGTGTTGATGTCCCAGCCAAACTGTATTTTGTGGTAATGTACAAGAGCCACAAGATGGCAGTAGCTATATTTGAAGGACTGTAATTTTCCACAACACATTTCTGGAAATGTTTCACAATAAATGCCTTGTTAGGAAAAGAAGGGATTCTGTCCACTGAAATGCTAGAGGGCTTTTAATTTGAAACAGATACAGGAAGCGTTGAGAAATCATAAATAAAGGTCTGTCTCTAATACAAGCCTGCTTCAGATAAAGGCCTGGCACCCTCTGCAGTTGAGGTAAACAAAGGCCCGACCACTATTTGAGGAAATACGGTAATTTTCCTTTTAAACGGCTGACAAAGGGTTGTGGTATCTGGTGTTCCATATGGTTTACGTTAAGGGTACAGGTTCAAAGGTCATAGTCCATCTCCTTAAATGGACTTGTTTTGGTCTATAGCTTATCTTATCTTTGCAATAACAACTACCCTATATAACTGGGCAGACACAGCCATTTCGACAGAGCGATCCATATTGGCTTCGGATCCTCTCACAGGCAGTCCGCGGTGCTT
>NTHP01000649.1:0-20000 GCA_003416845.1 Oplegnathus fasciatus
GAGAGAAAATGACTTTCTTTTTCCCGTCATGATTTCAATGTGCACGCCGCACCAGCCTCAGGTAGCCAGCTGGAAGCAGACGGGTTACTGCGAGACAAAAAAAATAGAATTACTGTAGTTTAAATTTTTTTCCATAAGTTGTCATGTATGAAAAGACCCAAAATGAACACTGTAAGCGGACTACTTCATTACTATAAGCAAATTATTTAAACAGCATTTGTATAGGAGTGATTTTGTCCCAAACTTTTTTATCAATATAAGCGGTTTCCACTGTAACAGTAAATGATGCAGTACATGCATCTGTCAAACAGTTACAGGTAATAATTAGGGCTACTAATATTGGATATTTTTCTTATTGTCAACAGATCCTATGTGTAGAACCAAATAATGATAAATGTATCCCACTAACAAGTATGTGTATATCCAAAGCCTCATATCTTACAGTATTCCTCTGTACTATAGAGCTCCATTGATGAACGATGAAAAACACACTGCAAATTAGAAAATGCTAGCATACTAACTTGCTAAACTAACCTGGACAACATTAACTGCATCAACATCAACATTTCAGCATTTTTATTGTGCGTACATTAGCGCGAGTGCGTTAGCATGATCACATTAGCAAGTACAAACTCAGAAAGCCTGAGGATAGAAGCTCAGGAAGAGCGTCAAGATCCTGAATGAGGACACTGCCTAAGGATTGCCCTAAGACTTATTTTTAATTAATTATTATTCATAGTTACTATAGTTAACATTACTATCTGTTGCTTATTTTGTTCTTTATTCTTGTTCTATTTTACAATTTTTTTTTTATTGCATAATTAAAGGAGCTAACGGTCACACATTTCACTTTGATCATACCCAGTATGATTATATGTGACGAATACAACTGAACTGAACTGAACTGAACTACTTCCCATAGCTAACTAAGCCAAAAGGTTGGTCCACAGAAAAAGTCATTAGGACAAATGACCACAAATACCTTCAATGACTCAAACTAGAATTTATTTTGTGTCATCTGGTTTATAACCAAAATACTTCAAAGGAAGACTTTCTTTTCCAGAACATCAAGTAGTGTTTCTATCTTTGACATTTAGTTTTTCGTCACCAAGTAGTCCCAGCAGTATCGTTTCAGGACACGTAGCCAAAATATTCCAAATAAGATGCAGTAATCCATCTTTGGTCACTAAAGTGATATTCAGGGTGCCCCGGTAGCTCACTGGGTAGAGCGCATACTATGAAGGCTGAGTCCTTATAGCAGTGGCCGGGATTCGATTCCAATCCTGGGCCCTTTGCTGCATGTCATCCTCTCTCTCTCCCTCGCCTTTCCTGTCTCTCTTCAGCTGTCCCTGTTCCCTATCAAATAAAAGCAAATGGCCAAAAAGATAATATTAAAGTAAAATAAAATTATATTCAGTCAACTGTTACTACAGTTCTGGCAATTCATCACATGATGTTCAAGTGTTTGGCAACTCATTTGTCCTGCCAGCTGTGTGTAACTCCATTGTTTCTGCTCATGCAAGCTTGGTTCACAAATAGCACATATATTAAGAGAAGAATAATCTGTTCACTGCACTCAAAGGCTGAATATTACGAGAGAATAAATGTTAAAGGTAGAACTTGATTTGATAGTACAGCATCATTTAAAAAAAGTAATTGCTCTGATCAAGCTTTACTGTTACTATTAGAGGAAAACAAATTTTGTGAAAAATATTCACAATTAAATGTGCCTTCATAGTTTTATTGGCAGTATATTCGATCATTTCTTTCTTTCTTTTTTTGAAGCTCTTTATTCTTACTAGACAACTACATATAAATCACTGTTTGGCATCAGATTTCCCAAAATTTTGACCCAAGTTGTGGAACAGAAATTATTTTCACTAGATTCCTGAATGAACTGTTTAGTCTAATACAGGATGTGTTGCTATTCAGATGCTGATTCAGCAACTGAGGGCTGAAGATTAGTGGCTATTTTTAGATGTTGACAGATGATGTGGTGTTTTCTAATGTGGCGGTACCAACGTTGCGCATGGCGAAACATTTTTGAAAAATAGCCAGGCAGTATTTCATGCAAATTGCAAATGAAATGACACTTGTGTTTACTTGAACACCTTTATTTGTGTTTACACACTTAGATCTGTGTGAAAGGTAGCCCAGCCACTGATATGGAACCGACTGAAAATTATATGATGTTCACTTGGTTTGATTAATTCACTTTAGGGTTAGACACAGTAAATTAGTACACTTTGGAACTGCACAGTGCAACCTTGTCCCCTTACTGTTGATCACATTGGTTCTCTGGAACAGTTTGGGAGTTAAAATGAGACAGACAGTAGTTAAGAATGGGGAGCGTTCCAACCAAAACACATCTGGTGACAAATTAATATGTCCCTACAACTGTTTCAACACTGTGTGCTGGGCTAATGCTGCAACACTATAAATGTGTTCAAAGACCCAGCTTAATGCAAACACTAATGCTTATAGTATAGATGGCTGACACCTGGGAGGAGTCCAGCACTGCTTCCAGTTTTGCCTCATCATCAGCACCCTCAACCCCCCCTCACATACATTCCTTACACATGAAATATTGTCATTACACATTCCTTAGTTACAACTGACTTCCTACTACAACTAGAAGCTTGGTCTAAAAGTTGCAGTTGACACCCACTTCCTATTCTTTCTTCTCATGTTTGATGACATTTAACTTGAACACATTTTTCTCTGGGCCAGTCTGACATTTGTAATCAGCCACTGTTGAACCTAATAAGTGGGGGTCCTTGATGAATACAATAGCTTAGTGTTAACTTCCATAAAGGGTAAAAAGGGAAATGCTAGGGACTGAAAAGGAAATCTGTGGATCAGTCCAACACATTTTTGCTGTTCTGTTTGTGCATGTGTGCTCATATTGGCGGGTTAGGTCTTCAAGACTATGTCTCCACATAGTGGCCCTGAGACACTGTAGTCCACTATCCTTTTATTCATGGCTCTTGGGCTGGTGAATATGTCTCTGTATCCCCGTCCCCCTGCTGAGAGATTCCAGAGGCTCCTCTCTTGGCCTCTCAGGTCACTCGTTTGTCATCATGACCTTTGACCTCTGTAGGCCAGTGTGCTGGGAGGAATGTCGGAGATGTTTACCTTTACTGAGACTGATGGTGTCCAGGTGGCTCCTTCTCTCTCCTTTTTTTCCTTAGTTTTTTTCAATCTTGTGTTTTTTTCCTGAGCCAGGCATCTTGAGAGCCCCGCCACTCTGCTGCAGCCAGACAGCCTGGTGAATAATGCAGAGGTAGAGCGAGAGTATAGCCCATAATGATGTTGGTGCGCTAATACGATTCCTGTTACTACCAGTGCCTATCAACACAAGTGTCCTACCTGGATCTTTAGTTTCAGCTTTGGCACGTTTGTGGACACACTCTTTACATTTGTTTCAGAAAGTATCTGGATTGTTTTGACTGGAAAGTAATGAGAGAGAGCTATTGATTGGCCCTCTGTCTGGGTCCGGTCAGAGAACACACTCATCCAAAGCCCCACTTCCCAGAGTTTGTTAGCCATCAGAAAGCCAGCCGAGTGGCGTGGCTAGACAGAGAGGGCATTCAGTATTAGGTAATAGACCCCCACTTCCAGCTCCCTCTGCCTTCCACTTCAACTTGGTGCCATCTATCACTCTTGCACCGGACCTTCCCAGTGGCTCCTTGCTGGGTCCTCATCTACTGGAAACTCTTGGAAAGTTTCCTGCTCTTCTCTGCCCCCAGCCCCCTCAGCCCCTCTAAAGAGCCCATTAAACAGTGCTGTAATGCAAACAGTAAGTCCAAAGAGAGCAAGGGCCAGGTGTCGGGTGCGGAGGGGATGAGCGTCTAATGCAGCCATTACGAGTGGCGGGGAGGGTGGGTGGATTATCATAAAAGCATCTCCCCTCCCTCTAATGTGGACATGTCTGATCAATACCAGACTCCTGGGAGGGGATGGAGGGATGGACGGATGAAGGATGAGAGGAAAGTGAGCAGCTTTATTAATCTATCTACCGACTGAATGCTCTGTCGCCACACCACGGGATGGCAGTGACGGGTGGAGAGAGGGTACAAAACATGAGGAGAGGTGGGAATGACAATTTTTTTTGTTATCTGATGCAATATCAGAGTCATATGACATTTGTGTGACATTTTACCAACATGACCACTGGACTGCCAACCAAAGCAAAGAAATGGACCAACAAAATAAAATGATTAGAATAATATCTACTGAGCTACTGAAAAAGTGGTTAAATTAGTAACACTTTGTTTTAACCCGTCCATTTAGCATTTATAAGCAGCATATAATCAATGAATATGGTGTAAATGGTTTATAACACACAACAATGTGGTAGTAAGCAGACATAAAGATATTTTAAGGGTTTACTGATGTATTATTTAACAATTATAACTTGAAATTATAATTCCTCTTTTTTCCTCTATTATAAATCATAAATATAACTCCATGTCCAGTGTCCAACTCAGGCTTTGTGAACACAGTGGCTAACTCACTGTCTTTCTTGGTCACTTGGTATTACCTCAGCTACCTGTGCTCGGCCCTGGAGAGCAGTATTCATAAACTTGTTGCCTAAAATACGGTTGGCTGTCTGGGTTTAGCTTGAGAGACGTTGCTAATATCCTTTAGCGATCACCTATGGTACGATTTAGATTGTTGACAGCACATTGATTGTGTATTCATTCCTACTGAAAGCCTATAAACACGAAAAATAGCACCAGCTTTACATCCACATCAACCGCTTTCGATAATGCTATGTTAACGTTGATTACTTTTTTTTAATAAATGTTGGTGCTCTGGCTGTACTGTATGTTTTTGTGGTTTGTTTGCATGTTGGTCATTGAGTAAGACTGCATTAATACAGTGACTACCATTTGTCTGTCTTTCAGATTATTGTTTAGTTTTGAGTCATTGGCAAAAATGTTTATACATATTGTAGTTTGTTTTCAAAGATTATTATTTTATCTAATTTTTGTCTTGGAAAAAAGGCTGACAACAAATGCTTTTCATCACAGTTTTTGTTGATTTGTGTAATCATACAGGTATGTTATACTGTGTTGTCAAGCATACATTAAATGTTTACGCCTGTGTTGTGGATACTTCATAAAATTAGTTATGATTGTTCACAGAACCATTAATAAACACTTAAAATGTAAGTAATATTTTAATGTATGCAGCTTTATGTATACAATATGTGACATTAAACTAAAAAGAACTAAAACTAAAACTAAAACTAAAAGATGAATGAATCCAAAAAAATAAATTAATCATTTTTATTATTAATAAATCATTTAAAGAAATGTCAGTTGCAACCCTATTTTGTATCATTCTTCAGTTACATACACTAATTTCCCATAAAGTATTCATCTTCGTTGATATGAATGTTAATATCATGTAGTGCAGGTCTAAAGCCTCAGGAGCACCATTTGAAAGTATTACTTGTCATTACTCTCCACTGAAGGAGATACATTTCTTCAGAGGAATGCTGCTTGTCTCATCGGTTTACAGCAGCATTGATGTAGACTGTGTGTGTGTGTGTGTGTAGTGTGTGTAACGAAACAGTGCTGGTGAACTGTTTTTATATTCCTTCTAATGCCTTTACCTGCAGGTGTGTTCAGTATCCAACATGTCCTTTGGCTGGATGGCTTCACACCATTTCAGTGGCAGTTTGAGCAGGCAGCTGGTTCCCATTAGTTTTCCTCGTATGGGCCAGACGTCTTTCCAGAGCCCCCCTCTCGACAGCTCTGCTCTAGACTCAAACACTGAGATGAGCCATGTTGGAGAACGTCCTCATCACAGAGGACCCTACATGTGATTCCCACCAATGGGTGGAAAGTAACATTTAACGGTGACTCATACGTTTAATGGCCTCATTGAAATTCAGTTTGACAGATAGATGGCAGTTGCAGTTGAAGTGGGAATGCAGTATGGTCTGTGGTTTCCAACATTGTCAGTAGTTGTACAACAATACATTAGAAGTATGTCCTGTTGAACTTCCAACAGATGATCAATCCCAGATTGAGTTTAAAGGAGGCCTGTCTGCACCGCTGTGCTCATTCCTACTGTCACTACTGTAATTGTGTTAACTGGTGTTTACCTTACAGGGCTTTTATCTTTACAGTGCTATAGATAGTGCTGTAGAGCTAAAAACTGCTAGGTACAGATGTCACTCCTTTCAACTGACGCGATTGCTGTGGCGGTAAAGATGCCCTGCAGTAGCAGTAGGGAGGGGGGACTTTTATTTTATCCAGCTGATTCCAGCACGAGCTGCAGTGCGCACCAACAACCACCAGGTGGCACATGTGAGCAGTCTGCAAAAGTGAACGCAGCCGCTGTGAGCGCTGTGGAAGCCTTGCATTTCTGGTCCTCAGGTGGGGCGCTTCCTACAGGCGACATAGGTAGCCACCTAGGGTGCCGCCCTGAGGGTGGTGCCAAAATTGCGCCCCAAATTTATTTATTTTTAATTTTGACAAAAAAACATACTAGAGCTAATATTGTAAATGACCTAAGTAATCTGTTGTTTTTCATGTTCATTCAATTTACGGGTATTTTACTGAGGTTGTGTTGATTTTGTCCCGTTACTTGTATTATAAAGGCTGGTGCTTTTATTTTGAAAGAGTACTGCCGGTAGGAGAAAAAGACACAGGTAAAACATCAGGTGTATCTTCCAAACAAGGGAGTCAGACTTTTAGGTTGTTTAGCACCTGGCTGATAAGGGCACAAGGTTTGTCAGTATTTCGTTTCATATTGTGTGTAATTTTGACTCACCTTATAATGCTTTTTTATGTTTTTTCTGAGTTTAAGTGTGAGTGGGTGTAAGCTAGCAAAACTGTTGTGTTAACTTGGCTCAGTGCACCGCAGTTCTGTCATGCTTAACAAGCAGTTAACATTCCTTGGCTAAATGAAGCTGCTACTGCTAGTCTGAAGAAATGCTGTACTATGGAAGTGTGTATTGCAGTAGTTAACTTACAGTATTGGAGCGAAGCATGCTTGAATTGAAATGGTTAAAGCTTTTTTGTTATGTTTTATGTCGACAGTAGTTAAAAAAGGTAACTAATCATTTTATTTTAAGTTAAACTTTAGCGTCCTATCAGAGTTAGTCATTTTGGTAAGATAAAAAATGGTAATATTTAGTTTTCTTTTTAGCTCTTACAGTGTGTTCATGGCATGTTTTAGAGCTATAGTATTATCAGTCAAGCAGTTGTGAACCATCAGTTGGAGAGTTAGACCATCATTCAGGTGGGGATACAGATATTTGTGTTGACTTCTTATTAGCTCTTGTTTGTAATAAATAAACGTGCAGTACTTTTGCTGTAGAACAGTTGAGAAGTTTTGATTGTAATGTCTGAAAGGTCTAAAAGGAAATAAAAATAGATGCCTATGGCACCAAATGTGCTAGGTCTGACCCTGCTGCTCCTCATACAGTAGCTACAGTAACCAGTGCTTGAAGTGGAAAAAAATAGGTGCCAGTACTCCCCTTATTCACTTGTTGATGTGTGTATCGGCAAATCATTAAGTATTACATTGTAAATGTCTACCGTGAATAAAGGATACTAGGAGATATTGCTGATTTTCACAACATAAATTTCATCTGCATCGTCTGACTCTGTTTGTGTTCTCTTTGTGCCCTTTTGGAGGCGGGCCAACATTATTGTAAGGTTAATGTAACATTACTTAGACTAGCCACCGACAGAGAAAAGCAGGCAGGCGAGAATGGGAACAGGTAAGCGTCACATAGTGCCCCCTTATGAATCGCCCAGATAACCTGATATGGAGAGAGCAGAATAGAGTAGGCTATTGGCAGCTTGTGAGAAGTGCCGGTGTGCAAGAAAAAGTCATAGTAGCCTACACCAAAGAGTAAAATGTAGAAGTGCCGTTACTGCGTATCGGTGAGTACCGGCCCACTTCGATCACTGACAGTAACTGGTATTTTAATGTAATGGAGCAGAACTTAACGTGGAGCGACAGGGGAAGGCAACCCTGTCTCCTAAAAATCACATTCCCATACAACTATTTTAATTAATGGATTAATTTATAATTCCTGTCTATCTTGTATCTCCACAGAGTTAAACAAAGATTTCCGTGCACCAAATATCCTCTGTTTAAAGGACTTTTATTTTCTCTATAAAGGAAACTCCCGTTGGCAAAAAAACAAAGAGCAGTCATGGTATTGAATAATGTGACGTAACAATTTTTGCATATTCAGTGGCAGCACCCCCTGCTCAAATAATTTTCCAACGCCTGGAGGTGTAGTTTAAATCTTTAGGAGTTGAATGAAAAATAATACAAATAGAAGTGTTTGAGATGATTTAAAAATAGGTGTGAGCATCACTGTTGCTCTGTCATGAAACTCTTGAGGACAGAATCTCAGACAGACTGATCTGATACATCACAACAGCACTGCAATTTCATACCAGAGTGGAGACAGATAACAGATTAAACTCAAGTGTATCACTCCCAAGTTCTATATTTTATTTATTTTCTGATTCACCACCTAGTTAAAAATCTGTGTTAATTGTAGGTCTGAACAACAAAAGAACCATAAACAATTTTCTTCATTTCTTAGAAAGTTTTTTCTTTTCATGATCTGTTATTTCCCCATTAACTTTCATTACGGATACAATTAAAATCAGGGAGAGTCTGCCATCACAAACATCACAAACTACAGAAGACCATCCCCCCCGCTGAGGCAAACAAAGACCTGGCTGATGATCTGAATCTCTTCTACTGCAGGTTTGAGAGGGACAAATTCACACCCCTCACCCACTCTGTCTGTTTTTGGAAATCAGGGACGCTGGAAGTCAGTCAGAGTTGGGGTGCTGACAGAAAGTCTACATAATGACATCATAGTAAATGTTGCACAACATTCATGGTTTTCGCATTAATTTGAATGGCCAACAACATTTTACACCAGTTTTAGAATGTTTCACACTACAACAGACAGCAAACTTGAACACCAACATGCTGTATGTCAAAGCAGCATAGTAACATATTCAGCTATGGACAGTTCACTCACGGAATGCATGTTTATTCCTAATCAGAAGACGATTTATTGTTGACTGAGCCACAGCCATGCTATACGGGTAGCACTTCAACTTTATAACACACGCACACACACACAGCAACCGAAAACATTAACGAATGACTCTGAACAGGTTATAAGCAGTGCTTTACAGGCTTTCATTGAAGACCGCACACTAAAACAATTTCATTCACGGTAAACACGTATAAAAAACATTGTGTCAGTTTGTCCCAGCATGTAGACTGCGTACGCTGTGACTAGATAAATGATAGGCTATGCCTTGTTAACAGATCAGCTGCACAGATGAGTGCAATGCACACCGTCGCACACAGTTATTTGTTACTGTATATCATTAATTTCCCAGCAGTATTGCTTACATTTTTCATGTAGTTCTTATCAAACAGACTTTTCTCAGACTTTTCTCAAATAAATTCCGTATCATGTTTCACAAAATATAACTCTGATTTAATGAATCACATGTTAGAAAACTTGTGTGGACGTGCGGACTGGCGGTGTTTGGGGATGTCAAATAGTAACTTAACGTTACACATCTTCCGTTTATTTAACTTAGTTCAGAAGAGCTGTTAAAGAACAACAACATACATACATCCGGCTCCACAGCTCCACTTCCCGTGGAAACATCCAGCAGAAATACGGACAGCGCCACTCTGCCATTGCTGACCACATTGTGGTCAAAGGGGGTATATAGTAAAATTCTGTCATCAGGATTCAAGCACTCTGCTGCCACCTAGCATGTACAGTTATCAAGTGCAGCCCCCTATTTTACCGCCGCAGCATCACTGTGGTAACGCGGCAGCAAATGAAATGAGTGACATCTAAGATTGCTCAGTATTTAGGTTTCACATAACATAAGTTTGTTAACACAAATTACTAAAAATCCAGCCATAACCTTATTCAACACTATGTTGTGTGGTTTACTCATATGTCTACATGATAAAAAAAATCCAATATAATTTATTTGACATTTCTGTTCTTTAACAAACACCATTTCTCCTAAGCCCAGCTCTTCTACATTTTTCAAATGTTATTGGACCAAATAGACTTTTCATTACCAGATTCTGATAATAAAAAGTCATTTCAGGGGGTTGTGACACTCACCACTTTACACCCACTCTTTTGCCAATGATTGTCTATGGGAAAAATGCTTTTTCATCACAAAAGTTGCAATAGTTGGTCTGGTTACTACCTGATGACCTGCTTACCTGTTGACATCCCCGTTACCTGCTTACATCTCTGTTTATATTGTTTACATCTCTGTTTATATTTATATTTTTATATCTTTATTACTACCGTTTATACCTGCATTTTATCACTTTTGCACACCTGCCTCATTTCTATTTGTATATATTTCTATCTATATTCTATTTTGTTATTTTATTTTAGTGTACTATATTTTATTTTATATACTATGTTCTATTCTAATATTTTGAACTTTTGCACTATTTTATATCATATGCCCTAAGTTCTCCTTTACCTGTGTGATTTTCCTATACATTTTCTTTTGAGCATTGTTGGAGGGAGCCTGAGATTTAAGAATTTCATTGCCAATGACTGCTTCCTGTAATTGTTGTGTATATGGCAACAAAGATCTCGAATCTTGAATCTTGAATACCCTATCCGGCCACTGTGCAAAAATACTTAACAGCCCAGCTCTGTTCCTGGGGGCTTGTACTGGACACACTGACTGTCAAGTGATTTCTTGGAAGTGAAGTGCAGAAGCACCACAGCACAAAAGATAGAGACAAATAAGGATCTTGCATTTTAAATTTAATCAGTAATTACTATAAAGCTGATATCCACAAACCTTTGCATGTCTTTGTGTACCATTTGCCATGTGTGCACTGAGCTAGAGCTTCAGTATCACTTACACCATTTATTATGCCCATTTATTTTTACTTGTATGTCCTCTATACTTTACTCACGAACTAAAGAGAGAAGAATATACTCATAGTAAGCACCAATATCCTGTGGTCTTCTTTTAACATTTGAAGAGCACTCAGTGGCCAGCTCTGCTTCCACTAATGTTGTTTTATATAAAACCAATCTCTATGAAAGCCCTGCGCCTCCCACATACATGAGCAGTCCTGACCTTCCCTCATGCTGCATGATGAAAGCGCTGTCCTCACCTTTTTCGTGTCATATCGTTTTCCATCTCCTTCACACATAATCACATACACACTGTTGCATGACTGCATCGCATACTGGGTATCCACATGGGCAGGAGTAAACAAAGGAGTCCTATAATGTTATAACACGCAGTTGTGATTTCCAGGCTGTCAAAAGCCCTGTCACACACAAAAATCTTTCAACAGCTTAGATCCCTCTCCTCTCATTTCATAGTAGCTATCTGGGTCTTTCTGGTATCCGAGTGATTTACAGTGACCCAGTGAGAGTGTCTGTATTGAATAATGACACATCTGAAATAAGGGCCCAATCAGCCAAATGTATCATTAAACCAATAATGACTGAGTGCAAGGGTACACACTAGCAGTATTTTGCTCTGCTTCATCAAATAAAGAAAGTGTAAAGGAGTGTGCAATGCTCTCCCAAAGCAGCTCATCTGCTCAAGTACTCAAGCCCCTTTCGCTTTTCCCTGCAGGAAGGCTAATGACAGACATGTAAGTAGGCAGCATGACCTGTTCTGCTGCACATGGAGTTTATTTGCTGTGGTTTTAGCTGCAGCTTCTACACTCAGCCCCGGGGGCACAAATACGTCTGTGGTGCTCCAGCCCAGGGAGCAGCAATCTGACAAGCAGTGCAGACCTAATCCAGGCCAGGTCTGGGGCTGTGTTTGGTATGCATCCCCTAGGTATGGAATAAATACAAGGCCGGTAAGCAGATCTACTTGCCTGGACAGCCGTAGGGGAGTGGAGGGCTTTCCAACCCTGCGTTACATGCCTTGACAGGATGTCTCTTATCCATATATGTAACCTCATAACATTTTAGGCTTTTCACGAATAAGAACAGCTTTGATCTCCTGTGGAAAGTAATGCAGTTTTAATGTCCAACTTCAAGGGCCATTAGCTGCATTTTTATCAGTTAGCGAGGCTGCTTGGCAAATTTCTGAATGTCAAGTCAGGGGGTGTTGCTAGCCTAGAGGTTAGAGAAGCAGGTTTATGATTGGAGGGTTGTCAGGTTGAGTTCCTCGCTGGGAGAATGTGGGAGGGGAAAGTGGATGAGTAATACTCTTCCCTCCCTGCAGCACTTCAGTTGAGTTACCTTTGAGCAAGGCACTGAACCCCCCACTGCTTCAGTGGGTAAAACTCGAAAAATGAGATTATACAAGAAGCTGTTAAATGTGGTGCAGTGAATTGCTGGGAAAAGCAGAGTGCTCCATTGGTACTCTCTGGGTAAATTAAGGTTTTCAAAAAAAGAAAAAAAGGAGGAAAGTCAGTTTTGCACTTTCTGTTTACTGAACCTTTAAAGTGTGTCTCAACCTGATGGCATCCCCCCACTACCACCCTCCCTTCCTCCCTTAAGTTGCCACAGGTAGAGCAGACCAGGTGTACCTGTTTAAACTTGCTGTGTAATTTGTGGATTAGCAGATGCCTCTAATGGCTAAAATCATCAGAGCTTTCCCTCTGCCACAGAAAGGAAAGAAGAAGGAAGAAATGGAAAGAAAAAAGACACAATTTTCAATAAGTTGAGTAGACACACATCATTTGTAGAAAACATTAAGAACTTTTTCTTGATATTGAGTGGCAGCCCCTTTTCACCCCATCAACATTTCAGTAGTATCAACACTTTAAAAGTTCTTATCTAATGTGTTTGTGTCATTTCGCAATTACCAGTTTTGAACTTGTAAATAGCATCCATGCCAACATTCAACTCGTGGTTAAGGATGGGAAACTTGATTGATAGAAAAATAAGTGGCACTATTTTAATAATCGTTTAAGTAATTTTTCAAGCAAAGGTGCCAAACATCTCCTTGTTCAGCTTCTCAACTGTGAGGATTCACTGCTATTCTTTGTCTAATGTTCTGAACTGTTTGAACTATTTAAAGATGCCACCTTGGGCTATACAATGTGCATTTTTCACTATTTTCTAGCAAGTTATAGACCAAACGATTAACGAAGAAAATAACTGGCAGATGAATGAATAATGAAAATAATTGTTGGTTGCAGCCCCACTGGGATTTTTCTGCTCCAATATACTGCATCTGAGTATGACCAACTCCACAATCATACAACTGTCTTTAGTTGTCTGATGATGTGAATCTTTAATAGGAGGCAGAATGTCGTGACAAAAGGATCTGCTCTTTGTATTTTCTACATTCACTGTAGATTTATGTAAAGCTCTACAGTGCCCACCAAACACATGCCTCATTTGTTACTGCGGGTACTGTAATTTGTCCCGCCACATGTCTTTAGCTGTTACACAAGGGCTGGGAATTTGCAATTTTTTTCTGTACAAGTGCCAGTACGATACCTGAGTTCTGAATATAGTACTTGAGCAGTCCTTTTTTCAACACCTTGAGAAATATAAACATTTTTCCCAACAAAATTAAAATAAGTTTTTTGAAATGTTATCCAATTTCTCAAATTCTGTTAGTTGTAGAAAAACTTTTAATTTAAATCTGGAACTGTCTAATAAAAGAAGAAACCAAGATTACAAATCTGACTGGACATTCATTGCGAACTTTCGATACTTTAA
Organism: Oplegnathus fasciatus; assembly: GCA_003416845.1. Classification (NCBI taxonomy): domain Eukaryota; kingdom Metazoa; phylum Chordata; class Actinopteri; order Centrarchiformes; family Oplegnathidae; genus Oplegnathus; species Oplegnathus fasciatus. The sequence goes on from NTHP01000649.1 coordinate 13,718, forward strand.
AGTTTTCAGTACTCAGTGGTATGGAAACATTTGGTCAGTATCAAAAAAGTGTTGAGCTTTGATACCCAACCCTAGGTACACGTATTCCTAAAGATAACACAGATTTAGTTTTTGTCATGTGTGAAGTCCCCCTCCTCCCGAGAAACACTCAACACAGACACTGACACATTCCTGACGGCACAAGGCATAACTTGTTATGGAGGCTGTTCACAGGGCTGTGTTAAGGTGAATCCAGACACACACACTGGGCTCTGTGCACCAAGAGGGGCAGCGTTGATTTAGGGCATTACTCAGACTGAGAGAGAGAGGGAAAAAGAGGGAGAGTCTCCCCTGACTGCATTAGGAGAGCCTCCAGCCTTTGTGATTCCTTTTGATCAAATCTCTGTGAAAGATGAGTGTCATGCCCTCTTCCAGCCAGCTGTGAGGGGACTGCCCTGTGACTCTGAGGGGGTACATGTGTGCGTGTGTCTGCGTGTGTGAAAGACCAAGCACACCTCTATGTGCACGTGAGTGTGTGTTTGTGTGTGTTGTGTGCGCAGGCTAGGGAGGGAGCAAGCAGCTCCTGAGGTGAGAATGCCGAGTGGGAGGATCTCATTCCAATCCCCTGTGCCCAGTTTCAATACACACACACACTCAAACACACACACACACACGCTGAACATCTTGAGTAGTTTAGAGCCAGTCCACGGCAACATTAGAGGAGAGAAAGCAGAGGAGGCGTGTGTGTGTGTGTGTGCATCTGTGCAGCGAGGGTAAAAGCACAGTGACTACTATTTCTCTTTTTTGTGGAGTGAGTGTTGGTGGCTCAGTGTGTGTGTGTGTATGTGAGAAGACAGAGAAGCAGAGTACATGTGTGTCTGTGTTGTTGAAGGAGATGCTGCTGGGTGTGATGGCTCTTTGGCGTTAGTACTTGTGCGGACAGGAGAGTTGGAGCCAGTTGTTTTGTGGGACTCGCGGGGAATGGCAAACTCCACGGTATCCTTGGAAACATCAGACTAAATGACAATGGCTGAGGTAAGACAGACGGCTTTTCACTGCTATTCTCTGTCTGCTCCGGCTCTTCTCACACACGCTGCCTGCACATATTTAGGATATGTTTAACAAAGACAAACTGGAAGGAGTTTATGTAGATCAGAGTGACAGACGGGAGTAGTGCAGACTGTTATTTTTAGGTGCACAAATTAAGAAAATTATTGATGTTTCATATTATATGATTACACACGTGCATACGCTACTTTTATGTGTGACAAGACACATGTAGAAACATGCTGATATAGACTTCAGTTTTGCTATGATTCAAGATTTATCTTGTATTTATCTATATTTTCTTTAGAATTTTTTGTTACAAGTTGTCAAATAGTGATCTGTAGCTCTGTGTATCATTGGATTTTTCTTATTCTAGTGCTAAAACTCACACAAAAGCAATACTTTTTTTGATACCTTACTTTGGAGATATATATATTTTTTCTACAAACCCCTTGTTTTTCATTTAATACTGGAAGCCAAGTTCTCAAATGTGAAATGTTCCCTAAACACAAGCAGCTCTACAAGAACTTAAAGAACTTTGTCTAAATAAAATAGTCTGAAATTGGCAAAATTTGAATTTAAATTAAGAAATCTGATCAAAGAATAAGTGAACACGATTCCAAATCTGACCAGTTATTTGATGCCAGCTTTTGGTAATTGACAGTTTTTGAAACTGTCAGTTTTCTTGAAAGTTTTCAGAACTCATCCAAAAAGCTGACATTTCCATGTCACTCTCTAACATCTTATGTAACTGCAGGTGAAAACAAAATGAGAGTGTCTTTGCCCCAGTCAGTGTGGACAGAGATTGTCCTTAAATGCCTTCCAAGAATCCAAAGACAACTCCAAATAAACAATAACAGTAACTTCACCACAGACAAGTCAGGCTTCCGCAGTAGAATATGATTCTCTTCTATTTTTCTCTACCATTTTATCCTCTTTTCTTAATCATACTGTTTTTCTTTTGTCTTCTTATAATTTATTCTGATCAACAATATGAACTTTATATTTATCAGTTTTATTTTATTGTATTATTCCACATTTGTCCTAAAGACAATAAGCTCAGATGAGAAGAAAGTGTCATTCTAACCATTTGAGGGAGAGAACCAGCCTCCAGTCCTTACCTGGACCTGTTCTCCATCCACCCGTCTCTCCGTCTGTCTGTCTGTCTGTAGTTTCAGAAACAGAGCAGCCTGGCCTCCTGTAGCCTACTGGCCGCTGGCCACAGACTATTGGAATGTAATTTAAGAGCAGCCTAATGTTTTGTTGCAGCCATAATGTAACAATTAGCTGAGCTTTCTGTGTGGTGGTGTGTAAACAGTGCTAAACATTGGAGGAGAAACAGTTGCAGTTTATTGTTAGATTAGACTACTGTTAGATTGCTGCGTGTCAGGGCAGAGCGGAGCATCCAAAAAAAGGCTGGAGTTTAACTTCCACAACAATATGTGATGAAAATACATTTAATGAATGAACCCATGAAATCCATGTGGAACAGATGCCGTTTGTTCATCGAAGTTGAAATAAAAACATGATTTTCAATTTTTTATGTTTCAGTTAATTGAAAAACCCAATTGCAGTTAGTTATTTACTTATTTATTACGTAATTGTTTTACCACATTTTTTATTTATTAATATAAATCTGAGAGACACTTATTTTGTATTATTTATCAACTTAGATATAATCGCCATTTTGGACATTTTTGGAAAAATGCACTGACACATCTCATGTTTGCTATGAATATTGAATATGAATATATGAGTATCATTTTTTTAATCAGTAGTTTAAGGTATAAAAAACAGGCTAATAGCCACTATTTTTAATGTCAAACAAGTGACATTTAACCTTAAATTTAAAAAAAAAAACATGCATTTCCCAAAGAGGGATTAATAAAGTCCTTCTACTAAAGTCTTCTTCTAAATATTTCAGAGCAGAGTGAATTCAGTTGTTAATTCAGCCCTTATTTTACAAATATCAAAAGAATAAAAACCTAATAAAACATATATAATCTTTAAAATGCACTTACTGAATTATGATCAAGCTCTGCCATCAAGCTCTGCCATGTCAGGTGTGTGTTATTTCTTCCGCACACATTTTATGTTTCTCTAACAGGTTGCCTTTTTCATTTTCTGATGAGTGAGAGGCCATTACTCCAGCAATCCATGAGAATAATTTAGATGTATTTTTTTGTGTGCATGTATGTGTGTGTGTGTGTGTGTGTGTGACAGAAATGTGAGTAGAATGGCCCTTCTTGACTTTCCTTTAATACATTCATGTCATCTCTTTATTCCTGCTGCTATATCACTCTTTCCATCTATTGTTTCCTCTTTCTACCTCTATCTCTTTCTGCAGATTTCTCCCTGTTCTTCTTTAGTGCTGAAGGGCCCCCACAGCACAACACACACGCGCACGTGTGTGTAAACAGAAAATTAGGCATAGGACCCCTGCTCGTCTTTACAGAGTTGCACTTTGCTTTGTGTATGTGTGTCGGCGTGGCGACTGTAGCCTGCGAACCTCGTCAGCTTCATTAGGTTCTTACCCCCTTTAGTGTCTCCTCGAGCTGTGATCCGCCCCTCCTGGCCCCAACCTACCCCCATTACACCCCCAAACTCCACACACAGCAACAACCCCTTGCGTCTGCTCTGCGCCACCAAAAGGCTTGTGAGGATTTGTCAGCCAGATGTGACAAGATTGTCAAGAGGCAGGCGAGGAGAGAAGATCTGATATTAATCAGAGTGTAGCTGGGAGCCAAACTCTCTCAGACTTAGTGTACTAACATGTTCCCTTCGTTTACTCCCTCTCTGAGCCCGCCCGNCACACACACAAGCTCATTGTCTTGTTATTTTCTTTAAAGAAGCCAATCATTTTCATGGATATTCAGGTAAAGATTTGCTACCTTTTTGGCTGCTTTAGTGTTGAAATGTAGTGTGTTTGTGTGTGTTTGTGTGCTTGCTTGTGATTGACTGCTGGATGAGTATGAAATAATGAGTTTTTCACGCTGTCTTTGGGCTGTATGGACTTAATAGGCTCAAACACAGCCTGTCACTACTTGCACTTGCCCAGGCTTTTCCAGGGTTTGTCTTCTCCTTTTCAGGTCCAATGCGACGTTAAAGGAACTCACTCATGGTTTTAGTTTTTTTTTTTTAATTTAAGTGTATTTTAAAAGCTATTACTCACATGGAGACAGGGAAACTGTTAAATTAAACACAGGCTGGATGGCTTTGCAGCTGAGGGTTTGCGTACAAAAAGTTAAATACTTTATGTAAAACTTGATGTCATTTTAGTGAATATCACAAGTAAGTGTTTTTTTATCTGGTGTTGTGTGTTACAGTGCTTCCTCTTTTTTGGTGGAGTGACATTAAATCATAAGCTGAGGCAGGATCACGTTGCCTGCTGAACAGCTCATGTGTCGTAACCTCACTTTAACTGACACTTGTCATCAATTAACATTTTACTACTTTGCTGTCACATACACAGCTCGGTCCAAGGCATGATTTATTCATGAGGCCATATTATTTGCTCGTACCGCACACACACACACATACATGCACATACATGCACAAACAGCCAGTGATCGGCGGTGGGGCCAGGTGTAGTCAATGTAGCAACGCGTTTTGGCGCTGAGGTGGTTTTATTGGTGGAAGTCGGCATTATTAGCAGGATGTCTGAGTAGCACCAGGAACACTGTCCTCCCACTAAATTCCTGAGTGTTTTCTGTATGTTCTGACTGGAATAAGATATCTATTTCCTCAGTGTGTTCGTGTGTGTGTGTGTGTGAACATTCACCTTTTCGCTATGTTTGTTTTTTTAGTAGAGTTTGGCCATTTAAATTCATGTTGGCCATATGCTAAAAGGTAGTTGTTTTGTTTTATAACATCCCAAAATCATTGTCAGTTTGCCTCTCAATGTTCAGTGTGAACTACGATCATATGTAATTTCCTTTTAAATGGATAAAAAAGTTACTTATTAATATTTCCTGCATGGATAAAGTAGTTACATATTATGTAATGATTTTTTTTTTTATCATCGATTAATCTGTTCTTACATTTATTGTTTTGTCATTAAAAAGTCAGAAAATAGAGAAAATGTCCCAGAGCCCAAGGTGACTTTTTAAAATTGCTTTTTTGTTTGCAAAATCCAAATATATGAACTTTATAATGATATAGAACACAAACAAACAGGGAATTGTCACATTAAACCAGTAACCTGTAAATGTTTAACTTGTTTCATGAATGAGTTCAGTGATTAACTGTTTGACTAATCGATTAATCAGCAGACTGCACTAACTTTCTCATAAAGCACCCTTTATGAAGGGTTTATAAACTGTAACTAATTGCTCTCTTTATAAATCATTTATTAATGCTTTATTGATCAATTTTAAAGCATTAATCAGAACAATTTTTGGACTGCCAGGTTGGAAGAAGGATGAACACCAGCCAAAAAGATTATGCACAACCTGGAAATTCAAAAGTTTTCTTATCAATGTCTTATAATTGATCTTGAAGGCATTTGTGAATGATTTATTAATCATTAATAAATCCATTAGTATTAGTACATAACTTATTAACCTTTTATAAAAGGTGCCTTAGCTAGGGTTAGGCTTAGTTAGTTAGAAGCAATTAGTAGCCTCTTGATCTTGCAAACTAACCACATGACCAGGGATAATAGTGGTTTGCAAAAATCCTAGAAAGAAAAATAATTCATGATCATAATAATAACAGTAATAATCTTAATCTCATTGCTCTTTTTTCCACGAGATGTTAAAATAATTTCAGCCTGTGGGTGCTTGACAGACAGTTGCCTGTTTTCAAGAAAATATGTTTCATTTGAACCTTAAATGAATAAAATTTGTGCCTTGCAAATCAATGAACTTTCATATTTCCCATCAGGATTTCAGAACCTTTATTTCCCCTGTGCCATAATTGTCTTGTTAACTTGGAAATGGCTGATGGTAAAATCTGATCCGCTTTCACTTGGCCGTCAGTCTCCCTCTTCCTCAGAGCTGCTGATAGCCCTGTTGTTATACACTCTTTGGCACCAGCACTACTTGTTTCCCCATTGAGTGTCAGTTAGTGCCTGGCTGCTGCTAATTGATTAGTTTTCCACCGCATTAGGCCAACAAGTCCCCGTCCATCCCTGCACTGTCTCCGTCCAAGCAGCTGTTCACTTCTGCTGAGTCTCTAAAGCACCGTGGCTTTTCCGGACATATGGCAGGATTTTATTTTAAGAGCCAGAAAGGACTATTTCATCTTATTTCTTTTG
>NTHP01000649.1:22500-39358 GCA_003416845.1 Oplegnathus fasciatus
CCAGCCTCGAGCGCAGAACCAAGCGACTGACTAAATGAGGAGGAGGAGGTGGCCCCCTACCCATCCACCCACCCACTTTTCCTCCTTCTCTGCTCGTGGAGAGGGAGGGAGCTCCAGCAAGGAGCTAAGCATGCCGCTCATGTATACTAAAACCCCACTGATCATGCATTATAGATGCAGAGGGAGAGAGGTGGTGTAGCGCAGCCACTCCAAGGTTTTCAGCATGTAGCACTAACAACACTGGCTTTGATCATAAATCTGAAGATGCTTTTCCCTCAGTTCCTGGTGTGTAAATGATTTTTTATTTTTTTATTTTTTTTTATCCAAGGCGGAGAGAGAGGGGAAGCAGAATCATTTTTAGTATTTCAGTGTGCTGGAGTCCTCTCTGCAGGGTCGCTGCCAAGTCAGCAGCTACTCAGAAAACTTGACTCATTACTGCCATTCACTCCTCGCTTTGAGTCTCTGTCCACTTACTCTGCTTTTCTGCATGTTTGTCCTGAAAAGATAAAACCCATTAGCAGATGAGCTAATGGACAGAGTCCTCTGACCTGTGTGTGTTTGTGTGTGTGTGTGTGTGTGTGTGTGTGTGTGTGTGTGTATGTGTGTGTGTGCCTTAGGCTTTGATTGATTGAGATGGTTTTGGTGGTCCAGGTGTGTCCAAGACCTTTTCGTTACTGTAGAGAGGACCTGCCCTGCAGCACTACTGACACTCATACACTTTCACTTTTTTTCATTTAGCTGTGTAAGATAAGCAGAGCTACCGCCACGGACACATTCTTAACACTTTTTTTCCTCGACTACACAGTCACAGAAGAATGAAATGACAGGGCATATTTTCTATTAGTGCTTTTATGTTGCATTCCTGGATATATAGAAATGTGACCACTTGAAAGTATTACACCTTTGGAATTGTACAAAATATAAAAACATTTTTGATGTCAGGAATTTAGAAATGTGCTCTGCCCAAATGGGACTTTTTACACTTTGCACACAACTAACCTTTTACACTTGCCAGCTCCACTAGTGGCTTAGATTCTACTCAAGATCTCAAGGATTACAACAATACCAAATATGTCTGTCTGAATTTTGGTAAATTGTGAACAAAATGATACAAGACATCTACAATATTTTAATTAAGAATTGTGTCTTGGGTTTAAAAAAATGAGTCAATATAAGCATCAGCAGCTTCATAAAACAAAAGGAACAAGAAATCAAGAAATACTGAATATATATTTGTTTTGGGCTGATAGTGTGAATTGTTTTTATTTCAAGAAACACAGGAGGAAGTTTTGGTGATAGTCATATATAATAATCAAGTACTGAAGAGTTTAGCAATTCCAAATACATTATACAAGGGTACTGTGTAAAAATGGGAATTCATTTTCTTGCGTGCTCATAAAAAAATGAAAAACTGTTTTTTGTGTTAACAGGCTATCTGCTGCACTTTGGTGAACTGTAACTGTGACAGCTTCAAGCCTGCGAAGCTGAAGAGGCGGCAGTGTGAAAATTGCAAGCATGGCTGGGTAGCACACGGTAAGAACTCACTGCAAAGTTTCTACTGGTAATGCAAAGACAATCAGCTGAGGCTCTTTTCAGTAATAACATTAGTAGATGGGGCAACATATTATGTGTTTTTATTTTCAGTTTTTATTTTCAATTCTTCCAAGTCCAGTGTCATCAGATTCTGGAGTCCGCACCTCTGGATGTTACTGTTGAATTTTTAAATGTGATTTTCCAGTACTGCACCACAAAATAAAATCCATTTACCTCTATTGTACTGTGGTGGAGACAGAAATTTCAGAGACAGATATCTCAAAATGTGGACAAAAAAACCTTAAACCATCTGCATGCATTGATACCACTAGAAATTAGAAAAATGTTTTTGAGAGAAATATGTTTGTTTGTTTTTTTTTAATTTGGGTGAACCGAGCCTTTAAGTAGCTTCATGTTGCATTTTAAACCATTATTCTATCACTGTCACATTAATTGTGATATCTAGCTTTCCCACTGTATCATACTGTACAAAGAAACTTAGCTACTGTAAACAAAGAAGACCATCATTTGGAATAATACCGTGTCACACTTTGGTATTGTTACTGCTGGTGTGAAGCAGAGTTAAGACCACATTTCCCTTACAACTAGCTGCTTTGTGTCATAAAGAGGATTTTTATTGTCATGGGAGCTCTGTTTATTCTCGGAGAGACTGGAAGTAAAATAGGGTGTAGAGCTTATGATACTTCTCAGCGACAATTACGTTTGTTTACAGTAATTACACGAATGTCTCCAACATTCGTCTAATTTTTTCACATTTAGAGTAAGTGCTGCATGAATCATCATCACCGTAATTTTGTTTCCAAAATTCTCTGCTGATTATAGCTCTACAAAATAAAATTGAATGTTTTAAATAATTTAGTTTTTCTATATTGCTTACTTTAATAAATTGTATATACACTTGTTCTAGCACAATTTCACCCTCATACTTTTTCAAAACCTGTATTGTTTCTCTTCTCTGTCCTTTCTCCATGTCAGTCTAGGGACCAGTGTGGTTTCATAAAATCTAATACAGTAAAATATGATGTGTGTCTTCTAGCCCTGAGTAAGCTGAAGGTGCACCACATGTACCAGGCAGGTCAGGTGGAGATTGTGCACTCCAACGTGGTGTTCGATATCTGCAGTCTAATGCTGTACGGCACCCAAGCCATCCCGATCCGCCTCAAGATCCTCCTAGATCGCCTTTTCTCTGTCCTCAAGCAGGAGGAGGTCATCCAGATCCTCAACGCACTTGACTGGACACTGCAGGACTACATACGAGGATATGTGCTCCAGGTGAACAGTGGGGGGAAAGACTATTTTCTTTGTGTGTGTGTGTTTAGGACTACATGTTGTTAGGGTTATACCTCTACCAGTGTGGGTTTGTGAACACCAGTACAAAACTTGCTGCTGATTTGGAGAAATAGTTCAACATTTTGGGAAATGCTTATTTGCTTTCTTTCCGACAGTAAGATGAGAAGATCAATTCAGTGTCAGGTCTGTTTAAGTACGGGGCTGGAGTCAGAACGTGGTCAGCCTAGATTAATATAAAGACTGGAAGCAGATGGAAACAACTCACCTGGCTCTGTCCAAAGTTTAAAAATACACAGACGAACACCTCTAAAGCTACGAGCTGGAACAATTTTTTGTCAAACAACACAGTGCAATGACTGTGCACAGCATCCTGAAGTTTTGTTGTCACAGTTAGATTGTCAGGTTTGGGACCATTGTGCCTGTACAGAGACCAAGACCTGTGCTCGCCAGCCATATCCGGCAACTGGCACTACAGCCAGAGATGCTGAGAAGTGCTGGGAGCCAGAAAGACTGTATCAAGAAATAGTTCTGACACGTAACTCCCCTGAAAATCACAAATTGCTGGGTTTTTTTTACATTTCTGTTCATGCATGGATGAACAGCTTTAGAAGTTCTTGTAGATCTGTTTTTTTAACTTTGGACAGAGCGAGGCTAGCTGTTTCCTCCTGCCTCTAGTCTTTTTGCCAAGCTAGCTCAACACATTCTGACTCCAGCTCTGTATTTAACACACGGACACAAAATTGATATCAATCTTCTTATCTGAATCTTGGAAGGAAAGCAAACTATTTCCCCAAAATGCTGAATTATTCCTTTAAATATCGAAACAATTCGAACATAGTATTTGGTGTTGTTCTTTTCAGGTTGGGAAAGCCTCTAAAAACAGCCTGGAGGATGAGACCCTAAAACAGAGAATGAGTGAGCGAGAGTATATAAAGGTAGAGACAGAGGGAATTTCTGAGGAAGACGAGGGAGGAAGAGGGACAAGAGGGGTCAGGAAAGCATGGCTGAGGACAGGAGAGAGTAGGGATGTAATGTTGCGACCAATACCATGAACTCTCTTGGTATCCTGCTGATGCGGCCTGCTTGTTGCTGTGGTACCTCCAGCTCAGGAAGGTGTCCAAACTGTGCCGGGTAGATTTGTAAATATTGTCTTTTGCTTCAGATTTCCTCTCAAGCCGGAGCCAAGCTGGCTGAGGCCTAGGCTGCAGGCACTATGTCAGCGAGAGCTTAAAACTTCGATTAGTACATCATCAAGTATTCAAGTTGGGCTGCGTTTAATTCATGTTAGCTCATCTAATGGCGAACGTAGAGTCAGAATCCTCGACAGGCGCCCAATGAATGCTCTGTGATGAAATATTAATCACGGTTACGGCATGGAGCCGCTCCTCATTTTCAAAGACGCCCAAATTCACATGTGATTACTGCTGGGCTAAGGAAGAGAGGACCCGCTTGATCAATGTGAGCCGCCTTCTGATCACCCCTCCCTTACTTGTGTCTATATATAGTGTGTGTGTGGTATGTTTGTGCACATATTTATTTTTGCATGCCTTTGGGAGTGTGTATATGGGTGTACGTGTCTGCTAGTATGCTTGTATGCCTGTATGCATGTTCTCACCACAATATGTGTGTGTGTGTGTGTTTTCTGTCTGCTTCTGCTAATGCAGAGCGAGTAAATCCACATGATTTAAATGAAGAGAAATGACCTGCAAGATGAAACACAGTGTGTCTATGTAATGAGGGTTCTCGGGGTTCTGCGCTGCCCGCTTCTATTAAGACTCCATCTGATTCCTTTATTTAGCTGACCTGCCAGTCTGCTTTATAGGGTGTGTCATCTAACCCACTCAGTGAATATGTATGAGCAAACCAACAGACACTTATAATGCTAATGATGAAATTGCACTCTCCTTTCTCTTTTTTTTCACTTTCCCGCGCCCTCTCAATCTGTTTCATTCCCTTGCCCTCTCCCCTTTCCTGTACCACGTTGCTGTTCCCTTTGTTCCTGTCCTGTCTGTAGGATGTAACGGGGAAGGTGCTGGACCGGTGGGCCATCATGACGTTTGAGGAGGAGATTGCCACACTGCAGCAGTTCCTGCGTTTTGGCGAGACCAAGTCCATAGTGGAACTGATGGCTCTGCAGGACAAGGAGGGCCAGGCTGTGTTGGTTCCCAGCACCCGCACCAACTCAGATATCCGCACTTTCATTGAGCGCAACACCCCACGCACTGCTGCCAACCTCTCTACATCCAAAGTCGATAAGCTGAGCGGTAACAGCATGCACCACTTTGAAAACTTTATCAACAGCATGGCCTTCATGCTGCCATTCCAGCTGTTAGGCTCTGTTCCTGCACCGTTTCTGGGCTCACCGACAGGGGCACTGCAGCAGCAGCAGCAACAACACCAGCAGCCATGCCGTGGCTCAATGGAGCAGCAAAGACGAGATGATCAAGGGCGGGATGGGCTAGGGAGGGACAACCTCCTCCCTCTTTCACACCCTCCAGAGAACAGCCTGCTAGGTTCCAACTCTGTTTCATTCACTGCTGACCTAGACCGAAGTGGAGACAAGCCAATGGACAGCCTCTCTACCACCACAAAGATCGAGGCAGAGGACTTCTCCACTAGTGACAACTACTCAGATGGACCATCCACACCGTGCACACCCTCCATGAGCTGTGATGCAACACAGATGTCACCCGACGGCAAGCTGCGCTCCCTGGATAGGAACGGGAGCGGCTGTGGAGGGGTGTCAGGAAGTGGTGGGGGAGGAGGCTCTCTGAAGAAGGGTCGCGTATTTTGCAATGCCTGTGAGAAGACATTCTACGACAAAGGCACACTGAAAATCCATTACAATGCAGTGCACCTGAAGATAAAGCACAAGTGTACCATCGAGGGCTGCAACATGGTGTTCAGCTCACTGCGCAGTCGCAATCGCCATAGTGCCAACCCAAACCCACGGCTACACATGCCCATGAACCGTAACAACCGGGACAAAGATCTGCGGGGAAGCTTGTCTGCTGATGAGGGCTCTCAAGGGGAGAAGAGACCTGAATATGGAACGCCCATCCCTGTCTGCTCTGCAGAAAGTTATAAGTCAGTGCCCAGCTACATGGTGAGCCATGTGGACAGTGGCTCTAAAGTCCACAGCAGCTCGTTCCCCAGCATGGGCCAGAGTGGCATACTCTTCCCCAACTTAAAAACAGTACAGCCAGTCTTGCCTTTCTACCGCAGCCTGGTAACCCCAGCAGAGCTTGCCAACACCCCAGGGACATTACCCTCTCTTCCTCTGTTGTCCTCTTCTGTACCTGTCAAACCCATCACAGCCCCTGAACCCTACATGACAGACCCTATACCAAAGAAAAAGTCTCGGAAGTCAAGCATGCCAATAAAGATAGAGAAGGAGGCAGTGGAGCGAGATGAGCAGATGGATAAGGGAAGCAGCTCTGAGGACGAAGCTCCATTACAGGGTAGGGACAAGGAAGAGTGTGACGGTAGTGGAGCAGAGGGGCATATGTGCGCAAGACAAGCTGGGGAGGATAAGGAGGCGAGAAGGGCTTACATTGACGAAGAGAAGGAAAGGAAAGGCACCAAGCATCTGTTGGACCAAAATTTAGATAGAAAAATGACAGAGACGGATGACAAAGATGATGGCCCAATGCAAGCTGAATCAGGGGTCATCACCTGTACATCCTCCCCCTTCGAAAACAGACTGATGGAGAATCACTGTGACAACTTACTCTGTCAGGAACCCAATGGCAATGAAGAAAGGGAGGACAGGGAGCATGCAAACTTGCTTCATGCAGCTGACAAGATTTCAGAGCTAAGATGGGATGAGGGTGAGCACAGGCTGACTAATGGGGGCACTCCCCAGCTCATAGAACGTGAGAGGGAGGGATCCAATGGCTGTGTAGATGACTATGGTGACTCAGGTTTGTCTCACCCCGACACTGACCTGCCACATTACTGTGAGATCTGCAGTAAAACCTTTAAGAACCCATACAGCGTCAAGATGCACTACCAAAATGTCCACCTGAAGGAGATGCACATGTGCACAGTGGATGGTTGCAACGCTGCCTTCCCCTCCCGCAGGAGCCGAGACAGGTGAGAAGCAGCCATATTTTGCTGATTGTTCCAGCACAGGTTATCAGAATTGCTGACAAGCATGTACATTTTATTGTATCCAAAGAGGCAAGAGTTCATATCCCACATCTAAGGCATTGCTGTTTAAGCTCATTCAGTTGGTAGTTTCCTCGTGGGTCCACTTAGCAGACACCCTGTATATACCAGTAATATAGCATCAAATCATTGGTTCCCAACCGTGTGCCACTGAAATATAGAAATGTGCAGAAGGGAGGAGGAACTGAAATCAGATGCTCTAGTTTGGTTAGAATGGAAACGGCAGACTCTTGGGCCCTTAAGCTCAAATCATACTTCCCACATTTATATAGCTGTGAGAATCTGTGTGGCAGAAAATTTGTCATCTCATGCAACGAAAAATGTATTAAGACTGTATATGCAGACAATACGAGCAGTCTGCAAATGTGTGAGCACGTCCGAATATGCAGACACTAAATGTAGTATAAACAGAACTACAAGCACAACTGCTGTCAACATCAGTTTTGGAGTATATCTGGCCCGTTACAGTACATACAAAGGGAAGCTCATATTGAGTGACTGGATTTGACACTTCTACGTTGTTAATGTATTCTTTTCTTTACACTAGCTCTGTGAACAATAAATAATAAGTAATAATAAATAATAAAAGCGGAATGCAGTTGGCAGAAGAAAAACTGCTGACTCAAACATCATTAGCATAAAAATGTATCTTTTTGTGGAACCTGTTGGACAAAAGTCATTCACCATGTGATGTATAATATATTTAACTGAATTTTAATGCAGAATGTTTTTTATCTACAGACACAGTGCAAATTTGAACCTGCACCACAAGCTGCTGACCAAAGACTCATTCAGCCCAGCCAACACCCTCTACTCACCCTCATCCCATTGTAGGGACAGAGACTCTGTTGACTTGGACTACTGCCAAGACCAGCGGGACAGAGATCAAGACCCAACCAGCCAGACCTCTGTCATCTTTCGAGGACACAACCGTATGGGTCTGGTCTTCCCTATGAGCAAAATGTCTACTGCGTCCTACAGTGCCGAGGCATCTCCCTTAGGAGAAATGGAGGGATTGGGAGGAGGAGGAGAAGGCAGTGGAAGTGGGGAGGATGGGGCAGTCCTGGACCTGAGCACATCCTCCTCTGCTCCACCTCCTGGCAATGTTCGATCTTCCTGGGACTCAGATGGAGCCGGTAGTGAGGAAGGGGAAGGGATTGAAGAGGATGAGGAGACGCTTCCCATGGAGGACAGCGATGAAAGCTACGATGGGATCGGCGTGAGGAGACCTGGGGGCGAGGAGTTGGCAATCGGGGGAGAGAGGACCATTGGGGGAGGACAAGGCGGGCTTCAGGGAGGTGGGGGTGGATCTCCGATAACCTGCCACATCTGCCAAAAGGTCTACAGCAACAAGGGCACATTCAGAGCCCATTACAAGACTGTCCATCTGCGATTGCTTCATAAGTGTAAAGTCCCTGGCTGTGATACATCCTTCTCCTCTGTGCGAAGCAGAAACAGGCACAGCCAGAACCCAAACCTGCATAGGAACCTACCTGTTAGCTCAGGTGCTGTGACGGACCAGGAGTAGGGATTTGAGCTCATATGCTAACATGACTGATTTCCTTTGTTCTAATTGTCTTTTTGTTGTTGTTGTTGTTGTTGTTGTTGTTGTTGATGATGTTTTTTGTTTCGGGGCAACTAAAGAAGGCTCGCCAATTAGCACTTTTTAAATTCCATTCCATCTTGTCATATTTTGGAAAAATAAAAAGAGAAAAAGAAAGCACAATCAGGAGTTTATTTGTTGTGGCAAATGCAACTTGCTTTTGGAACACATGGCTTTTTCTGCAAGGCAAAAATGGATAAAGCAGTGCATGCATCTGTCTATGTTTACACATCAACATAAAAAGAACAACCGAAACATACATCTGTCAGTAAATTCATCTTCAGCATTGAGAAATGCAACCTTAATGAGTCTCAATATTTTGTAGTAATGCAGTACTGATTTCTTTGTATTGGTTTGCCTTACAGCCCAGTTTAGACCTTAAAAAATTTTTATTTGTATGAACTGAATTTTTCCATGTGTTGTCCAAGTGAGAGTTGAGCCATGAAATTATATCATGTGAGTAATTTTTTTTCTGGTGTTTTTGTTGTCATATGTCCACATCTTCCCTGTGAAGCTCTGCATAATGTATTGATCAAAAGCAGTAGTGAAGTAACCTCTACATGTGTCATTTCATTCATTTGGACTATGGTCATCAAAAAGAGTCTTTGTTAAAAAGCTATAGTGTTGTGAGCTTGACTAATAAGTTATTGTATGGTGTTATATGATCTGTCTTTACTGTTTTGGTTGTTGCATACTGCTAATGTTGACCAAAGATTTTTTTAGGCCACAGGTGTTGTATGGAAACCACTTCATACTGTGTGAGGGGTATGCAGTATTAAAAGGGCCTGCCCAGTCTTCTCTTCTTCTCTGATTAACAGCAGTATTCAGGCATGGGCTCTGTTATAAAATAAAATAAAATCCACCCAAAAACAAAACAAGTTTTGACTGATTTGGTTGAAAAAAAACCCCTGATTTTGGTGGTGTTTTTGGAAAGAAATCTGCTCATGGGACTAGAATTGATTATGGCATCTTGTTTGTGTGGTTGCTTGCAGTATCCTGACTGACTGGACAAATAGCAGGAAGATATGCCGGGTCTGGAGGCTAGAAGCATGTACTGTGAATGAGTCAAACACTGAGAAATAATAATAATAAAAAAAAACGCAATTTATAATAATGATCCCACACGTGAGCATACCCTAAAAAAGAACTGGTAAACAAAATGTTTATTGAACTGTATATTCTGTGAATAGAGTAATTTGTTATCTGAAAGAAACCAAAAAATATACTGTATAAAAGAGGTTAATTTCACCACTAACATTACATACATACAGAACATTGTGTTGTATATGTCTGATTATTTCACCATGGTTTACTGTTCTGGTTTTGCTCTGTATTCTTCATTTTTTAAAATTCTGTATTTAAATGCAATGGGCCAGATCCCATTTGTTTGTTGTTTGGATTTGCTAAAGAGGAGCAAAAACTGACATATGTTGATAGGTGTTCATGTTTCTTTTGATTTAATGTTACAATATTCATTTCAATTAAATAAAAAGCCATATGTTTGCAAGCCTCATTCCATTAAATTTTCTATCCATTAAAAGTAAGCACAATCATTACTTTCATCATTGTGAATGAAATGTATTGCTCTGTATAATATTAGCAGAGCTTCAACACAAATTTGCATGTAGAACCTTTCAGAGTGCAGGAAAGCCAATATAAGCAACACATCAGTCTGCAAGACAAGACTATATACAGTATATATATATATATATATATATATATATATATATACACACACACACATATATATGATATGCATACTGTATATATATACAGATGGGTGACAAATTAAAGGAAAAACCAACAATAGTGTCTTAGTATGGAGTCAGGCCACCATGACCCTCCAGAACAGCTTCAGTGCTCCTTGCCAAGTCTGTGGAACTCTATTAGAGGGATGAACACCATTCCTCCACAAGATATTCCCTCATTTATATATACAACCTTTAGTTAATCAAGTAATATCATTGAGATCAAGATTTCTATTGCAAGAGAGACCTGAGTACAGCAGATAGAAAGAAAAAAAACAAAGTCAGACATAACAACAGGACATACAACATCAGAGACAGTCACAGACATCGCTAAATAGATTTGAAGATAAAAGTTTATATTATATCATTTGGTGTTATGGAGATGGTGGTAGAGAGCATTGTATCACGCATTGGTCTAAAATCTTCCACAGGTGTGAAACTGGGTTGAGATCTGGTGACTGTAAAGGCCGCAGAATTTTATTTACATCATTTTCATACTCATCAAACCATTCAGTGAGCCCTGGTGCACAGAAGCATCTGCTTTTGATATGTTTCTCCACTCTTTGATTCAGGTTTTTCCTTTAATTTGTCACCCATCTGTACATATATCTGTACATATATATATGTATACACACATATATATGTATACACACATATACATATATATTTATACACACACACATATATAGAGAGAGAGATATTTGGAACATTTAACTACACAAAGGATGTAAAGAGGATGATTTACAAGTATTCTTGTTGCCTTGGCTTGGGGCGTTGTAATACTGCGTTATGCGGAGCAAAACTGATGAGCCTCTAACAGACATATAAAGTAATGGGATGCTGGGAGAATAACATGGGGCATGCAGAAGATATCCCTCTCAACAAGTTATTCAAAGAGAGGTGAAACAAAAAAGAAATTCTTAAAGGATGAGTTCACCCAAATTACAAAATATCATATTCTCTCACTTACCTCTAGATAGTTTTGGTTTTATTTGTCCAGATATTTGTCTCTACGATTTCTGCAATGGAGGGGAACATAATTTAATTTGTTTCTCACTACACTGAAAACAAAAAATATCATCTCTTTCTGGAAACAGTGTTTCTGGTAATGTGGATAATCCACAGGCCTCACTTGAGGTGAATTTTCATTGGAACTACTTTCTCCTGAAGAAATTGTCCCCATAAAACTGATTTTATGGTAATTCTGGAAAAATGAGGATTTAGAACTTTTAGTAATAAGAGACAAAATCGCTATTTAAGCAGGACTTGTTTCAGAGGTTATCTTGCCATCTGGGCCTTGTTGATAGGCTGAGTACTGAGGGTTCAGGTCAACCTTGGCTTAACCCCTTCACTGCTACACCACCCAGACTAGGCAAGCAAACAAACCAGACAGAAATACAGCTTGTGACACAGAAACAGACACACAGGTGCAGCAACAGTTATGTCTAAATGCACACAGAACACAGAGGCAGAGGTGATGAAAGTGATGAAAAACATCCACCAGATAAGGGATATTTTGTTGGAATGTGATTAATAGTGTTTTGATTATATTTAGATTTTTGTGATTTTTTTAAAATTTCTTTTGGCATGATAAAATGGAAGAGCAATGGAGATGGTAGTCATATTCAGCAGGGATTGAAATTTGCATTACTGCAAAACGGCATACACTACACTGCCTGAAAAAAAGGTCTCACAGTTATTGAAGAGGTGAATTAATCACTGTAATACTGCTATGCAAAGTTAAAGGGCATGGATGGAAATGGACCAGGGACAGTGGAAGTATCGTTGGGCCTACATTGAAAAAGCGAAGAGGACAAATCTGTTACGCAACATGCCAAAGTATTGCACTATTACAGAGGGCTGAAAGCCTTGCATAACTCAACAATTCAACCCACCCATCACATTTACTGTACATTAGTGAGCCTGCAGAGCTGTTCCTCATCACTTAGGAGCTGAAAAACCCAGTTCTGACAAGTGGCCCCCATCCTTTTTCTCTGGCACATTGCAGAAATCTAGTACCACTCAGAGAGGGCACAATGGGTTATTTCAGTCCCTCCTGTGTGCTGCATGTAGGCGACAATATTCAGCAGAGAACCTGGTTGATCTGTAGAGGTGGAGCACTTGCTCAGCTTCCTCCACAGAGTTGTATCTGTACCTGGAGCAACTTGCATCTTTAGGGCTATTTTTAAGGAACTGTTCAGTGGTAAATATGGAACAGATTGAGGAAAGTAAGGAGCCTCTCCTGCAACAGTTTTCTGAAGTACACCTGCAGTGTTTAGGACAGATTGATTTTGAACACTGACAAAAGAAAACGTGTTAAACCTCTCTTTTTAGAAAATACATAAAAACATTGAAGCCTGAATCTATTTCATCAGAAACACCTTGTCTTGATCTACTTTGACCCTACCACCCTCCTAAAGGTGTGTTCAGATTGAATGCAAAGAGTTTGAGGTGACCTGACTGTATACAAATGGAGTGAACATGAATTTGCGTTTATCCCAAATCTTTAGAACTCTCATTCATCATCACCATCATAGGAAGACCAAAAAAATGGTGCGGGAGTTAAATAACATGAAGAACTGGAGTTTCTTGTAACACTTCTCACATGGTCAGTGTGTATGCTGGTAGCTAGCTCACAGCTATTGTCTTTACAGTATTGACTGTTTGGTGTGAATAAACAAACTGAAAAAATCATCCAGTGGTTAAAGTCACATGAATAACGCAAGTTGAAATTATATTCCGTCCTTTAGACACACACTTTTAGACCACTATTTGACACCAGTTCAGCAGATAAATAAAATGGTGGACAATGTTGTTTTCGCCATAATTTGTATCAGTATTTCTATTATCTATTGGTTAATTGCTGAGATCTTGCACTGCAACATCACTAAAAAGAAGTAAGGGGCTACAAACACGAGTAGTCAGACAAACAAAGAGGTTGGAGCCAAACCACCAGGTTAGCCAAACTTATTTGGAAGATAAAATAAATCTGAACTGTAAAAGTATTACCCAGCTGTCTGTTGTAAGCATCCATTGCACTTTATAGACCAACTCACTGCCTCAACTGCTGTACCTGCTGAAGTTCTCCACACAGATGATTTATTTCTTATTTTCTTGTGTACTTATTTTTCTTGTGAATGCTTATTACACTGAAAAAATTAAAAATTATTATTGAGCCCTGAAAAAAACTTTTTTCTTCAAATAATTAAAAACGTTTGACAGTGCAGTAAGATTTTTTTTCAACCTGTTTCCAATACTTATCAGCTTGATGGAATTTTGTAGAAATGAGTGCCAGTGTCTTGGAAGAAGACAGAATGAGGAAAACTGAATCAAGAAAAACCTGTTCCCCTCTGAAACAGGTTGTAATTATCATACTACACTGGCTGATTTGTTTTTATGTGTTTTAAGCAAATTAGACTTTTCAGACAAAAATGACTTAAAGCTAATATTGTTGTACTGGCAAACAATTGGTTATTTACACATCTAGCAGACATGGAGTAATATTAGCATTAATTTGGTGTCATGGTGCTATCCAATATTCATTCTTCTTTGGTCTGTTTTAGTTTCCACCAACTCCTGAGAAAAATATCTGGCCACTTTTTTCACCAGCTAGTATCTAACTTTGTCTGTCTGCTGTTTGGTGCTGGACAGGTAGTGTACAGAGGGTTTATCAGAGCTTTTTCACTGAAAACAGCTGCCTGCTGCTGCCTGAAACATGGGTCATGAGAGTGGTGAGATTCAGCCAAACAGTAAAGTTGCAGGTTGTAAAACCAAAATAATGAGCTGAAGGAGGCTAAATGCTAAAAGGCTGTAGGCCTATAGAGCTGAGGGGAACTACAGAGTTGGCTGATAATTCTCTGTGAGTTTCTCTCTGTAAGCAATATGCATAGTCAATTGATCTATT
This sequence comes from Oplegnathus fasciatus, assembly GCA_003416845.1. NCBI lineage: Eukaryota > Metazoa > Chordata > Actinopteri > Centrarchiformes > Oplegnathidae > Oplegnathus > Oplegnathus fasciatus. The sequence continues at coordinate 36,770 of NTHP01000649.1, forward strand.
GTTAATATTAAAAAAGATTAGTGCAGCTTTAATAATAAAGCAATATAGCTGTGTTCCCAGATTTCAGTTACAGTATTACTTTGGTTTGTACAATTTTATCATGACTGATGAAAACAATGGTCAAAACTACAAAAAGACTCAAACAGTAATAAACTGTAATTAACCTTCAAATCAGTGCGATACTGTTCAGTGTGGTTTAAACCATGACTCAAAGTCTCTACGATGTACCCAGAAAATATAAGTAAACCAAAGAATTCTCATGCTTTTCATGAGAATACATCAGCTGGTTGCTATCTTGAACGTTAGATTTACTATGAGCCAGCACCTGGGAAGCAATAGATATGTGCACGCTACTGTGAGAATCCCAAACAGTGAAACTGAGCCTTCTGAACAACACTGCTGCTGATCCCCCACATGTTCCAGAGAGAGGGGTCTTTCTGGGGCACTGACATCGGATCCCACCTCTCCGTCCTGGGATGGGGATCACGGCCGGTGGGGGGGCGGGAACTGGAGGGTAAGGCACAGAAGGGTGGAGAAAATGGATTGTCCATGGGTGCTTGGGAAGCTGAGGGGGTATTACCGCCCCGGCACAGCAGCCAGATGGACAGCAGATGACTTTTGTTCTTCCAAAAACTCTGCAGGCTCAGGGATGAAGAGGAGGAAGAGGAGGAGGGTTGGAGAGGAGTAAAAGCAGAGGGAAGGAGGGGGCAGGAGGAGAGAGGAGACAGGTTTAAGTGAAAGTTTCAGTTTTACAAGGTAGGTTCTTTTCCTTCTCTGTATGTAACATGTACATCAAAGCCATTTGTGTGTCCCAACATGTCCTGCCATGAGAAAAAAATTACTACATTCTACAATACATAGGTATTACATCCACTGTGAAGTTTTATGTAATTAAGAAAGACACTAGAAAACATTCATTTCATTGATTACATTTCCATCAACAGGCAATCCCCAGTATCCTAGAACCAGTCTAATATACTACATTAAAATCTAATCTTCCAACCTCACCATTACGGGCATGCCAGCACAGGAATGGAAACTTTTGATAGTCTGTCACCTGCTGCTGGAAATCAGATCTCTACTCATTCTGATATCTGCTCCTCTGCAGGCCTGTACTCTCCCCTGGTGGTGTGGAAAACCAATCACAGGCTTCTCTGAGATTTTCATTACAATAATCCTGCCACCACACCTCAAAGGATGCTCAATAGATGAAATGTTGATCCTGGTCAACAACTTATGCAATATGAATATACACTGTAACATTCAAAGACAGCATATGTAAAAATTCACAATTGTGAAGTTAACTGGTTAGTGCTGCTTCAAGGGGGGAAAATAATAACCTTAATAATGCTTTTGTACAGTGGCCCTGAGAGGTCAGTGCACTGCAACTTAGAAAACACATGCAAAAAAATAGAAATAAAGCGCTGCAAGGTGAGAAAACACAACAAAAAAACGTGGCACAAAACACAATGGAAAAAAAGATACATTTCGAGTAAGATGATCTTAAGTTCTTAAGGTGGGGGAGGCTAACATCTGATGATGCTGACTTTTTGAACCCCTGGCACTGAAGGGGCAGGTTGTGGATCAGGTGGGTGCCTTTAAGATATTTAAACATTGAAACAGACATATAATATATAGAGTCTAGTCTTTTTCTCTTGTCTGCAACAAGGCCCAGGAGCGCCTCTTTTAGTTGACTTCAAAACCTTTAACATTTTTGACATTTTAATAACAGCTGTGTACAAATCACTCATCAGGTCTATCCTCACTTTCTCTATTACATTCTGGCACAATTCTCTCTAAAAACAAATCAAAATGTTCTCAGATAATCAATCATGCAAGTTAAACAACAGGCATCACCCATTTGTCAGATCTCTATATCCAGTCAGCTAGATGTAAAACAACCTTTTAAAACTCATTCCAACTCCTCCAATCAGGCCACAGTTACAAGGACAAATATATTCCAAAAGTCACTCAGCTGCCATTAAGATGATGAACTAGCTATGAAGGACTTACACAAAAGCAATAACATTAATTGAACTGCCTCTTGTTACATAATTGTGACAGTCTCTAAAACTGAAACAATTGGCAAGTAACAATGAACTGTATTCTTTTCAGTTTTGTAATTGAGACTTAATTTGAATAAATCTTCTTTCAACTGTAAAATAAAATAGAGATCTTGAAAATGTGCCCAGTCCAAATGTGTTCGGAGGTAATATGCATACAATCCTACTAAGCTTATTTTGAGCCATCTGAATCCTGTTTTTGAAGAATTGTGAAGAAATGTTGTACCACAAGGGGGCAGCAGAGTCATAATGGCATTGACCAGCCCAGACCAGAAAAATTGCTGCTTTTCTGGCCAAGAACTTTAGCCTTTTGCTAAGTGCTTTGAATGCCATGGCCTCCCCTGAGAGCTGATTATCTAACATACAACCTAAATAATTACAGTAATCAGAGTTTAATCAAATAATTCTCAAAAAGTAGATTGAAAGCTCCAAAAGTTGGATCCTATACTATTCATGATGCAGCTTGAGAGTGTCTATTTGATAGGCCCTTCCTGTCTGGTAATAATAATAATAATAATAATAATAA
>NTHP01000649.1:57211-69835 GCA_003416845.1 Oplegnathus fasciatus
CCCCCCCCCCCCAAGTAAAGAATGTACATGCTGAGATTATGTCGGAAATCTCTGTTTGAGGAAAAACAAGTAATCCTTTTTTTGTTTTGTTTTTTCCAAAGTACAAAATGTACATGCTGAGGATATGTCGGTTTAAGGAAGAACAAATAATCCAAATAGTCAGGTTTTTTTCCAAAGTATGAAATGTATTGTATTCATGTGCAAATACAATAAAAGAAAAACTCTGTTGCTTTTGTTAAGGTATTTAAAATCATTAGTCCAAAGTGTACTGCTGTAGTTGAGGACAAGGACAATATTCATGACACTGTTATAAAATCATTTGACAGTGTAATAAAACTTAATGACATCTTTATGACAAGTCCAAATTGTACCACTGTAGTTGAGGTCAAGGAGAATAATCATGACACAATTATAATGGTCTCATTACAGCCAATGTCAAAACCAACCACATATGACAGTTAAATGTAATGTTAACACATAAAGCTAAATAGTTTTAAGTTTCATAATTAGGCCTGCTATGGCATGTTTATGACAGGTGTCTTGGTTAATGTCAAGTTGTCATAACAAAAACACTGACAGGTTATGCTGTCTTGGTTAATGTCAAGTTGCCATAACAAAGACATCCCAAACAATGTCAGCTTAGTATTATTATTACTTTATTATTCATATCAACTGGTAGAGTCCTTGGTCAGGTGAGTTACCTTTTCCTTACCTTTTGAACTGTTAAAGGCTCTGCACACCATGGTTAACCCACATAGGTGACTGTAACTATTTTGGTTAATTAGACCTCTTCTTAGGACTGTGAGGTGTGTACAGACTATGTTTAATTGACATCTCCCTGACTGTCCTGTTGGCTTTGTTGCACTGGTCAGGGCAGATTAATTACGTCATGTGCATATACACAAACTGAAACAAATATAGACAAAAGCATGCATGTAGGTTGCTGTAAGTAAATAAGTAAGTAAAGTTTATTTAGCACCTTTCACAGAACAAGGTCACAAAGCGCTAGAGTAAAAGTATTAAAAATAGACCATGAAACAGTAAAAAGAAACAAACAAAACATAAGCAACAACAGACATTAAAAGCACCCAAAAATTACAAACACTACACAGCACGAGGCGGGACAAAGGCCAGTTTGAATTAGTCTTCAGCTGCTTTTTAAACGCGTCAACAGAGACCGCAGATCGGATTTCTATAGGAAGGGCGGTCCACGATGTCGGAGCCACCACTTCAAAGGCATGATAATTTTTTGTTTTCAGTCGAGCACGAGGGACAACCAGTAAGCCCTGGTCAGAAGACCTAAGTGACCTACTGGTGATGTAAGGATGGAGTAGGTCAGAGATGTACACGGGTGCCTGACCATGCAGGCTCTATACGTAAAAACAAGAACCTTAAAATGAATCCTGAACTTGATGGTAAGCCAATGTAAAGAAAATAAGATGGGTGTGATGTGAGTCATCTTGCGGGAAGATATAAAAGCGTGAATGATCATCTCTAGCTCAGGTTGTGATGCAGCAGACCTGAGTTTGGCTATGTTTCTTAAAATGGAAGAAACAAGTGCGGGTCAACAATTTGATATGTTGATCAAAGTACATAGCCTGATCAAAAATCACACCGAGATTTCTAAGATTAGACTGTACAGCTGAAGGAAGGGACCCAATACACTGAGCAACATTGGAAGCTATGCTATCTGAAGCAATGATAACAACCTCAGTCTTATCTGCTATCAGCTGTAAAAAAGTTGTTAGCCTTCCAGTCCTTAATGGCAGTCAGACAATTGTGCTAAACAGTCAGTTTCTCAGTCTCATCAGGTTTAAAAGAGACATACAGCTGGATATCATCAGCATAACTGTGGTATGAGATACCTTTAAATTTGGTAATAATATGGCCTAAGGGAAGCATATATAAAGCAAAGAATATAGGACCTTAGACAGAACCCTGAGGCACACCACATGAAAGAGCAGACTTTCAGACATGTAGGGACCAAGCGACACAGAAAAACTCCTATCCAAGAGATAGTCCAAGAGACCAGTTCAGGGCGCTCCCAAAAACACCCAACCACTGCCTAAGCCTTTCAGTCAGGATGCTGTGATCTACAGTGTCAAAAGCGCATTAAGATCCAGCAGCACCAAAACAGAGCATTCACCCACATCAGAAGACATCATTATGTCATTGGAGACTCTGAGAAAAGCTGTTTCAGTGGAATGCTTCTGATGGAAATCAGATTGTAATTTATCTAAAATGTTTTAGGAGAGGACGGATCAAGGTTAGTTTTCTTCAGAAGAGGCTGAGTTGTTAGTGCTTAAAATATGCTGGGACACAACCAGATTGCAGGGAGCTATTTATAATAGAGCCCAGGCATGGACCAATAGATCCAAGTACATTTTTAAGGATGGAAGTTGATAAAATGTCTACAGGGCTTGAGGAAGGTTTCATACTGCCCAATCAAAGTACATAGCCTGATCAAAAATGCAATGAGGTCTTGCAGGAGAAAAGCAATCCAAAATTGACGGCTGAGTTGGATAAGCAGAAAAGGGAGTAGAAGGTGATGATGCTAGTGACATCTCTAATCTTATCCACAAAAAAGGAGAGAAAATTACAGGCACATCAGGAGCTGAAGGAGTGACAACATTGTTGGTGTCAAACAGGATTTTAGGGTTGCGTTTACAGGAGGAAATTAGGTTGACAAAGTAAGAAGCCCTCGCATCCTTAACCATGTTGTGAAACTCAATTATGAGGTCTTTGTAACAGTGATGGTGAACATGGAGCTTGGTGGAGTCCCAAAGTTGCTCTACCCTCCAACATTTATGCCGGAAACAACAAATAGTGTCATTTAACCAGGGGGATGAATTAACGGAGGGAACAAGTTTCATTTTACTAGGAGCCACTTTATCCAAAACAGTGGAGCAATGTGTATTAAAGGAGTGGACCAGACTAGCAACGTCAGTGTGAGAAGACAACACACCGTGAGAAAGGTTAGGGTATGGATCAGGTATGGTGACTAACAAGGTGAGCAGATAACAGTCATAGGTCAGGCTGACCGAGGGATCAAGTTTAACCACTATGTGATACTTTACTGAAAGTTGAATCGTGTCCGCTGTACAAAGGAACAAAAATAAACAATATATCAGCTCATGTTCCATAAATAAATTCAAATATCAAATCAAATCAGAATATAATGCAGCTGAACCGTCTCTGCCGTGATGGACGGTGAGAGAGCCACCCTGTCTACTCTCTCACGGGTGGCAGCAATCAGCTCTTCCTAAGTTTGCAGGAACTCTGCAGAGTTTGGGAGAGCATTTGTTGGCACCAAAGAGATTTATTGAATTTCCTCAACTCCTGGTCTACACTAGGTTCTGAAATGGCTGTAGCCAACCAGGTTGTTGGCCACTGATCCTCTGGTTCAGATAGCAAAGGTTGTCCGATCGGTCGAGCAAGTTCCTGGAGAGTTTTACCACGCGTAATGTCATCAGCGGGATTGTTTGCACTATTGACATGCCTCCAGTCATTGACTTCCGTCAGCTCTTGGATTTCTGCAATGCGTGTTCCAACTCTTCAGCGGTGAAGGCATTTTCAATAGGATAAACTAGATCAGGTTGCCCTGCAGGGGAGACGGAGAGGCTACGGCAGCACCCTTTATTTGAAGCACATCCTGTCTCACTGTTCTAAGGTTAAGGGTCCAGGGCTCAACAGTGCGAGCGTTTCACTCGCATTTGCAACTAAAATTAGATGTGTGCAAACTGTAAAATGTATTTTGGAGCACGTGTACGAACAACCTAACATTAGGGAGTGCTCACACTTGCCATTTTTTTGCAGATGTGGCGGCCAGTAGCTCTCATTCCTCATCTCACATTTTTGTTTTAACTTGTTGATTAATTTGCTGGATGCAACTTCAGTTCTATGAGTACAAGAACTCCAAAGAGAGAGATGGCGCCTGGACGCGGGGGAGAGATGCGACTCATGACCAGATTATCATAGTTTATAAAAAATGCAGCGCAGTGAGGATACAGACATTTCGTACACAAGACGGATGTAATGCGCATCGGACCTGCCGATGCGCATTCAACCTGCGTTGGACCTGTTCATATGATTCAGGCGTCACTCTGTTTGTCACTGTTAGTGGAGAATCCAGTCTGCGCTGTAGTTCACACACTTCACTGATAAACCAGAGAACTGTACAGTAACAGTGGGCTTCATAGTCAAACAAAGTTTTTGTATCACCTCTACACTTATGTTCATACTCGCACGCTCTCTCTCTCGTCCACATAAGCGCTCTGTCTCTCTCCCTCTCTCTCCCCCTCTCTCCCCTCCTCCCTGGGGTAGTACAGTACGTTTAAACGCTATTAAATTAAAAAAAGGCTGCAAACCTCCAAATGTCAGAGCAAGCTCTAGTTGCCAGAAAAAGTTAGCGTCAAGCTGTTGGACTGCAGCTGGGAGGATGATGGTCCGCTCTGGTCCATCGCCTAAGGCGGCGAGTGTATCCGTGCTTCTCTCTCCACCCCATAGTCTGACCTTCACCACCTTCAACACGACCTTTCAGGAACAGTTAGGTTGGTCAATGTACAGTCTCTTGGTAGCTCCTACCATGAGCATGCTCTGCTCCTTCTGGAATTGAGATATGACATCATGTAAAATGGTAAGATGAATCTCCTTTCTCCTTATCTATTGCAGGGTTTCTTTAAAGTGTACCTTATGGGTACTGGCACACTTGTAACATCGGTCACCTGAGGTTATCCAGGCAGTCAGCTGTGGCTGAGTGAGCTTTTGAACCTTGGGACAGGAACCCATAAAGTGTCCCTTAGCATTGCAATAAGGGCAGGAGAGCTAGAATTTAATGTCCTTGCTCTTCTGAGGAGAAGCTCCCTTCCCGACCTCCTCTTTCCTGGGCTCCTTCCTCACTTCAGTGCTGAAGTACATGGTCGTGGGGTTAGGCTTTCTGGGGCCTCCCTTTCCCTCAGACTCCCTCCTCACCGCTGTACTAGTGGCTGAGGCTGAAGCCTGGTGTGCAATGCTCCTTGCTTTGGCCTTTACCTCCAGCCAGCACGTCAGATCTTTGAGAACATAGGTGCGACTTGAACCCTCCTGCAGAATGCCTCTGTTCAAACTGTGTTCAGTGAAGCTGTCTCAGAGCTAAGGTGGGAGTTTGCTGAGGAGTTTGTCCACATGTGAGCCACATTTAAGTTCATTTCCTTCTTCTCCCTCAACGGATTCCAGTATGGAAGTCAGGGATTGGACTGCTAGGGTGAAGCTCTGGAAAGCTGCAGGGTCTCCTACTTTGACGGGAGGTCCATCCAAGATCCTGTTGAGCTCACTCTGAACCAGCTGGCGGGGCTCCCTGTATCTCGCCTTCAGGGCACAGAGAGCTGATGAATATGGGGTTGAAGAATGCATGAAGAATTTGGCCAGGTTGTAGGCACTGGGAAGACGGAGATAAATCCATCAGAACCTGGTACTTAGCTAGCTCCATGATGCTGGGTGCCTGCTCACCTCGGGCAAAGGGTAGACCAGTAACAGTCAAGGGGCTTCCTGTGGCGATGTTGTTGTTTCCATGGTCAACTGAGGGCTGGGTGGCTGCACCTTTGCTAGACTTGGTTCTGGCTGAGAGAGCCACATGGACACATGCATTACAACCCCCACCCCCATGTGTCCATGCATTACCCCCTGATACCTCCTGACACATACTGATGTTGCACTGTGGGCTTATGAAATATGAGGTTATTATTCAGTAAGCATCACTTTAGGCCAAACTGTGCCTCTTTTGAACTTCAACTCTTGGATTTGGATTTCCAGTGTTTTGCGTGGGGTGCACACTTTCGGTTTCAGTTTAGCACAGCATCCTAAGAGGACCCCTTTAGGTATTTTATTTCTATTATTCACCTGAAATCTAATGTAGAAGATCAAAAGCTTAACATCGTTCTGGAATCATTGCAGACAAAAGCGGGATGCCTTAATCAAGTTGTTCTCCTGAGTAAACCGGGCAATCGCCTGTTGTGCTGCCTCCAGCTGCTCTTCCAAAGGCAGAGGAAACTGCACATAGTCGTGGTCAGGATGAGGTGCAGGCTCAACATCTTGCTCTGGACTTTAGGAGACAATTGAAGAATCAGAAAACATCAACTTCAAATATGTGTGAACCCTAGCTCCTCTCGTGAAAAACAGGCTTCTGAACAGGCTATCTGTAAGTTTCTTACTCAGTCTCAGTCTCAGGTATCACTCCTCCAACAGGCTCACGACTGTGTATATAAACAACCCCTCATTGATCCTCATAGTACTTATAATAAATCAGTTAAACAGGCCTTTTCTACTAATATGTGCTGACATGTAAATGTGCATTCACTGACCACACTCTTGTAATGGATCTCCTCACGGAAGTGTTTTTGGTCTGCGGAAACAGCTGGGGGACACTTCCTGGAAGCAGGCATGTTTTGCCGGCCTCTTTATGCCACTCAAAACACTCACTGCTGAAGTGCTTGGAACAGAACTAGAACAGTGCTAAACAGAACATTTCTGAGGTCTTGTGAAGAGACAGCAAGACAGTTAACGGTACATTGCAAGCTTAATTACATCCAGTGCGTTTTACTTCCAGGCTTAAACAAATGTGTCCAAGATGTGCGTTGATATTTCAGAATTAATTTACGCCTTTCCTACTGTATCATGTAACACTATCAAACGGTAAGTTAATGTTAGCTGAAGTGGTTGAATGCTAACGTTAGCTATTGTCTAACAGTGAGTAATGGGTTATCAAATATAAATAATAAATAAATAACTTTTTAAATAAATAAACTTTGAACTTTTTAAATAAATATGACTACCAAAGGTTAAAATCTGCCCAATCTTTCTCTGATTCTCTCCTCAATTATAACATCCTTAAACAAATAAAAAGCTATGATAGACAACTTAGACCACTGTGAAATGTGGTCTGCGAACTACATGTAGCCTACAGATGGACCTAACAGGATGTAAATATTTCTGTGACTTCCTGTATGTTCTTGGAAAGCTGCTGGAAACTGTCGGATTTGACTGCAGCTCTTTGTCAGCGCCCCCTGCTTTCTCGGATGTTCAGTACAAATTTCAACCCAGTCCAGTGAAAAATAAACAGTTGAATAAACATACAAAGAATGGGAAAAAATGATGAAATAATGAAACTTCAAAAATTAAACTAAAAAAAAACTAAAAAAAAACACTAAAAAGTATTTGGAGTGGAGCTGTAGGATTTTGCAAGGTCCCATGAATTTAATAGAAGTTTTCACATGAATTTTTTCAAGAAAATCCAAGACATGAACTGGGAAAAGTTTTGAACTCTGTGTGAGTTGGTATGGAATGACCTAAAGCAGCGGCTGTGCTGCAGACCGTCGAAGTATAAATCGGTGTTTTATTTTGAAGGCGTTAACAGGAAGTCCAGTGTGTTGTTGGGGCTGGATTACGGCCGGGTGGTCAGACCGTGAGGGGGGGAGGAGTTGGGTGTTGCCTCTGTCTTCGAGTCGAAGTCAGGATTCCCTGTCGAGATTCAGCCCGTTACACGCTACGATACCTGGCCTGCTGCTGCCACCGTCCTGTGAACTCTGCACCGAATATATTTGTCTTAGGACCACCATGGGAGTCGAAGGTTGCACCAAATGCATCAAGTACATGCTTTTCTTCTTCAACTTCATCTTCTGGGTAAGCAGCCCTGTTTGTACACATTGTGTAGTCACTTCGGTGCGCAGCGCCTCCTCCTCTCTGTCGTTAGCGGTCTTGGTTTGTTTAGACTGCCAGTCCGTCATGAATGAACGATGCTGGATAAAAAAAACAACCACGTTACATCTCACAGATTTAGTGCATTTAACATTATACCTCCTGAATAACCGTGTGACAGCTTTTTCACCACTGGGGAGATTATGGCGAAATTAGGATAACGGAACAGATAGCTAGAAAGGCTTGTGTGGTTCATTGTGGTGAATATTCCAGTTTATATACAGCAAAGCACCACATGCCAGAGTAGAGTCACCTCAGCTGTGAAGTCAGCATAAAATGAAACGGAGGAAAAACTAGCGTCTTTAGCCCCACAATGACAAGTCAACTCCATAGTTTTAGTTTATTTTGACATAAAACACACGAACATCATGTTACATGGAACAGTTTTGAATCAGATTTTAGGCCACAACCGGAAGCTCAAGTAGGCTATGATATGCGCTCATGATAACTTGGCAGAATTTTTAGTTTAGGTCTGTTGTGAAGTCCTAGCTGTTGGGCGGTAGTGGAGACTGACTTGCTCAGGCTTGGGTAATAGCTTTGTTTGGATTACATCCTCTATCCAACTTGTGTGTGTGTGTGTGTGGAGGGGGGACTCATGGTGGTTTCCATTTGGTGAGTCAAGGCCCTGTGTTGGGTGATGGATCATGGAAACATTTGTGGGTGTTTAGTTTTTACTCTCCTTGTGTAAGAGCTGCTGCATCGCTTGTTCTCAAACAGCTCATTCGCTGCTCTCCATTTACTTTGATACTTTCCTGTCTTTCTTTGGTTCTTTAAAATTAAGCAGTCATAGCCTAACTCAGAAAAGTGGGACTCTTCTTCTATTTTGTAAAGGAGAACACCAACAGTGCATTTTGTGGAGCTGAGTAAGTGATTGGTGATTGGTTGATCCAACCCGTCAGCAGACTGATTGGAAACAGAGAAGCAAACAAGCTTCAAAACAGCCCAGTGTTAAAAAAGCACAGCTCCTGCGTTGGTGGGAGCGTGTTGTTGTTGATCAACAGGTTTTAGATTGTATTCAGAAATAACACTCAGTATTATAGGCTACATTATAATATTAATTATTTGTAATGTTTACAGTGTGTAATATTTAAATATATTTGCCTTTAAAAATTCTGGTATTTCCAACAGGCACCCGAAGGCAACATTGGTTCGCTGGACTATATTACAGTTCAACAGTCTGTCATGGTCTGCTCAGGAGGCTATATGGCAAAATGTCTATAAACTGTGATGAGTAATACACCAGTAGCTGGAACAATATGGAACAGCGAGGCAGGTAGACTCACACCTAGCCCACAGTTTGAGCCCAACAGGAAAGGTGTCACTCCCGATGACGGTCCACCTATGATTGCTATTATCAGTCATGAATGTCAACTAAAGTGCTGGTGTTGAAAAGTGAGCAATAGGCTCTTTATTTCCCATCGCTGCACTTTTCCTCATTCTAACTGTTCAGGAACCAGAGTTGATAATAAAGCCACAGTACCAACACTGTCTAACATAGATAAAGTCTAAAGTCTGACAGCGTGTCTACACAGCTCGCGTAGCAAAAGCAGCACATTTGCAGAGCAGCAGCAGCTTCAGTGCTCCGTCTGTGCCTGCACATAATCTACGTTGACAGCAAAATGTCCCTTTCAAAGATATATTTTTTGTTTTGGTTCATTTTTCGACTTCTTTTCTTAATTTTCATCATGAAAACACGTTGTCTGTGCCGGCAGCTTGTAGCCCAACTTCAGCACCTGAACGAAAAATCGGCAAGTCACCAAAACCAACTTGTAAAAACACATAACCAACTACTGGTGAGAGCCGCTGGTACCTTAATTGTCACGAGCCAGGTCACTCGATTGCTGTTTGTCTGGCTCTTAAAAGAAAAGGACAACCTAAAACCACTAAAGCTCCTGCAGGTGTGGGTTTGATGTCCCCACCTAAAAATGTGTAAGGCAGAGGTAGACCCCTGTTTCAAAGATGTTTGTTTCCCAGGGCTTCATTTCGTTGACCAGTGAGGAAAAAGATAATGTTTCAGTGACAATTGTTAGATACAGGCGCTTACCACTCCTTTATGTTAGTATGTCACCATATTTAAACGAGACCTCGCAAAAATCTGATATGCCAGTGTGGTGTATTAAAATGAGTGTCCTTAGAGCGCTATTACATATGGGGCATCTTCATTCACCCCTTTCCCATTTAAAAATGTAGCACAGTAACGTTTACTCAGAGTACATTTTAACTGACTTTGAGTTGATACGCTGAGGTTGGCAAAATACACAGATTCACTAAACTTCTACGTTAATTATCAGCACAGAGCAGTGTACAAAACTTTCATGTCATCTCATTTGTAGGTGGTGCTAACCCTCGCTACCGAAGATTTAAGCTTATAAACGTAAACATTTTTGAACTAGGACCTCCAGTATTTGGATTATGTAGTTCATGAAAAATAATGTGTGTTAGATTAAGTAGGCTGCAGCTGTTTATTCAGTGTGTCAGATATTTAATTAACATTTAGGTAAATACAAATATTGGATTGAACTCTGTATCACCAGATACTAGGGGTGTAACAATATACGTATTTGTATTGAACCGTTCGGTACATTGCTTTCGGTTCGGTACGCATTACAAACCGAATGATTCGTTGGACTAATCATATTACATGTGGAAAATAAAATACAGCTTAAATTGTGTGAAATATGATGTTCTCAGTGCCACGATGTAACCCCTCCCACCCTCAAAGAAAAACATTATACTCCTGTGAGGCATGCTGGGAGGCAATATGGCTAGTAATGCTGGACTAGAAATAGAAGATCCTCCAATAACCAACAGGTCTGGCGTTTGGAGCCGCTTTGGTTTCCCAGTTAATCATGAGGGCAATGGCGAGAGAGTGGGGGATGAAAAAATAGCGGTAGGCTATCTCGCATCTGCTACACGAGAGTCAGTCCTACTAACATAACATGTCTGCTCTGTAGTGAAAAACGCAAGCTTTACGAAGATTCTTAATGTAATTGAGCCCTGTTACACTATTCCTTCACGAGCCCATTTCAGCCAGAACATAATTCCTGCTTTGCACAAAAAACACAAAAGCTCAAATAGAGAACCAATTGTCCAAAGCACCCGCTGTTGCTCTGACTACAGACGGCTGAACGTCAAGGGCTACAAAAAGTGACCTGACTGTAACGGCACAGTGTTACTTGGCTGTGCCTGGGTGTTTTCCACTGCAGGTGACATTGTCACATCAAGCAGATCTGTGCTGTCTACAGAAAAGGTGGACATTCTCGTCTTTCTGAAAAAAAACTTGAAAGTAGAGTAAAAGCAAACTCCATTTGTTTGTATTTGTTTATATCTACTACAATACTGTTGTTTTATATGCTGCTAAGAAGAAACCCCAGAGGGTGGGTCAGGTATAGCTCCAACATTGTTCAAAGTCAAACAAGATCATACTTTATGATGTTTTAATAAATTAAAAATTTAAAAAATCAAGGAAATTTCCCTGGCATTGCTACTTTTTTCTGTGTCCAAAATGTACCAAACCGTGACACCGCTGTGTCATATCGAACCGAACCGTGAATTTTGTGAACCGTTACACCCCTACCAGATACCTAATACTGAAGGACTTGGATCAGGATCGGCGCCATAAACCTTGATCTGGACATCCCTAGGAAATACTGTATTGTGTAAAGACATTTTAATTTGGACTCCATTATTGTAAATCGCTTTTTTGTCCTTTTGCATTACAGCATCCTGCTGGCTCCCCTCTCTTTTTAACACATATTCCACTTTAACCCTTAGTTTTATTGGCTGCTCTAAAGAACTCTGTGAAAGGATCTGTCAGAGCAGACAAGTTCAGTCCATCTGAAGAGACGCTTTGACCAGCCCGCTGTAGAGGCTGGCTCTTTAAAAAGGAGACGACCTGTTTCCATAAATCACTCTGGACACTGAGAGGGTTAAGAGGCTACAGGGTCGGGGGGAGGGAAGCCTATGTGGGGTATGGGAGTCTCATGGGATCTGCAGACAACACCCTACCCCCCACTCCCCTTCCTCCAGCATGCCCAGCATTCTACAACCCCCTGTACTCTGGACAACAGGCAGAAATAGACACTGGAGAGAAAGCCGGTAAAGAAGCTTTGGCTGTGCTGATCTCACACTAGATGATATTTGAAACAATTTTGTAGTTTTATCCTCGTTTCTATGTCATACTTCCGCCTTGAGAGTCATGTAGTGTGAAGACTCATACTATTATAACTGTGTTTTTCTTATCTTACAACACATTTAAACTATCATATGTCTTGCTGTTGCTGTTTTGCTCAGAAAGGGCCTGATACAACTGCACTGTCAACCACCAGTAGGTGCACTCTTTTTGGTGACAGCAGGGATAGTAAACATGATGATGTTGCCCCATGTGTTCAGATAGTTTTCTTGGTGTGGAATGTGTGACAACAAATGCAGTGGCTGAATGAGGGACAGATGGTTAGGTAATGTCTATGGCATCTGAGGCTAAAAATATTATCAGTCACTGAAAATGGTGGCGGTAGCCTATCTGCTGTGTTATTCTATTTTAGTCCTAATGTAAGCCTATGAACTACCTAACTTAAATAAATAAAGTATTTCTGATTCTGAACTTAGACAAGTTCTAGTGTATTTTGTAATTGTAGCAGGTCCTCCTATATCTCAGTTTAAGTAATGTTGACAGTGAATAAAAAACAAGGCTCAGTACTCACCCAGTGCAGTGAGTGATCACCTTTATCCTATGATGAAACATTTCTATCCTGATGGGAGTGGTCTCTTCCAGGATGACAATGCCCCCATCCAGCAGGCACGAGGGGTCACTGAATGGTTTGATGAGTATGAAAATGATGTGAATCATATGCTATGGCCTTCACGGTCACCAGATCTCAACCCAATTGAACA
>NTHP01000649.1:70553-105071 GCA_003416845.1 Oplegnathus fasciatus
TGGGAGATTTTGGACCGACGTGTTAGACAGCGCTCTCCACCACCATCATCAAAACACTGTATGAGGGAATATCTTTTGGAAGAACGGTGTTCATCCCTCCAGTAGAGTTCAGAGACTTGTAGAATCAATGCCAAGGCACATTGAAGCTGTTCTGGAGGCACGTGGTGGCCCAACACCTTACTGAGACTCTTTATGTTGGTTTTTTCTTTAATTTGTCACCCGTCAATACGTCGCATGTGCTACGAAAAAAATCCTCCAAAGCTTAGGAAACTGTTAAAACGGATTAAGATTAAGACGGTCTGCAAAATATGCTGTCGGTCGGTGCCAACCAAGACGGGAAACACAACAAATCTTTTCTATCACCTGAAAAGGTACTATCCCAGCGACCACACTGAGAGTATGAAAATGTTAGTCTGCCTACAAGTTTTGTCCAACATCCTTGAGGTTCTTCTGCTGTTGGCAGTGCTAACGGGGCCGTAACATCACCAAAACAACAATCAGTTGTGTCAAAGGAATTTGATATGATAGTAGTCGCAGCTTTTAGTTTTATTTATATTATTTTAATAAGTTACAAGGCAAGCTAACTTGTATCATTTTGTTAATGCAAAGTTGTTTGCACAGTTACATGTTTACATTATGCTATTCTATTTTTTATGTTAATAAAATATATTCTAAATTTTAACTGATGAACCCTCAGGTTTCTTCAGGCTTCAGTCATTATCAGGATACTCTACAAACTGCCTGCATTATCAAATTATATATCATGATAAATCGATATTGACTGGTTATAGTATGACAGAGAGACTGAGTGGACTGGTTATAGTGGGAAAGGGAGGCTGAGTGGACTGTTATATTATTCTTTGAGAATGAATGAGATCAAGACCCTCAGAATGCTGTTTAGATGGTCGCCTAGCAACGTAGCACTGTGTGTGTGCTACACGTTGTGCAAAAACTGTGCAGTCCTCTTCTTTGCTTTAATGCGTGTTTGTGGCTGTAGTTGCTGTGGAATTTATATTTTTATACAGCTCTGTGTTTCCAACCTTTGTGATGTTCTACTGCTGTTATCAATGATTCTATCTATGTCGGGATATTTAATTTATGTGGATACTTGTTGCACCCGCCACAGTGACCATTAACTTTTTATTTATTGTTCGTCATTTTTGTTTGATTGTCTGAGTTTTGTCCTCTTGTCTGCTTAGTTCTAGTCAGGCTACACTGAGGAAGGTGTTTGTATATTTATAATTGATGATCAGTTGTATTGACAGGCTGCAGAGTGAAATGGAATTATTGTTGGTTTGGAAATCAGGGCTCATGTAGTCTCATGTCTTAAAACATTTTTTCCATACCCCCCCTTTCCCATTTAAACAAGTAGCACAGTAACGTTTACTCAGAGTACATTTTAACTGACCTACTTTTTACTTTTATCTATATTTTACACAAATAATTCTAATTTAAATTTCTTTAAAGTAACAGTACTTTTACTTGAGTACAATATTCTAGTACTCTTTCCATCCCTGCTCATTTGAAGCGTAATATATCGATGTTTTGTATAGCAAGAGGTGTTAAGTTTCGGCAGCTTACCATTATGGGTAAATAAAGAAAACATTTGTCTGAAAACATTTCTTGTTGAGGGTAAGATTTTGTCCTGTATGCAACATTAATGTCCTTTGCCAGTCACATGCCTAAGTGATAAACTGCACTACTTGTGATTGTTTTGAATGATGGTAACAGATGTTTTATACCTGTGCTACAGTTATGTGGCCTGTGCTACAAAGCTTTCAACCTCTGTAGCACCAGTGCTATGTGAAAAAAACTTAATGTACAGCCCTGCTCTGTACACGAAGAAGATGTTTATTTAGGAAGAATAAGTAAAAACACCTGTGTGGGGGGACCATGGCT
Source organism: Oplegnathus fasciatus (assembly GCA_003416845.1). Lineage (NCBI taxonomy): Eukaryota > Metazoa > Chordata > Actinopteri > Centrarchiformes > Oplegnathidae > Oplegnathus > Oplegnathus fasciatus. Next base: position 72,453 of record NTHP01000649.1, read on the forward strand.
GTGTAAGGGATTTCAAATCAGACAACTTTATTTATGAAGCAGTGTGACATCTGCCATTATTGATGGTATTAATTTAACCTGTGCTTTTCCTGCTATTATATTTCATATGTCAACTATCTGCTGTAAAATATGTTCATTACAAAATGCACCTTCCTATTAGGCTATAGCCTACGTGATTATTATAATTATAGGGCTGCAAGTAAGATTTTTTTTTTTATCAATTCGTTCAAATTATCGGATTTTCTTGATTAACCAATCAATCTTTAGTCTCTGTAATGCCTAAAAAATATGTAAAATGACTGTCACAATTTCTTAGGGCCCAGCTGACATATTTAAATTGCTTGTGTCTGACCAACATTTGAATGCGCAATGGTATTCAGTTTCATAGAGGACTTTGAAGAATCTCAAATATTCACATTTCAGAAGCTGTAAGCAGTGTATTTTTTGAATATTTGCTTAAAAGATTACACAAATGTAGAAATCTATCATCAAAAAGGTTGCAGATCCTTTAATTGATTAATTGTTTCAGCTCTACTTAGTCACATTTCATTCCAGTTTCAGTGATTCTCTAAAATTGGTTTGAATCCGTTTTTCTGTGGCTGATCCAGTCCCTCTGATTCAAACGTACCCAGATACCATAATTTTGGCTCAAGGGTCGTCTTATGGATTTGTAATTAACAAAAAAGGTTTGTGAGTCTCACACCTTTGCGTGTCCTTGAAACTGTAGCTAACCTGGAACCAGGACTGTTCTAGAGCTCAGTTACTGGTAGTTGTGCAGCTCCAACATCTATCACATGTCAGGCAAAATATAAAAATCATGGATTTCAACTATGTTCTGTCAGAGTTCTTTATTCATAATTTATACAAATGTTATAAAGCCTCTCAGAAATCAGTTTCAATTTGGTTAACCTTCATGCATTTCAGTGGGTTAGGGTTAGCATTTCAACTTAAAGTTAGTATGTCATCCTGTGGTGCTGCTGTGGCTGTGTGTGTTGAATTTCTGCACTCTTGCCAGTTATGGTGTTGATCTGGTTGCTAGGCAGCAGCTGGCTGTAGCTCTGGAATGGACCTCACTAAGAGAAGGAGGAAGGGGAGGGAGTAGGGGTGGATGAGCCTATTTTGGTTTAGATCTATTTATAATCACAGAAACTAGTGTTAGTCTGTCTACTTCAGATATTCTCTTTTGGTCACATTCTCTATTTTGAATATACTGAAGTATGAGATTTATAAAATATCCAAATCCATGTAGAGTAGAAGGGTGTCTGCTGAGGTATATGCTAACTCTAGTTTAGCATTTCTTTGTCCTGGGCCACACAAAAGGTCACAGGAAGGTTTATGTCAATGTAAACCACCCTAAAGAACAATACATTTCAGTAACAAAATTCCACATTGCAGTATGTGCAGGGTTTCCCCCAGGAAATTAGTTAGTGGAGGAAGTAAGAAAAAAAACTGAACAAAGAGTCCCTCAGATGCTATGGTATGGGACTTCCTCGATTCAGTACGCCTTTTGACCCAAACATTTACTGTCAGAATAGTCTATTTATATCTATTACTTGCATGCGAGGAACAGAAATTCTCGACCCCAAGTTTTACTTGGAAAGCTTTGGAAGTGCACCAGTTGCTGTCTATCAGCTGCATGCTAGTCGGCTTAGCCCGGTTAGCCAGGTTAATCAAGCTCATGTAGTGTTGCTACCTCCAAATGGCAAACACAAACGAGAGACCAGAGCTGGAGGATCCTCCCATGACATTTAGATGCAGTGTATGGGGGCGTTACGGTTTCCCGGCTAGTTACAGCGAAAATGGACAACGATTAGTGTCAAACTGTATGCCGACATTGAACTGAAGTCAGCTATGTCTGTGGATACACTTCAAACATGTAATTTCCGACAGCATTACCCGAATGTGTCGATTAACGGAACAAGACAAAAGCGGACTGAAAGGAAAGTCCTTCTCCCCGCAGCGTTCAAGCAGCCTCTCAATGCAGATTTGGACCGTGTCAAAGCAATAACTAATGCTATAGGAGTGTTTATCGTTGCGGAAATGCGACCATACACATCATAGAAAATACAGAATTTTTAGTTGAGTCTGAGTTTTTGTGTGGGCCGAACAAACGAGATATACCGTGGTAATCTGTGATTTTTAACGCCACTGGTAGGCAGATTTTGTTACCTTTTCCCCCAGTTTACAGTCTTTGCCCTAAACTGAGTTAGCCAGCTGCTGGCGGTTGCTTCGTATTTAGCGTACAGACATGAGAGTGGTATCAATCTTCTTATCTAACTTTTGTCAAGAAAGCGAATGAGCGTATTTTCCTTCAATGGAAGTTTTTGCCAGCTAAGATATGGCTGTTTTTCCAGTAACTGGCAGCAGGCATTCTTGCTGTATCTGTTGTGTGAGAAAAAAATGCAAATATAAAACAGTGGACTGAATAAAATGAAATCCAGGCAAGGAACTACATGTGTTGTGTTGTATGTTCCAGCTTGCAGGAGGTGTAATCCTGGGTGTGGCCCTGTGGTTAAGACACGACCCCAAGACCAGCATCCTAATGCAGCTCGAATTTGATGGAGCCCGTCCCCCCAGCACCTTCTACATCAGTATGTATCTCATCTGTACTATCTCTACTATCTCTCTCTGTGTTCAGTCTTCACACTGTCTTTATGGAAAATCTTTCACTCAAACCCGTGGACACAGTTCAGTAATGGAGAGCCTTGTGGCAAAAGAGCATCTGTTGCCACACTCAACATAGTTCACAGCTGAATCACACTAGGAAAATGTCAGTGTTTCTGACATTTGTGTCCATTTGCAATATTTCCACATAATAGCACTGCTCTTTGTCCACTAACCAGGGTAACAGTTAACATAGTAACAGTTAGTTGGGGTTGCTCTTTAAACCATAGCACAAAATACAGTAAATGTCCATATTAGGTAGTCCTGACCACAGGATCTGACAATGGCCTAAATTTCAAAATACTTGGTTTACATTTAATATACCTGGCAGGTTATTGGATCACTATAACAAACCATGAATTTATGTCAAAGCCAAATAAACAGAGTTTAAGCAGGTTTACCAAAACCAGCATTACCTAAAGTTCATGTCATTTAATTATGGTGGAGTGCAGAGGATGAAGTGGAGTTGAGGAGTCTCACAGTCCTGTAGTCTGGTGGTACGGCAGGGGATAGTTCTGTATCGCTTGCCAGAGAGCAGCAGGGTGAACGGGCTGTGGCTGGGGTGGGTATTATCTTTTAGTATCCTTTGGGTTCTGCACAGGCACCTCACCTCACCAATATCACTGATGCTCGGTAGATGGGTACCATTGATGTTCTGGGTGATGTTACGGCGTTTTCACACCTATAGTTTGTTTGCTCTAATCTGAATCAGTTGATGATTTTGTAAACTTAAAGTAAAGCGTTTCCCCCTTGGTTTGGTTTTCTTTTCACTCAGAAGAAAAAAAAAGCGAACCAAAATGCATCACTACAGACTTTGTGAGAATGTTCACTCCACTTGGTAAGATGTGTCTGGGGCGGGAGCACGAAAGTAAATACAGGAAGAAGGTCCTGTGTTCTGGACTAGTGCGTATTTCTGTGAGAGAAACATGCTATGCGATTTAACGTGAAGCAACGGCTAGCTGCTGCTACTAGAAACAGTTTGCGTGCTCTGCCGCATCCCAGAATGCAAAGCACGCCTTGCTACAGGAGCTGTTTAGCTCAAACTTGCGGAATACACCTGGTAGTTGCGTCAGATTGGATCACGTTCCCACCACTACTGAACTGCTCCAGAGTTCGTTTTGTACCGGACCGAGACCACCTTCTCTAAAGGGTCTCGGTACAGTTGTTTTGTTGTCCGCACCTGAGTGCGATTACTGTGTTCACACCTGCCCAAACGAATCGCACCAAGGGGGAAAACGAACCAGAGTCCAATTTAACCGGACTAAAAAAAAGCATGTGTGAAAACACCCTTAATCACCTGCTGCAAAGCCCTCCTGTCCTGGGCTGTGCACATCCCACACCAGTTTGCAGTGTTTCCAGTCAGGATGCTTTCTATTGCTCCTCTGTAGTGATGTAGACAGGGCTGTGTGCCTTCGCCTCTTTTTGCCTGAAATCAACAGCTCCTTAGTTTTGATGACGTTGAGCAATAGGTCTTAATAGGCGATATGAAGTCTTATTATTGTTTGAAATCCGGCCAATGATGGTGGTGTTGTCCGCAAACTTCACAACAGAGTTGTTTTCATGTTGGGGGTCATGAATGTACAGCATGTACAGGAGGGGGAGTACACAACCCTGAGGGGCTCCAGTGTTGAGCACTAGAGTGGAGGAGGTGTGACCGCCAAATCGGACAGTCTGTGCTCTGTTTGTGAGGAAGTCCAATACTACCCTTACTTCTCCCTTCATCCAGGCTTTCTGGTTGGAGAATGATTTTATTGTCTTTGTGATCACCACATTATCAACACATTTGCTGATGTATGATGTCACTGATGATATGATATGACATACTTTATTGTCCGATCAAGTCTGAAATTTTTCTTGCATCACAGCAGCTCCATTTGCAACATCACAGAAAAGACAAACATTAAGACAAGAAACAAAGATGCCTTTAACATTACTTTACAATCACAAGAGACAAGACAATATTCAAGGCCCTTCAACATACATTTGATCTGGGATTAAGCTCCTTATTTAATTTTAGGATTGACTGGAGTACAGTGCTTCAGTTTAACCTTATTAGATCATGGAACCTGTATCTCCGGTTTGATGGTAACAATTTGTATTCACTGTTCAAGACATGGTTGGGGTCAGAAACTACCTACGGCGTAGTTTCGATGCAGAAGTATAAATCAGGCTTGAAGCCTCCCACTCCATTCACGACTTGCACCTGGTCAACGACCTGAATAAGTTTTACTGTAGCTTTGATAAACAGTCCTGACACCATCCCCCGTGACTCCACTCACCAGCTCCAGCCCTCCAGCTTCACCTCCCCACCACAGCTGGGGCCTGGGCCTCTCAACAAGCCCAACAACCACCTCAGAGGCCCCCTCCCCCCACACCACAGTGACATCCCTCTTCATCCTGGAGAGAGATGTTAACAGGATTTTCAAGAGACAGAACCCCTGCAAAACAGCTGGACCAGACTCTGTCTCTCCTTCTTCTTTGATGCACTATGCTGATCAGATGTCTCTGGTGTTCACGGACATCTTCAACAACTCACTGGAGACGTGCCATGTGCCAGCTGCTTCAAATCCTCCACCATCATCCCTGTCCCCCAAAAACCAAGGACCACAGGACTTAATGTTGCCCTGACATCTGTGGTAATTAAGTCTTTTGACCACCTTGTGCTGTCACACCTCAAAAACATCACAGACCCACTTCTGGACCCCCTGCAGTTCGCCTACAGAGCCAGCAGGTCTGTAAATGATGCAATCAACATGACCCTCCATTTCATCCTCCAACACCTGGACTCTGCAGGAACCTATGCTAGTATCCTGTTTGTGGACTTCAGCTCTGCCTTCAACACCATTACCCCGACTCTGCTGCAGGACAAGCTCTCCCAGCTGAACATGCCTGACTCCACCTGCAGGTGGATCACAGACTTCCTGTCTGACAGGAGGCAGCATGTGAAGCTGGGGAAACATGTCTCTGACTCTCAGANCATCAGCACCAGTTCCCCTCAAGGCTGTGTTCTTTCCCCTTGCTCTTCTCCTTGTACACCAACAGCTGTACCTCCAGTCATCAGTCCGTCAAGCTCCTGAAGTTCACGGACGACACCACCCTCATTGGGCTCATCTCTGGTGGAGATGAGTCCGCCTACAGGTGGGAGATCGACCATCTGGTGACCTGGTGCCAACAAAACAACTTAGAGCTCTACACTCTAAAGACTGTGGAGGTTGTTGGGAATTTCAGGAAGAAGGCAGCCCCACCCACCCACATCACCCTGTGCTGCACAAACTGTACAGCTCTTTCATTTTAAATATATATATTGTACATATTTTATATATTTTTTCATATTTTTATTGTCGATTTTTCTTGCAATACTTGCTTTTTACTAGCTTTCTGTTTTTATTCTCTTTCTATGTTTTTTGTTAAGCACCAGCACTGAGAGGAGAGCTTGTACCCTCAGGCCGCTAGGATCCTGACTGAGTACACTGCCTAAGATTGCCCTAAGACTGTTTTTATTTTTGTTTACTTTATTATTCAAGTTACTACTATAGTCAATATTATTATTATATTATGCATTTCTATTCTTTATTGTTATTTTATCTTATTTTTATTGCATAATTGAAGGAGCTAACGGTCACACATTTCACTGTAATTATACCCTGTATGATTATATGTGGCAAATAAAACTTGAACTTGAACTTATGTCACTGCATGTATCACACTGAGCATGGAGAAAAGAAAAGAAAGCAGAGAATTGTCTGAGGAGATCAGACAGAAGATCTTAGCGAGGCATGGACAATCTCAGGGCTACAAGTCCATCTCCAGAGACCTTGATGTCCTTCCTGTGTCCACTGTGCGCAATGTTATCGAGAAGTTTAAGGCCCATGGTACTGTAGCCAACCTCCCTGGAAGAGGACGCAAGAGAAAAGTTGACCAAATATTGCAGCGAAGGATTGTTCGAATGGTGGAGAAAGGATCTCGGACAACTGCAAAACAGATTCAAGCTTCAGACACAAGGTACAACTGTTTCAACGCGCATCATCCGTCGCTAACTTAATGAAAGGGGGTTCTATGGTAGGAGACCCAGGAGGACCCCACAGCTGAGAGAGACACAAGAAAGTGCAGCTGGAGTTTGCCAAAACACGTCTGAACAAGCCAATATCCTTCTGGCAGAATGTTCTGTGGACAGGTGAGACCGAATTAGAGCTTTTTGGTAAATTGCATAAACTGTATTTACAGGAAAAAAAATGAAGCCTTCAAAGAAAATGACACTGTACCAACAGTCAAACTTGGAGAAGGTTCACTGATGTTTTGGGGTTGCTTTGCTGCCTCTGGTACTGGGTGCTTTGAATTTGTGTGTGGCATCATGAAATGAGATTACCAAGGTATTTTGGAGCCACCCAGAGTCACAAAGCTGCTTCTCCGTTGGAGGTCATGGGTCTTTCACCAGGACAATGACCCAAAACACAAGATGATGTGAAGATGTGGAGAGATTGGGAAACAGCAGTTGGAGGGTGGCACCCTTCAAATCTGAAAGAACTGGAGCAATTTGCAAAAGAAGAGTGGGCTAAACTGTCAGTAGAGCTGTGTAGGAACCTCATTACAGCAAGTGCTGGTAAGACTGCTGGTAAGACTGCCCAAACAGAAAAAGTATAATGAACTGGGCCATGACTCTATGTGCACTCAAAACAGTCCTGTAGAACTGCTGTACCTTCATCTGTCCACACTTTAGCTGTTTTTTTCTCATGGTTTGACCATCATCATTATACAGTATCACATTGACATTTCTTTGATGTGCCACAATGATCAGTGATGTGATATACAATATACTGTATAATAGGTCCACATGAACTATTAATGGCCAGAGTAAGTGGATCTCATTTAGTCTGTGAGGCCCTATTGATTAGTATGAATGTGACATTCATTATTAAAAAGTTAAAGATAAAAGATGACTTTTGTAAAGACCTAATCAATAGTTATAAACTAAATAAGAACATTCATTTAGGTATCACTTAGGCTTGAATTACATACAATACTATTCAAGATCTTTACTGTCATATGCACAACAATTACAGGAAGCAGCCGTTGGCAATGAAATTCTTAAATCTCAGGCTCCCTCCGACAATGCTCAAAGAATGTATAGGGAAATCACACAAGTAAAAGGAGAACTTAAGACATAAGATATAAAATAGTGCAAAAGTCAAAAATATGAAAACAGAATATAGTATATAAAATAAAATATAACACTAAAATGAAATATAGAAATATAAAAATAGAATGTAAATCAAAATATATACAAATAGAAATACTGTTGTAATACTACTGTTGAAGCAGGTGTGCAAAAGTGATAAAATGCAGGTATAAAAGGTAGTAATAAATGTATAAAAATATAAATATAAAGGGAGATGTAAACAGTATAAACAGAGATGTAAACAGGTTACCAGATGTAAACAGGTAAGCAGGTAGTAACCAGTAAGTAACAGCAGTGGGTAAAATGACAGTATTAATAAGGTGCAAGTGAAGTGAAGTGACAGTGAAGAGCTCGTGAGCTCAAGAGTTCAAAAGTCTTATGGCCTGAGGGATGAAGCTTTCCCTGAGCCTGGTGGTGCGGGACTGGATGCTGTGGTACCGTCTGCCAGACGGCAGCAGGCAGAACAGTTGGTGGCTGGGGTGATTGTGGTCTTTAATGATCCTGCTGGCCTTCTTCCTGCACCGCTGGGTGTAGAGGTCCTCCATGGATGGCAGTACCGTCCTGTTGATGTGCTGAGCAGTTTTCACCACCCACCCATACATGGAGTACATCATCAACTAGTGGGCTACACGATAGTGATGAAGAACTGTGACCACTATTGTAACCATTTCTGCTCAGTTAAAAGCATGTGATGTGGTTCTGTTAGTAATTTCCAAACTCTCATGGAAGATAGTGGTTAGGGCAAAAAACATTACTACTTGTTCCTCAAAATTTCAGTATATTTTAATAACTTTTTATTTTTCAGACAAAACATTTTTTGGACAACCATTAGGTAAAGGAGTTGAATAGTACCTTTTTGATTAATTTGATTAATTCAAATTTACGCTAAATGTCTCCATTGTAAAAATCAATTTATTGTAGGCTTACCAGGTTATTTTCAAAAATTGCTGAGATGATGGCATCAGCTGTGTTGAGTAACAACAGTCCATTAAACTGTGATATGAATATTTCACTATATGCGCACCTGCCAGTTTACAGGACTACTGTGACTGTAGATGACTAGCTGGCTCTAGCTGGCTCCTGGCGAACAGGTTGCACCTTTGTGAAGGACAGTGAAAGCGACTTTTCACAGTGAACTGAGCTGTGTTTGTTGGAGATCATCTATCATATAATACCATCGCTAGATATCAGGATGATATAAAGAAACACAGCACAACAGAGCAGATGAATTGTATGCAGACCTTTCTGCTCTGTCCAGCTAAAACTGATTCTTAAACTGGATGTCTGTGCTTTACGGCGCATCTGGTGGTGATGGTCCATAGCTGTATGGGATTTTTTTTTATAAATGTAACAATGACAGCCTCCCAAGTGGTGAAGAGCTAAAATCTATGAAGTTTCAATGGGTTTTTCAGGGAAAAAATGTATTAAAATCGTGAATTGTCCCCAAGCTTGAAAAAAATTGAGATTTTATGTTTTAGCTATACCGTCCAGTCCTACTATATTTACTTGCTTACTTACAGTCTGTCTGGTGGGTTACACACTCATCATTTGAAGAGGATTTCAGAAACATGATCATATTTTGCAATACGTCAACCTCTCTGCAGACTGTCATGTGCTTTTATTTCGGCCCCTCTCAGGCCCTATTCATGGAGAGCTGCAGAGATGGTTGTCCTTCTGGCAGATTATCATGTGTGTGAGAATCTCTGAAGTTCTGTTAAAGTGGCCCATAGGTTTTTATGTTCACCTCCCCAACCAGCTGCCTCATTGCCTGCTTACTGAGTTTGACTGGATTGTCTGCTGTTCAAATGACCCTGGTCTTAAATTTAGTTCCACATAGAATTAAAAAGGTTTTTAAAGTGAAAGAAAACTTGATTTAGAATCACATTTCTTCTGTACTGTGCAAAGCATTTGGTGTGACTGAAAACATAAAATAACAACTACAAATCACCACAGATTTTTTTCAGTTTTCTTGCGGAACTATATCAGACTGAGATGAGCCCTCAACAACCAGTTGAAAATTACAGAGTAGCTTCACCCAACAAGAAACTAGCCCAAATGAAAAGTCTGTTTGTGTTGAACATTGAGGGATTAGCAATAACCTGAATATAAAACACAGATCCACTCAACAACCCCAAAAATGATGAGACAAGCTCTGCATTGCACCAGTGCAGCAGATAGAGAGAGAGAGAGGGACAAGTTACTGATGCAACACTATTAAACGTTACTACAGTGTAAAATGTTACACGTGCACTCCAACAGCTGTTACAAGTAAAATGTGTATTTAACAAATATTGCTGCTGTTTCACTATGAATTTGAAAAATGACCTCACCCATTTCTGAGCTCCACAAAAAGAACCTAAACGGTTTACAGCTCAGTTTGTTTTGCATCCAGCTCTGCTTGAAATTCACACTGCACACAAATTGTTTTTCTTTTTCTAATAATAATAATAAGTGATGTGGAAGTTTTATGTTGAAAAATACTTCAAATGTAATGTTTCACCTGTAATAGTCCTGTACTGTCCAACACTTAACAGAGGTTAAGAAGTCACCTTCTGTCAACACCTATCAGACTAATGACTGTCAATCACACATCAAAGTGTTCCCTATTTGGACCCGTTTTTCCCTGTGACAAAACAACACCAAACGGGCTTGAAACCCAATGTCTGAATCAGGAAATTAAGATGATGAAATTTTGGTCGAAGAAGAAGAAACAACACAGAAGCAATTTACAACAATTAAAAGTGATATATACGACATTCGGAACCAGTAAATGTCGCACTAGAATTTTCTGTTGATCAACTCATCAATTAATCGACTTATTGTTTCAGCTCTACTGAACAGTATCCAGTTAATCATAGCATTGTTTCATGCACTTGCACATACAGTACAGCTTGTACAGTGCTGAGCCTCAGTAACCTGGACATGAGAATATTAAACTAGTGTGAAATATGTCACAATTAAGTGGGGCAGCCCCGCCTCACCCAGATCACCGGTGATTTGTGACCAGGACTAACAGAGGACTTGGTTCATCTTATGACTTACTTATCTTATGAAAAACTTGTGCTCCCACATGAAGTTAGCTGCTGTCACCACTGCAACTCTGCAAGCCATCAACGTCCAATCAATTCCTCCTGTCTGCGTGAACAACCTGAGTCATCTGCCTTGTGAGGAAGAAGAAGAAGAGAGATGAGAAGGGAAGATGTTAGGAAAATGCAGAATCAGTATAATTACAACGTAAATGTGAGAAAGAGTCTTCTATCTACATCTAAAATACAGTTACAGAAAAAAAGGGACGGGGTGTTTGGATCGTTGTTTCTGCCGTCCTCTGAGGATAGCTGTGGTTGTTCTATAAAAAAAAGCCTCACCAGTCAGAGAGGAACTACTTCGGGACTTTGTCTTGAACAGCCTCAATGATTGCATCCTACCCATTATGTAAAGCCTCCCTCTCATTCCTGAGGAGGGGAGAAAAAGTCTAGTCGGTATAGGAAAAAATTCTTCACTGGCCCTCCCGTCTCCCCCTCCTCCTCTTCCTCCTCCTCAACAGCCCCACCCCTCTTCTTCCCTCCTTCCCTCTGTGAAAGTTTTCCTCTCCTTCACTCAGCTCGGTTTCTTTCCACTGTCGCTCCCCCTTACTTCCCCATCTGGTTGTGGTTAGTGTTTGAGTCACACTGTCTCAGTTACCCTTATTTTTCCCCTAGTCACTCCCTCCCTCCCTGTATATGGAGTCCTGCATCTGCTTCTCTCCTTTCTCTCACCCCTACCCGCTTACAGACACAATTACCCAATGGCTTTCTACAGAATTAGACATACAGGGTGTTTGTCAGTTAATAGGCAGATCACTTTTTACTAACCTGGATATCACTGAAGTCTGTTCTCTAAACTATGCCGACTTAAAAACAGCAGAAATGAACTGAACTAACAAACAAGTGTGCTCATGTTTTATTGTAAAATTTAATGAACAGTAAATTAAGTTTGAAAACTAAAATGTTCCACACGCTTGATGTCTCAGTTCCTGTTAAGTCATATTGCTTTCTACTTACATCAGATTTCTCAGTAGCAAAGGAGTTGAAGGGTCAGTTCTTTTCAGGTTACATAATCATTACAGCTTTTGTGGCATAGTTAGCAACTGTCACGAATCATTCCATTTCTTTTTATTAGCTCTATTGCATGACATACACTTTGGTGATGATCAAAAATGTATATGAATTTCAAACAGATTATGCGAACTGTGAATATTCTATTTCTTCATTTGGAGAAAAAAAGTACTGCAAGGATATCAAGGAAACGGCTACAATATGTACAATAATCACATCAAATAAATTAGAGCCATAGCCCATAGAAACAAATTTGCTCATATGTAGGCCTATATTTCACGGGCTATTTGGGATTTTTGGGGTAATGCATATATAAAAAACAAAAAGAGACTAAAATAAATCCATAATGATCAATCCAACACTGAATGTCTTCTGTGATTATTTATCGATTTTATCGTGTTGAAAACAGTTATTATTGTTAGCCATCCATTAGCAGCCCCATGATGCCTTGGGTTCAGAGTCTGTCGACCAATCAGAGGCTGTGTTCCTGACTTGTCGACCAATCAGAGACAGTTTCTGACTGGGGTTACACGGTCCCAAATAGGCTACCTACAGGCTATAGCTAGCCTATTTGGGACCGTGGTACTTTCACATGGTACTTTCTTAAAACTGATGAATCAGACTAAAGAGAGTCAGTTTTTCCAAAATGCTGTTGCTCAGATCAGGAAGATAAGAGAGGGTAACGCAGACTACAGAAACACATCCCTTACAATACAAATGTATCGTGTAACCGTCTCTGCCTCTTTCTGGTAAAGTTTTGCCACCGCAGCACACCACAGCGATGGAAGGTTAGACCGCTCCTTCTCCTTCTCCTTCTCCTGGTAATCCTTAAATTGGCACTATCCACCCATAATACTAGCGGTCGCTTTAGAGGGCGGCGCCTGTACTCACAGTGTACCTAACTATGTAATGTTCCCGCCTATTCATTTTGAAAGAGCAACGGCCAAGGGCTAAAAATTTTGATGGAAGAAGAATAAAGTTATGTCTATAGATGATATTGGTATCTAAAGCTGTAGTGTATAGTTTATAGTTATAGTGTTACATTTAAAGTCAGACAGCTACAAGATTGTGATTCCAGATGGAGCATCACAGACAAGTAACTGCATGTCTACTAGGTCGTCTGATAGGTCCACTGGCAGACAGAAAGTGATGTATTGTACACATTATATTGTATTGGGTTTTTTTTCTTTCACCTTGGGGGAAGATACAATAACAAGAGTGCCAACTAAGAAAACTCTGGCCAAAGTGTTACCATTAGGTTATTCAGGGAGATATATAGAACATCAGCGTTCATTTTGAGTAATGTTTTCTGTCACCTGACAAATGTAAGTCCAGAATTCACGTTACTTTTATGTTGGTCTCTGTTTGGTCTCTAGAAACTAGCTTTAGTCGCTAGATAGCTGACTAGTTCCTAACTATGCTGTCAGCCATTTGGTGCCAGGCAGGTAGTATACAGAGAGTTTATCACAGTTTTTTACCTGTAAACAGCTGCCTGCTGAAGTTGATTAGGGTTGAGTTTGTGGGCATTACAAAAAGTAATTCTGTGTAGCGTTTACAGTTTAGTCTGCAGTGTTGACACAGTGTCTGCGGGTTGAGAAGTCTTTCAGTGTCCTCTATGAAATTCCATCTTCAAGGTCTTTTCCACTGCATTCATCCCAATCTGAAGTCAAACTTTCTGATGTCCTTACATGGCGGAACTGCAGTATTAATAATAAACCAAATATAACTGGGCGCAGGAAGCAGCAGAAAGGAAAGCTTTCATTGTATAATAAACAATAGTCGGATAACTTCACCAAAGCAGCTAAACGCATCTGGATAAAATATCTGGAGGTACGTTGTTATATTAGCTTGATCATCTTAGTGAAATATAACCTGTACTATATGTTATTTTCAGCAGTGAGCGGATGAACAAACACAATAGGCTGAATTTGATGAACAGGATAACAGTACACACTTTCGTACAATCTTTCCCATAAGGCATTGATGGTTTTGCACTTGCTTGTACATATGAAAGTTGAAATTCAAACCCTACCTATTTTCTCACCTCCACACACCTGGCCAATTGCTGCAAAAAGTGCCTGTGGTTGACTGATTGTCGATTTTGGAAACTTACAAGAAATTGTCAAACACAGCGCCCCCCTAAATCCGACCTCAGAACTGTGTAGGGGTTTCAGACATTATTCGACCATCCAACAAGCAAAATGCCTGGAGCAATAGAAATTTAAATCTAATACTAGGTTTTAGAAATTTAAAGAATAATTTAAAGAAATTTAAAGCTAAGTTTGAGAGTCATGAGTCATTCTTTATTATCTTAAAGAGAATCAATTTGTATTATCTATCATATCTCATGGTGCCCAATGCTGCAACGTTGAGAGTCATGTAATCCATCAACTCCTCTTCAGACTTTACAAGGGAGATGCAGAAGACCTGATGAATGGAAGCAGACAGAGAGCATAATGGAAGAAGATCCATGAGGAGATTAAATCAAGACAGACAGGAAAAGACATTTAAGTAAATGGAATTATTGAGAGCATAATTTCGAATGAGCAAATGCATTAAATAGAAAGGACAGATGGGTGGTAGCAAGAGAAAGAGACATTGAGATTGCCAAACAGTATCGGAGGAGGGAGGGACTGTGTCAAACTGGAGAGCCACAGTATAAGATATGGAGGGAGCACTTGATCAGCCTCCAAGATATTGATTTATAAATTAGCCTTAGTGTGTGTGTGAGTGGCTCTGTGGGTAGAAAAGAGGTGGGGGATGGGGTATACGAGGTACAGGATGAGTTAGTGGTCCAAAATCGAATTATGTCTGAGCTGACATGTCTGAATAATTATGCTGGCACTGAACACAGATAGCTGCACTCCCAGCCTGAAGTACAATAAGCATATATGCCCTGCTTACTGACATCAATCTTTTGGTAAAATTGAGCTGGGCATTTTGTTATTTATGGAGCTCCAAAGTGTTCAATATTAATCAAATAAAAAGACATAATGAAATAAATATGTGAAAAATATATAAATGAAATAATCTAAGAAATACTGAAACTGTAATTATTTTAATTATTATTGCATTTTATTTCATCAATCTTACTTAAAGCAAGCTTAGTTCATTTTTATTATAGATTTTTCAAACTTAGTTTATAGCTGGCTTGTTGCTTGAGCAGGGCTTATTATGCTTATTGTGCTCGTACCAGGCTGGGAGTGCAGCTCTCTGTGTTCAGTGCCAGCGTCATTACTCAGACATGTCAGCTCAGACATAATTCAATTTTGGACCACTAACTCGTCCTGTACTTTGTATACCTCATGCCCCACCTCCAATAAATAAGAATGGTGAGATAACATTTCATAATTTTCTCAAATTATTTAACATATAATTAGTTCATTTATATATTTCACACAATTTATTTTGTACTTGTTTCTTTAATATTGAAAAATTCATAGCTTCATAGATTTTTGTCAGTTGTTTGGATATTGTTGAAGGACCACCTGCTATAAAGTATGACAGTTGGATATTTTCCTTTACACTATGTCTATGTTTGCTTATTTTGTCTGTGAAAGCAACAATAATCATCAGCTAATACTAATATCTCACATTTCTGAGCTTTTTATCTCCACATGAACGCACCACGCAGTTAAAACAGATGTAATCACTGTAATAAATGGCCACACTCAAACAAGTATCTGCACGTATATTTATTTCATGTTTACTGCAATGAAGGAAGTGAATGGAAACTAAACCACTATATGGAAAAACACACTTAACAGTCTACAACACAGGAATGTCTTGGGCAGTCATTTATATTTATAGGACTAAAACTTGCAAAAACAGCAGATTGGTCTTTGGAGGAAAAGCAAGACAGAAGTGATTTTCTGTGGATTAAAGCAATGTTTTTCTCACAGGCTTCCCAATACAATCAATACTGAACAAATTCAGAAAGAATAAGTATTTGTATGAAATTCTTTATTTGTGCTTTGCTGAATTTATATTCAAAATCATGGAACAGCTGTGGCATAATCATGTTCCTCCTCTCCAGTCCCATCTTTCCACCCATCTTTTAGCCTGCCTGGTCACCCTGCATCAGACCTTTGACCTGAACTTTTATTAGCCTATTTTATACCTCCTTTTCTCAGCAATTATACTAAAAAGGCCAGTGCGCAGCTGGGGGTTTACAACCACCTCCTGAGATTAATAGAGCTAAGAGCAAGATGTAAAGCAGCATGGATGAAAAATAATGTGTTAGATTATGGAGCAAGCACTTTTTGTAAGAAAACACAAAACAACTTCCTGTGAACATGACTGGAACATGACTCATTTTATTCTACTGGCATAAAAACAAGATTGTGCCCTCTGCTGTTCCTCAGATGTTATTGCATGCAGATTGACTTTAAAAGCATGATGAGCATGCTGTCGAGTATGTTTAGTATCCCTACAGCACTCAGCCAGCCAGCCAACCCTCTTATTTGCCTATTTACCTGTTAATGTAGGTGTGTTGCCATGGATATTAATTAGTCAATCTGTACTGTCTGTCTGTCTATCCAGGTGTCCACATCCTGATCGCTGTTGGAGCAGTGATGATGGTGGTTGGTTTCCTTGGGTGCTATGGCGCCATCCAGGAGTCCCAGTGTCTATTGGGAACTGTGAGTCAAAGTCACATTTAAAGGTTCCCTGTGGAGTTTTAGACCTCTAGTAGCGCTATTGAGCTGGCTTTCAATGAATGGGTCCTCATTTTGTTGATCCCATGCACAAGGACGCACATGTACACACGTGCACACGCAGGTGACGCGATACACAGTCCTACCAATGGTGAAGAAAAAAACTTTAAAAAATTGTCTTTGCAAATATTGTATGAGGAAGGAAATGCACTCGACACATTTGTTAGACCTCACACACAGTGCGTTTTGGTGAGTAACACTGATTGTAAACATAACTTTTGTTTGTTTACAAGAGAAGTCCACAGGACCCCTTTAACTTAATAAACCCTAATATTTTGTATCATTAAGCAATCAACTAAAACCTCAGTTAGCTAAATTCTTAAATGGACCAGTTATCTGATGTTTCTATTCTGTCCTGCAGTTCTTCGCCTGCCTTGTCATCCTGTTCGCCTGTGAAGTTGCAGCTGGAATCTGGGGCTTCATGCACAAAGACACTGTAAGCATGCAAACATACACTAGAGGTTGAAATAGACGTGCAACATTGAGCCCAAAAGTACAGTAAATACCTCCACTGGGTATTTGCAGGTCGTTAAAGGTAAGTTTTAAATATTATGAAACAAATGCTGGAAAAAAGTCAGGACCCATGTTTGTTAAAGGTGTTTTCAGATATTCTGGTTTATTATGTCTGAGTTGGTGCTTTAGATTTATTTATAACAAAAATATATCATTACTATCTTATTATTGAGGTTGTTACTACCTTACCTACCATCTATATGCATGTCTATTCTTAGCCCCAGTTTTTGCCTCTCATTTATTATCATTACAGAGCTACGTACCTGTTGGGATTTTTTTAATAATCACCCAGTGAAAAACCCAGAAGTGTATTTAATAACACTTAACCGCTCTGAAGGTATTTCCAGAATCGCAACTGTATTTCCTAATCCAAACAAAGATGGTAGCCAGAAATTACATATGTGCTCAGTTTGTATGACTTGAAACAACATTAAAAAGTTGTATTGTCAGTTATGTTGACAGGAAATACAACTTGGGAAACAGTTTAAAAAACAGATTATAGGTTAAAAATCTTTTATATCTTATAAAATAAAGAATATTTATGAAGCTTTGAGGATTCTGTAAATACCTTGAGAACAGAGGGGATGTTTTTAAACGACCTTCTGGGTTTTTCGAAGTTTGCTGGGGTTTTTTTGTTTGTTTGTTTTTTTAGACAGAAGCTGAGCTCTCTGGCATAATAGTGATACATGGTTTTTACATATTTTAATGCAAACCAAGCCCTGGTGTAGGCAATGTTCAGACCGACAATTCAAAAAAACAAAACAACAACAAAAAAAAGAATCATCATTTATTTCAGTGGGATCACTGCGTTGTCACAGCCGGGTTGGAGGGTATCAGCAGAAAAAGTTGAATTTGGCTCAACTTTTTCCTCAAGGCATTGAGTCATCCCACATCGCTAATGTGTGGTGTTTTGGCAGCTGACAGTCCTTCAAGCACATGGATCTGTTACTCATACCGGGTTTCCTAAAACAATATGCCCACATCAACACTTTAGTTTTTTAACGCAGAGTTGTTTTTGGTCTGAATTACTTTTTCTTTAATGTCATTTGATGTTCATTGTGTCATGTCTCTCTTGGCTGCGTCCTTTTTTCCGATCAAGCACAAAAACAATTAACTAACACTTAAAACTGATTGATTTTTCAATTTTGAGCTGAACAGAGGTAAGAAGAGTAAGTTTTAAGTTTGAGGCTGAGCCCATAGAAACCTCTTTGTTCCTGTTTTAGGTGTCGAAAGAGATGATCAGCTTCTATGACTCTGTGTATGACGAGGCCATGACACAAAGCCTCACTGACAAGGACAAGAAAACGGCTGCCGCCCGTGTGCTCAAGGTCTTCCATGGGACGGTATGAATATACACTGTAAAATATATAATTTATATGAACTAAAATTATATTAAATGTATATTTAAAAGATGTACTTTGAACCTAACAAAGGACAGGATTGTGCTTCACTAAAGCATCCTTTTTCAAACAGCATACAGTCTAGTAATTGTTTTTAGGCTTTGAAATTAGGGTTTGGGATTTTGCATTTTATCCAATCTAAGTCCAGTATCAAATATACTTATTTAATCTGAATCCTTTCAAGCATTCAAGAGGTTCAAGGTTCAAGGGTTCATTTATTTGTCATTTGTCATTACATGTCAACACAGGGTTGTATAAAGAATTTCAAGCTGTAGTCCCTTTATGCTACACACACAAAAAAAACACAAGCAAAATAAGAAAACTATTAAACCTGGCCTGGTTTGATAAATAGGTTATCAAACATCTTAGATAACCTATTTATGTTTACCATTCAACTTTTGAAAGTAACTCAAATTATATGTAACCAAAACTCAAATGATCAGTTGATCAGTATGTTGAGAAAACAGAACCAGTTTTGAGTGGCAGCCTAATTCATGTTCACAACCTGTAGCTACAACCTGAAAATGAGATAAGATAAAAACTTAATTCATCCTGAATGAAATTTTATACATAACAGCAAAAGATATCAAATGTTAATTAAACACATGTTTACACATTGAAGCAGCAGCCTACTGAGTTTGGAACCCCTCATTTTAGGACTGAAGGTCGTTATTCAGTATATTAAATATTAATTTACACTGAGCTTTGCTAGTAAAAGCATCAAAACTCAGGATCATTCACACTGGGGCGCCAAAACAGTTTTTCTCATTCGCGCACACTAATTTTGTCCTTGTGGGGAGAACAGACTGTTGCATCAGTGGTAATGGGTAACATCTAAGAACAAAACATGACAATAAAGCAATTGAGTGTCACATGAATATACAATCCCAACAATTTCATGAGTAGAGCATAAGTGGAAATGAAGGGATGAAAACTATTTATCTAGATTATGGCAAAAAGTGTAAAATACCCGCCATACTATCCACTGATGTCAATACAAATCATGGGGAATGTATATTATGAAATTACGGAAATGGTAATACCTGATGAGGTGAATGTTCCACAAATGGATGATTGAAATGATGAGATGAGACAAAGAAACCCGTCCGTCATGTGAAGAGGGTTTACGACAAGAAATTAATGGACCAGCCAATCAGAATAAAGAATTCTCAGTGGCCATGGTATAGAGCTGCCAAGTGGGAGTATGGAAGACCTATTTCTGGCGCCTGTGGTTCTGTAAGTAAAAATCCCATTCATTTTCTCCATGGACAATGTGTGGTGACTCACAGCTGGAGCACTTCCACAGTTTGGATGGACGTGAAACTGGCCTGGTTGAATCATCACTACAAAAGATGAACAGTTGTGTTAGAAAATATCTTGATTCTTTAATAAAAAGTCACAAGTTACAAGCCTGGTACATAAAAATGTAAGGTGAGAAGTTCATTATGAAGGGCTCTGATTTGTGCCTCTGACTTGCTTCTTTTTTCATAGCAATGGCACACACAGAGGCACATGGGTAATGTATTTTGAGCAACCACCCATGACACATTACAGAAAAACAAGTTCAACAAGGTTGAACTAATTAAAATTGATAGCTGTAACATAAACCTATTGCATTGTTACCTTATCTAGGAGACTCCCATGTTTCTATGTTGAGAAACTTGATTATTATAATATGTCCTTACAAGAAACATTTGAAATGGGAATTTAGAAAAGGGAAAAATACATGCGCAAACCAGCTTCCCCCACTTAAGAACTCTATAAAGAATTCTATAAGAAATAATTACACAGTGTATCAAGTTCCAACAGATATATCTATGAAAAATGCAGAATGCAAGTTAATAATAAGAAACCTGACAATGTGAAGTATGAACAGTTTATAGATGTGCACCGTGTATGATAAATTAGAAGGCACGAGTGTGTAAGGGTTGAAAAATCTTTTTATATTAAAATTAGCAAGCTGCTCACTGTCACTAAGAACACATTTACAGAATGGGGTACTGTGTAGAGGACAAGGATAATCACTGTGTTGTTTTTGTGTTTCAGCTGAGCTGCTGTGGTAAAGGACAGGGGACCACTTTTTTGACATACTTTACAGACACACTCGGCCTGACTGACGTCTGCCCCAGCTCTGGAACTACAATTGTAAGTGTGATTATCCATCTCAACAGTTTTATCACCACTTTCATGCCTCAACAGCTTGGCCAGACTGTCAGGTTGTGTTCACATTGTAGCTGGATAAAAGCAACACAGTCGTCTTTTTGAGAAGGTTACATTTCAGATCAAATGTTAAAGGTTAAGGTTAAGGTTTATCATTATTCAGAAGTTTTTACAATACCTCTTCGTCACAGTATAATGTTTTTCAACATTTCCGTTCCGGAACCCCTTAGAATTATCTGATATGCAGATGGGAGAAAATAAGTTTCACTAACATATTTTATTTCATAAAAAATACATTTGAAATGCAGCTGAATTTGTATATTATACATTTGGAACTAACACCATGCTCTTAAAAATACAATAAATGTAGGCCTAAACCATACACATGACACCTTGATAACTCTCAAGGGTCATGACATTTTTCAGAAGAACGGACCTTCCACACAGCAGAGATCTTGTCTTGTTAAAGCACAGCTGGAACTAATAGCATTAATGATGGCTCTCTTCCATTTAGGTGGACCAGTAAGTTATGTCAGTGTGCCAAATAGAATGGAATTTTTGAAGGAATAGTTCAACAGGGAAACATTCATTCACATTGTTGCTGAGATTTAGATGAGAAGATACCACTCTCATCTGTGTGTTAAGTACAAAGCTGGAGCTGTGAGGCGATTAGCCTAGCTTAGCGTAAAGAATCAAAGTTCAGAAATATGCCTACCAACACCTCTTAAGCTCATTGATTATTGTTATTATTGACGATATTGTTTGTGTACCAATTAAACAAACAAGATGTAGCGTTTGGACAGAGCCAAGCTGTTTCCCTTTGCTACCAGTTTTTATGCTAATCCCCTTCTGGCTCCAGCTCCATACTTAAAGCACAGACAGAAGAGTGTTAAACCTATGAGAAAGGTCTATTGGAAACACTGATGAAAAGCAATGTTCGTTGATGGGAATGGAGTATATTATTCCACCAAAATTTGTGATGTAGAGAATCACTGAGGTCTGTATTCAGGGGTGGAGACATAAATCAGCTGTTTTAGTGCAGACTAGTGCTGCACAGGGGCCTTAACTGGATTTCTTGGCAGCACATTCACATAACTGAAATGACTAATCCAGACCTCAGAGGCTGCCAGGATAATCTTGTGTTCAATTTTCTGGAACTGATGCTTTCCAATGTATCTAACCAGTACCTTTTAAAAGAAGCACTGACATCTACTCCCAAAGAAATCAGGTGATAGAAAAAGTGGATTGATAAAAAAAAATTAAAAAATTGCATTTT
This sequence comes from Oplegnathus fasciatus, assembly GCA_003416845.1. Taxonomy (NCBI): domain Eukaryota; kingdom Metazoa; phylum Chordata; class Actinopteri; order Centrarchiformes; family Oplegnathidae; genus Oplegnathus; species Oplegnathus fasciatus. The sequence goes on from NTHP01000649.1 coordinate 94,451, forward strand.
TTGACTATGGGTGTAATCACAATAGACTAAATGCAAGGGTAGGTTACTGTGAAATAACAACTGGCTGTTTTGCGCCCTGAGCTATTACCTGTACTGCCCAGTGGCAGCTCTGAGCCTATTTGATTACAGGTCAGGTCGGGTCCTGATTTAATTTAGAGATCATTTTGGGTAACGAGTTGGTTCCAGCACTTTGCTTTGCAGGTGTGGCGCAGGTACAGGTTTGCAAAGTGGACCGGTGCAGGACTGTGGTTGGGAGATGAAAAACATTGTTACACGTTTAAACTTTTTTAAAACGTTTTCACGTTTTATTTCCTTGTGGCATTTAGAATGGATACTTCTCTGTTATATAGCTACTTGCTGATATTCAGTTTTAGGAAGTCCAAAAGACTGCCCAGGACTCCCTGATTGTCAGAGGAGCTGCTAACAGCTTTCTCTCTCTATTCTGCGCCTCAGAGAGAACCAAATCAAACCAAACCGAGAGTAATTAATGTGTTTGTTGATATTTAACACTGCACTTTTTGGAACAGCTGTCTTGAGGAAAAGTCTCAAACATGCCTGGCCACGTGGCTCATGTAACAGATTTGATTAAGATGGACAGACAGACATCCAATCTGAAACACATCAGGCTATAGCATCATCTGATCTAATTCATATATTTTTTAAAGTATTTGTAATCCGGAGCCACCCACAGATCTTTGGTCCCTGTTTGCTCATTTTGTGGCTGTGATAAGCACTCATTAAACAATTCTTTGTTAGGAATTACAGTGGCTCATTTTCATCTCTTTGTTATTGACATAAATATATTGTTTTAAGATATTGGGTGTGTTGTTCATGGGGAGGGTTCAAAGGAAATATTTGATAACACTAGGGAGGGTCTTCCTTGTCTTGTCAGCCTCCCTCCACACACCTATAATTGTTTGTCAGCTTATATAATATGATTGAATCAATTGTGATGTGTGATGTCAACTTGTCTTGACATACTTGTCAGGATGCCTCACTGATGGCTCATTAAGTGCGAACAAAAAGATGCACTCTAATGCTAATGATGTTTGGACTCTAGAATAGTTTGATATCCAGAGGAGGTGGAGGGTTTCTGGTGGCTTGAGAAGAATAACAAGATGCACTGCAGACACACTTCCCTAGAAAAGACCTAAGCTACAGTGGAAGCAACAAAACTTGGGGGTGTCTCAAAAAACTGATAAATAACCATTAGCATTTCTAATGCTGCAATGATTGATATAAGACATTCATCAAATCTAATTTGATCTGGACATATGCAGGGTGTTTTTATGTATCATGGCTCATGGGCTGCTTTCATGTGTTTTGTATGCCTATGCCTAATTATTGTGTGTGCATTTGGTGTCAGATAAGCTATTCTCAACTGGTCCGTGTAGTATTGGCTACTGGAGCTCACCTCCTGCCAGCACATTCTACCGTGTAAATGATGCCGACACACACAAAAACTGGAGGCAGTGTAGGTTTCTATCATTTCTCACATTCTTTTACCTGTGCAGCCTTTGCTCTTTCACTCCCTCTCGTTAACACATGTCCACACATGTTTAATAATTATTACAATTTGGTTTTAGTTAAGGCAACAAAAACCACTTGGTTATGGTTAGGGAAATAATGTGGTCATGGTAAATAGTAAATATACTGTAAAAGCTAATTTCCACTCTGAGGTGCTATTGCCATACTGGAAATCAGGCCGCCGGTACTATGATAATGTTTTGCTGCCCTCTAGTGTCCCCCTTTTTCACACACACTTTAGGTACAAGGTACAAAGTGCCTCCAGGTAGCAAGGTTGCAGAATGAAATGAAAGACTGCTGTAGCTAGCTAGCTACAGCTGATCAAATCTGCCAGTGACAGTTGTCATTTCAGCCAACAAAATCGATGGCCGTTGCAACTAATGAGAATTTGCCTCTGTTATCATTGTAAACTGCATATATAACGTGTAATGGTATTTAAATACCAATAAGCCAAGGTAAAATGTGGAACTTTGTTTTCCCTGTGACCTCAAAATCAGTTCACAGGGCAAGACATTATTGCTGTTTCAAAGCAGATATAAATTCTATGCTTTGATTGTTTTCCTTTGCAGAGTTGCCACCACAGGATCCAGGAATTGTTTTCAGATAAGATTTACCTGATTGGTATCGCCGCTCTGGTGGTCGCAGTTATTATGGTGAGAACATGAAGCTGCACATCACAGACATCAAACCTTTCAAAAACATTTATCCAAAAGCAAAAGGAATGTGCACCCCATTACATGGGACACAAGATATCGTGTTGACTGCTGTTGTCATGACAACATTAAATCCTAAATACATTTTATTTAACCCCCATCACATAGCGATGTAGTCATGGTAGTGTGTGTCTGTGTGAAGGCTAGGGGTGCTCATTCACTATACTGATGCAATGAGTGCGAAATGCTTTATTCTTTTCTCTTTTCTTCTCTCAGTACAAGAAAGTAATGTTAGCGTGACAGAAAAAGACAGTTTATATATAACTTTATTTACTTAATCATTTTGGCTGCCTGAGCAGAGCACCAAAAGCTGTTAAGTACTGAAAGCTAGTTTCGTAACATTTTGATCAGAATTCCTGTTCCTATTCTTTTGATCGGACGTTTTTGATTTCAATCATCATTTTACCAAACTTACTACTTTAGTACTAACTAACGTAGGCCTGTATGGCTGCTTGTGTTTGGACAGTATTAAACATGATTATATTCCTCAACGTAAGGCATCAGAAAAAGTTTGTTTTTGGTGTCGGTCCTTTTTGTCTGTTTGTCTATTTGACATTTGAAGTTATTGGTCTAGACTAAAGGATGAGACTCATGTTATTCTAAATCTTTATGGTTGTCAACAAATCCCACAAAAAGATCAAAACCAACAATGTGTTATTCTGTCTCTCAATACTTTCTGACTCCTCTACCCTGTCAATGGCACTCAGCCCCATGCCATGTTTTTATATAGTTTTTGGACAACAAAGGAGCTCTAGGCACAGAGAAATAGGATACATCAGGTGTTGGCTACACAGATAATATTTGTTAGCAGGATCAATTCATCGGTGGTTTAGGTCTTTTCATCGTATTCATTGAAAATAAAAAATGTAGAATATCACCATCAAATGCGCTCACTTTCTTTTACAAGAGTTAGATTAGAAGGTCAATACCACTCTCATTATGTGTTCAACATGGAACTTGAACTATCTTAGCATAAAGACTGTTAACCTGGTTCTGTCCAAAGTTAAAAGATATCTACCAACACCTCAAAAGCTCACTAATTAACATGATGTAGCTTATTTCTTTTAACCATACACAAATAGTAATATAAAAACAGATTTGTGGTCTCAAGGGGGAATTATATGGTTTAACTGTTCACTAACAACAGCTGGGCACAAACTTCATGGAGACTCGTTGTTCATCAATAAATAGTTCCAGCACGTAACTGAGCTTTGGAGGTGTTGGTAGGTGTATTTTTCAAACTTGCCTCCAGTCTTTATGCTAAGCTAATCTTCTTCCGACTCCACCGCAGTACTTAGCGCATGGACATTAGAGTGGTATCAATCTTCTTATCTTGCTATTGGAAAGAAAGCGAATTTTGCATATTTCCCAAACTCAAACTATTCCTTTAAGCTTCCTTTGGATGTTTGTAATGTAGACTTAGGCTGAATATTTTTACTGTACCTGGCAACTCTGCCCCTGTGACATCAATTTTTTACTGAGGATACAGATATCTAATCAACACTTCTGTTTATGTTCATCCTTCCAGATCTTTGAGATGATCTTCAGCATGGTGTTGTGCTGCGGGATCCGCAACAGCCCAGTGTACTAAAGCGACAGGCTTCCAGCCTGCTCGCAGGACGACCTTGCAGTCTCTGTCTCATTCTTTTTCTTTTCTTTTATAATCAGGAAATGTCACATATATTGCTTGCTGGATTTAGTCAGCTCTATGAGAAGATGATGTAAACCATCTCCCATTGAGCATTTTAATTACACTGTCAATTAATTTTTGTTGGTCACAGATGCTGTTATGCATATTGAACCAGTGATATCCTAACCTGATATGTAGATATTATATCACACTGTCACACATGAGTTACACTCACCAGTCCTGGTGCTCTAATCCTTAATGATTCATTAGTTGTTTACTGCTTCCTTGCCTATGAACATGCTCTTATATTCTTGGTTTTATGGATGTTTTTTCACTGTTTTATGTATAAACTGTATATAAATATATATATTAACAGTGCTTTGTGACTGCCTGAGCATGGATATTGTATTACAGTAGATCCTTCTCCTGTATTCTTCCTGCACTCTCTGCTTGTTTGTCTTGTCCTAGACTGAACCAGATGATGGTGTATATGACCGGCACTAGTGAAGCACTAGTGTTGTTGCCACATAGAGGTGAACCCACACAAACACACTTCTCTGTCCTACAGACCATTGTCTTGGTTCACACCCACATCGCTGTGTGATGTGTGCAGGAGCTGACTAAAGAAGGAATCTCAGTTAATCTTGGAAGCTGGAACCAAACTCAGAGTGACCTGATGTCTGTCATTTTGGCTCTATGAGGTTATTTGTCAATTTGTGTTTGGCTGTTTGATGGTCACCACTTGCTCAGTTGTATAAAGCATTTTAAGAAAGTATTTTCCTCAGCAGTTGTGAACATGAACATACAATCCACACTTTGGTATATTTGTCTTAAAGCAACACAAATATCTCCTATTTGGCTAGTTCCAGAGTTCTGAATCACCACCTACATTTCAAATTTTGTCAAGACGTTTAGTATGTTAAAAAAATGGCCATTCATTCTGAATATGGAAGTCAAAGTCTGGTTATCTGTTTGTATGATTTTCTCTATACATAACCTTAAAACAGCAACAACAGGAGTACCAGAAACTTAATCACGCCTTTGCTGGACTGGGAAGTCATTATTTCATCTTAGGAATCTGTTTTAAATGTTTTGGTGCAATGCTTATGTAAGCAAAAATACCAAAACATAAAGATAAATTTAAAAAGGAAAACTTAAAAAGTTGTATACAACTGTGCACTTATTTGTGGAGGCAACTGAATTGATATGTAACATTTACAATTTAAGCAAGCTGGCTGATATCTATTTGATATCTGACAGACACTCCTGTTGCATCCATGTATTTGTGGTGTTTTTTCCAACAAACTTGTTGACCACACATCAGCCAACTGTCCCTGGTTGCTCAGTTCTGTAGAAAATTGAATTTGCTTGCTCGTAGGGAAAACACATGGTGAAACTCCAGCCTATAGCCAGTGTAACAGCAGAAAGAGCCTTGACTTGGTGTTCTGAATCTGGGTAGCCTTGTCTAGTTGAGTCTAGTCCTGTCTCATCTGACCTGGTTGTGTCATTGTACTGCCCTCTGGCTTCACAATCTATTAACCTTCCTAGTGCAGGACAAAAGCAGTTCATCTGTTCTGAGCCACCCAGTGGTTTGCACTAAGCTTTCCCCCCTTCTGCTTATGTTGCTTAGCTGTTGGTTTGGCCCTGTATGCACACCAAAAACAGTTTAAGCTAGTGTATTTGTGTGCACATACATACAGGGATGGACACAATATCATGTACACCAGTGCAATTAAATCAAACTGCGTGTGAGCTGAAACTATTTTTCTCTGACTTCTGGAGTCTTGTCACTGACAACCATCGGAGACTCCTTGAAGTCACTAAATCCAACCAAGAAATAGTTCCAGCATGTTAAAACCACAACTCGTCGTATCTCGTAATTAATACCTAACAACATCGTATTCATTGCGTTTGTCAGTTTCACAAATTCGTCATCTGTTACAGGGCTGTATTAGATATGGTTGTGTGTTCGTGATTTTTTGTCGGCTCCCTTTAAGTCAGTTTTTTAACTGTCTCAGGCTGATTGCAGTGACAAAATTTGTACTAGTATAGGGCAGCACAGTCACATTAACAGCTACAGTATTGACCACATCAGTCTTAACTGCCTGTTGAAGTTCAGCCAATCAGAAAGCTCCCACCAGTCAACTGAACATGTTTATTTACTCCAGTGGGGTTTTTACTCCACCACATGAAAATTGAAAATATATTGTCCTGAGGTCTGTTCCTACTAGATCCAGCTGCTGCTAACACTAACACATAGCTGCACAGCACTGTAGTGCTCAAAGTTTCATGCATCATAAACACGCACTCAAATTAAATCATAACATCTTGTGTATTCCATATTATCACTGCTTTTGTCACCCAACTAAAACCTTGTCTTGTTAACACCTCATACTTAAACTGAGAATCAGTAAAAGTGTCTTGTAATATTTACAGCTCTGACGTATTGTACTAATGAAAATCATGAAGGCTGTAGAAAAACAATGTATGCCTTTTTTTCTTCTTGTATTGTGATATCTTTGTCTGGTACGTTGTCAAAGGAGTCTGGACAGAAAGGGTGGAAGATTTTGTGGCAGTGCCGACTGAGAAGAAGTCAAACCTTCAACACATCAGCTAGTTTCTTTCTAGAAATTGTTAAAAAAAATATATAATCGTATTCCAGTAGTAGTCCAGTATTCCCCGATGATGAGGGCACCAGTTGTGTTTCTCTAACAGTCCTGTCCATGTTGCTGCCTTTTGAATTTATTTTACTGACTCTCAGGACCCACTGCCACTTAAATCTCAAACCCTCTACTCTTGTAGACTTTGGTTTGCCCAAATATAAAGGGATTAAATGTATTTTACAAATAAACAGTCAGGTGGTCTTGTCTTTTTCTTTGGGAATACTAATACTATGAAAAGTGTGAATCAAGGATGATAACAAATGGAATGGAAACCTACAGGAAGACTGAAGATTACTGCAGCCAGTATGATCTTAATTTTACCATCCAGTCACCTTTTCTTGTATCTCAAGGTGACATTAAAAATAGGAGAATCTGAGTCAAAAATAATTCTTAAGGTTTTGTTAGTTTTAAAATGTCTTTGTTGGTAATTGTACATGCACCCTATTATCAGTGAAAATGTCGAGGTTAAGATAATCAGTTTACTTGCAACCATGGCCCTGTCAAAACTACAAACAGACAAAACAGTACAGATACCTGGCAGATAAATGAAGCTATAGTACTGTCCACTGTTTTGCAGGTTAAGTCCTTGAAAATGAAATGTCAAGTGCTGTTTTCATTATCATTTTCAAATTGTTAGAAAATTGCATTTTCATGGTCATTGTGACTTAAATATTGCTAAATATTGCTTTGTGTTATATTTGTTGAAATTCTCTTTACATCCAGACAGCGATCAATGATTCAAGTGCTCTGACAAAAAAGAAAAAAAGTCCAGCGTCTGTGGCTGTCACAGGACTGTAATAAGCCTGTCCAATCATTTCATTCGGACCGAATTAAATGATTGGACGGGCTGCCTGCCTGTCCAGCTACCATCTGACTACCTGCGCGCTACCATCTGACTACCTGCGCGCACTCACTGCACATGCCCGGAGTCTTCCACACGACTAGGCGGCTAAAGCTAGCGAACTAGTCGCACAAGAATGGCAAAGAAAGAAAAGAAAGACAGAAGAAGAAAAGACTACGACCAAAAAGAGGTTGGATAAAACAAGAGGTCAAACCAGAGTCAACATCAGTCTGGATTTATAACGATGGCGAGAAGAACTGAGGGAGCTGAAGGGCCTGAAAAGTGACACTGTGAGTACTAACAACAGCCATGTTGGTTGTTTACGTTCATTATGATGATGTTCGGTGTTTTCAAACGTGAATGAGACATGAGGTAGTTGGACACGGTTAGCGAAGACAACGATGCGCTGCGCTCCTCTCCCCAACGCTCTCTCGTGGACTTGTCCTCCAGCAGTAGTGTAGTGTGTTTTGAGGGGAGTGGCTTTGGAGGGAGACCTGAAGGGGGGGTGGCCGTATTCTTTCAAAATCTAGTTTACTCTTGCTGGTTTCTTCAACATTACCAACTCTAGCTTTAATCAGAGCCAATAACCAGGTTCATCAGTGATGACCAACATGTTTTTAAGCGTGGGAGTTTACACAGTGACCCTGTGATGCACTGTAAATACCGGTAGTATAGGAGGAGACTCTCTTGTTCCTGTAATTGATTCTTTGATTTGACATGCTCACACTGTAAAGCGACATCTAGTGGCCACGGGCGTCAAAGCAGCTTCATTAGTTTAATACATGTAAGATAATTACAGCACGCACCTCACGCACATACTCTTCAACAAGTAACATCAGAAGGGCCATCTTTTTAGAGCTGCACAGACCTGGACAGATGTTTGGATACAGAACTATGTGGTTAACTATGTGGCCTCTGCCCTGTTTCTGCTTTCATATGGATAATTACGTCATATGAATGTCCTTTGTTAAAATATTCCTTAATGATTTCAATCTCCTCTTCCATCCTTTCAAACTCAATTTAAAATTTGTGCAAGGACACTGCTGAGAGAAAACAAATGTAGGAAAATAACTGTTAATCAGAAATAATAACCAGGTTCATCTGTGATGACAGACGTACTTTGGCCTGTTATGAACGTAAGAGTGACCAAGTGCCCATGAATAGTGTTCCCTGCAGTGTGCAAAATTTCCTGCATTAGACCCCAGAAGAAATAATTTTAAGCAGCTGTGGGGATACGGGGGACAAAAAACGTCACAGATGTTCCATCATACTGGATGATGTCCAGTAACCTAGATAAGGTTTGTGGTTTTTAGTTGCAAGTTTATTATTGTGTTTTCTGCAAGTGCATTCAAGCATTTTGGGTTTATACTGTTTCCATAAGTGACCATTCACTTTTATCAAACTTGACACATGTGCAATTGAAATATAACAAACAACAAAACTATTAAAACACCTTTTCTCCTTTGTTCTACAGGTTGGTGCTGAAGTGGTGTATAACATCGACTGCACCACTGCTGCCGTTAAACAGAAGGCCTTAGATGGAGCCATCAGAAGTGGTGATGCAACGCCATTGCAGAAGAGAGTGCGAGTTACCACTAACCTCACTCTTCTGGCCTCCATGGGTGATGTTGCTGTATGGGCCACCAACATCGACTCTGTCCACTGTCAACAAGGTGTGTTACCCAAACAGGTGGTGACTCTGGGTACCAGATGGGGACCTGCGTATGAGGAGGAGGCCAGGAAAGTGTACCTAGCCAGACAAGCGCAACATCATGTCAACCTGAAAGTGGCACAGTGTGGTTTTGTCATCAACCCACTGTTCCCACAGGTTGGGTTTCAATGGACGGCCTCATCTTGTGTCAGTGCTGTGGCAGTGGCAGTGGCTGTAAAGAGATAAAATGTCCCAGTGAATACAAAGACAGTGAGCTCCATAGTTCCTGTCACACATTCAACAAACACCACACAGTTGATGGCAACATAGACCGAAAAAGAAACCACCCATACTACAGTCAGGTCCAAACACAGATCTTTGTGATGGGGATACAGTTCTGCGACTTTGTTGTGTGGACAAAGAGGGACTGTGTTGTGGTGCATGTCATGTCAGATCTGGAGTTCTGGACATTGCATTTGGAGAAAGCTCAGGAGTTCTTCCAAAATGTTTCCCTCCGTGAGCTTGTGGCATGTCATTTCACTCAAGCAGCCTCTGCCCATGTCCACTGCACAGGCTGTCACAGCAACATACAGGCCAACCAGCTCACGCAGTCGCAGAAGTTCAACATGTTAAAGTCAATGATGGTGCACTTCTACACCGCCATCATTGAGTCCATCCTCACCTTCTCCATCACCATCTGGTACACTGCTGCCACTGCGAAGGACGACGGCAGGCTGCAGTGTGTCATTTGCTCTGCAGAGAAGGTGACTGGATGAAATCTACCATCCCTCAGGACCTGTACGCCTCCAGAACCCTGAAGCGTGCAGAAAAGATTGTGGCCGACCCCTCCCACCACGGTGTTGGGATCCTGTCCATGAATGTAAGACCTTAGCCCACTCAAAATGGCTGAGACCGCATGGCTCTTTGTTCTGAGAACAGTAGGAGCCAGTAAACTCAATTTCCCAGACTGCTTCAGGGCTTTCACACCTGTTTGAGAAACCCTGTCCGTGGACCCAGCTTTCAGCTACCATTGGTCAAGCTGGTACATGACCCATGTTCTCATCGGGTCATATATAAACCCCAGCTTTACTATTTCTAACCCTCTTTGCTCTTCTCCTGAAGACTCTCTCCTCTGGAGGGTGCGGCACAGTTGCCCACCTCTCTTCTCTCTTCTCCTGGACTCTCAAGCCGAGAGGGCAGCCCAGCTCATGACTCTCTGACCCCTGGGCAGAGGCCTGCTCCACAGTGTGTTTTGCACAAGGTAGACACACTTTCTTAAGCCAGCGACGCGAGGGCCTGCCTAAGATTCCTGAAACTAAGCTTAAACTTAAACTCTGCAAGTTTAGTTAGCGCCAGCAGCTACAACACAAAGTGTGCTAGCTAATTCTACAAGCAACAGGAGCCACAAAGCAAGTTAGCACAGAGCTGCTAACTCTGCCAGGACAACAATCCGGCCTGTTTTTTAACACTGCACAGCAAAGACTGCTTTGGACACTGGAACCGCAATTCTTCTTGGCCTGGCTCATCAGACTGATTTGCCAGCTAACCAAGAGATACAGAAGAGGACCCCTTCCAAAGGACTTGTTCGTAAACACC
>NTHP01000649.1:108045-118652 GCA_003416845.1 Oplegnathus fasciatus
ACTGGGCATAGCATAGACAGCTAAGCATAAGGCTGTTTACCTTTTGTACATTGAGCTTCATTGTTGTGATGTGTTTTCATGGTTTATTGTGTTCTAAAGATGATTTGTTAGCCACACTGCTAAGTTGACATTAGTTCTGCTTCAAGCATGTACTTAAAGAATTGGAGTTACATCCATTAAGCTAATTACTAGGTCTTGCATGCTAACCTGGCACCGTTATCCTACACAGATCACACACACATCCACCATTGTTCTTTGTTTCTTAAACACATATGCACATGTGACCCTCAGTGGCCACCTTTGATTTCTTTGTCTACCTTAAACACATGGTCCCACCACATGGCAGCCACCTGTCTGCATTTTGTAGTTTTCTTTTGCCACACACAGCCTGAGCCTTTGTCTTTCCTTTCTTGCATTTCTCTCTCACTCACTCTCTCTCTCTCTCACTCACTCTCTCTCACACACACACATACACACACACACACAGACACACACACACACACACACACACACACACACACACACTGTATAGTAACTTTTAGTTAGTTTACATATTGTGTGTTTTACTTTTATCTTTTAATAAATGCTTGTGGATACGTGCTGGTCTGTTTAATGTTGCACAAGAGTGAATGCTGCCTACCTCTTCTATGTTGAACTCCAAATCCTTCAACTTTACTAACTACTGATATGGTAATTTTGGTTCTAGTTATTAAGTTTTGCTTTTATGAAGGGTGGTGCCCCGAGGTTGGGCTTAATGCTAATTAAGTCCAGTTATTTAATATAATTATTAATTATTTTTGATAATTAATTATTTCTGATAGCCGTACATATTTTGTACACCTTTTAAACCATTGATCCCCTACACCAGTCATAAACTTTTTGAGTCACTCCCCTCTGGCAGGAGGCTATGGTCCATCAGGACCAAAACCTCACGCCACAAGAACAGTTTCTTCCCGAGTGCAGCTGGTCTCATCAACAAGGCCCGGGACCCCCACTGACACTAACTGTTACACCCCCACCCTCTACACGTTATTGTAACGTAAGGTCTACACACCTGACTCAATGCATTACATTAATGCACATCTTTGGTCTGCATCTTGCACATTGCAATAGTCTTTCTTAATACTGTGAACCTTTGCAATCCATAGCAAATACTTTTGCACATTCCTGCACCAAACTGTAGTTTTGTACTTAACACAACTTATGGTGTATTTACCTTTGTACATATTGTCTCTATCTTTATAATATTTTTTACCTACTTCAGAATAAAACTGATTCTGAATAGTCATTGCACAGTTGTGAAACCATGTATGTTTTGTGTAATTCATACTTAATATACTGCCTGCTTTGAGACTGAAAATATTCACTTCTTTAGTTTTCTGACAAACTCTTTCTGACTGCAACATGAAGTAGACAGAGAAAATGAAACTGTTTAAAAGCTAGACATTAACTTTTTTGTAACATACAGTATTACATTGTACATTGTAACATAAACTGTAAGCTGTCATTAAATATGATATTATTGGATGGTAATAAACCTTAACAGTAAAGCTCTACTCCTCAACAACACAATTACAAGGTGGTGGCATAACCACACTGGGGCACATGTTGGTAAAAGCACAGCACACTGTGACGATCTTGTAGAGGAATGTCACGTCCTCTCCCTCACATGGAAGTACTAATTGGAACAATGTCATGGACAATGTCTGCTTATTTCTTATAGCCACTGTGGAAGAAAAATCAGCAGAGGTGGGCCAGATGCCTCAGGATTCTTCCACCACACTATTAAAACACAATAATACAGAAAATAAGTCAAATGAGTCAAAAGAGTTAAAAATGAAAATAGGTTTACTGTTGAATCAACAAAATACAGCAAAACCGTGTCGGTTCATGAAGCGACTGAATAAGCTCCGTTGTGCATTCACTTTTTATGGTCAAAATATGCTCCACATTGTGATGGGTTGATGCATTCCTGATTGGTCAATAATCAAAACACGGAAGTCACAGAGAGTCTCTGATTGGTTATGAATTAAATAGTAATACACTTTTTACCCGCTTGAGAACGCCATGACACAACTTTTCTTGCTATTGACCTGTCTAAACTGAACTTTATCCCAGATTCTTGCGAGAAAGGAGTATCTGGACATGTACAGAGTGTTCCCTGAGAGAAGCCTTCACTGCCTTTCCCTTGTGATAAATCGCTACAAAATAAGTTTCTCAGCTCTGCATAGCAAAACGGCCTTGGCTCATGATTGTGTATTGCTCCCTGATCATGACTCAGCACTTTCTTTAATTAAAAGAAACACATCTTGGGCCATATACAGTGTCCCTTGATTAACAAGAATCAACACATCTGAACTTTTTAACCTCCCTAAAACACTGGAGTCAACCAGGATCAGTTATGCTGACTTAGGCCGGCAAAAAGATATGAGGCCTCAGTGATTCAGAATATAGTACGTCCAAATCCAACATGTTGATTCCAGACTGATTTACATATCTATATGTATTGATCATGTGTTTACACTTTTGATCATGTGTATGCTAACTGTTAACTCAAAAATACTTCCCACACCACCCACATGAATTCTTAGGTGTGCAGTCCTTCGTCTAAGTTCAACATCCCGTGCATCCAATTGACAACAGCCTTTAGTAAAGGCAGAGATTTTAACCTCCGCACACATAAGCCCAACACTGTCCCTTATATCAAACCCACGATCAGCCAAAATTAAGTCTCCAGGAAGCAATTTGTTGAGAAGCCCGCTATTTTCAGTAATATGCTTGTACGCCCTCCCCAATCCTTTGGGATAAAAGATACTGCACTCTGTGGTGTAATGCCAATTAGATACTTTTCTGTGTGATGGTGTTTGTACTGTGAGAATGTCTGGGCTCTTGCTTTTAGATTAGACGGCTTTTCAATGAATATCTCAAAGCAGTCTATAATTACTGCAACATGATTATGCCTCCACAAATTGATCCAGCATAGTACCCTGCAAGTACTCTCTCTCTGGCCAGTACACTAAAGGGTTAAGATGGGAATACAAGACATTTATGGTGTCTGTGAATGTGGTGGAGATGGTTTTTCTGTTAACACAGAAGAGGTGAGACAGGTGCTGGACGGGGAGATTCAGCCTCAGATGCATGATGGTTAGGAGCAGCATTTGATTGAGGAAAGAACAGCATGATATGGGTCAACACACTCGTGTGTATGGTAAAACATGAAAGTCCTGTATAGCATTTGACTTTTGCAATATCATCTTGCAGAAACCTCTCATCCAGCTCCCTCTTTCCTAGCTCCGCCCTCAGCTTCATGTTATCTTTCAGCAGACAATTGGTTTCTATGGATTCTCTGTTGCCGTGTCATCCTCATCAGCCCGCTGTTCATTCTGTAGATTCTCAGTTTCTGTGGGCTCTGTGTTATCCTCATTTGCAGGTGGTTGCTTTTTCTCTTCTCTGTTTACGATTCTGTCAAAACATCCAGTTGTTGATGCCTTGACTTCTGTGTGCCTCAGCCGTGCAGATGGAGCCCAGTCTGGATCTCCTGCATTTCATACGATGCTTTACCTGTAAAGATATTAAGAATACTGTCTGCCAGTGAGGATGTTCAACATAACAAGAAAGAAAGAGAAAGAGAGAGAGAGCCCAGAGGAGAGCAAAGGTAAATACACCATAAAGTTGTGTAACTATGCTTACATTAGTGACAAATGCGAACATTATACCCCAAGCCAGGAGCTTGCAAGCTAGCTAAATAATGTCACTATATAACATTTAAATTGTTGACGTTAGCTAGTTTATGTATGTGCATGCTGGCTGATGTTTATGCTGGCTAGCTAGATGTCTAAAAAGAGAGGAGGGGACAAATAAAGCTTAACACGCACGCAGCATCAAGTTAGCTAGCAAGCATGATAAACTCACAAGAATGAAAATGAGGAGAGCACACCCTAGTCCACGGGGGGATGTTGTGAAAGGTGATGTTACTCGTTCTCACAGCTGCCACCCAAGCTATTTGGCGTCTCTTAGTGATGTTGATTACCTGGTCTTCCTCGTTTAGTTTCCATGTTGGGAAAGAATGAAAAGTAATCCCATGATCTAATTTTTTTTTGTTCGTTGGTTGTGCGATTGGCTGTTACAAGCCCCACTGTACAAGAGTGTTTACCGACCATGTTGAAATTGAAGTTTTACCGAGTTACACCGAGTTGAACGGGTTGAGACTGCCCTGCTAGATGAGTGGTTACGGTGTACAGATGATGGTTGGAGGATGGCCGACTTGCTGTTGATGACGTCACATTCTCATTCCCCATAGGAGGAGGCTCTCTTGTTCTCTCTTGTTCCCCTAATTGACTCTTTGATTGGACATGCTCATGTTGTACAGGCTACACTGTGGAAAGACCTCCAGTGTTGGTCACTTTACTCTCTCACCAAGTCATGCAGTAATTAGGATTGTTTGAGATGAGCCAGACCGACACAGACCTGCGCAATTTTGATTGTCATCTTGCTGAGTGCATTGCATGATGGTTAGTGATTTTGTCTGACTTGCTCTGGAGGCTCGACTGGGTGAGACATGAAAACTTCGTCTAGCAGCTGGAGCTCAACAGGTACTGGTGTGGAAGGAGCGCGGCCTGACCATTTTCTCCCTGCTGTGGTCGAGTAGAAGATACCGGATACACCAGGCCAGCACTGAGAGGCTCAGGAAGAGCTTCTACCCTCAGGCCAGAAGGATCCTAATGAGGACTATTCTTTATTCTTATTCCATTTTACACTTATTTTTATTGCATAATTAAAGGAGCTAACGGTCACACATTTCACTATGATTATACCCTGTATGATTATGTGACAAATAATCAAACTTGACATATAATTACATACAGTATACATTCATGTTGTACACATCATATAGCCTATAATAAAGTGCCTGCTGAAGAATTCTGTTTCGCACCAATTGGAACAATCGCCTACATCTAACAACACAGCAGATCAGTGTTCAACTCATGCTCATTAAGCTTGACCTTCATGTTTGCCGATCTGAAGGGACTCTGATAGTGTGGATGGAGATTGCACCATTTGCTTTAGCCTGTCCATCTATCAGATTTGCAAACATGAAGAGAGAGGAGCATTCCCAATTTTGGAACCCAGTCAATGGAGATCACCTTTGTCTACTCTCTGGTTAAAATGGAATCTGTTTTCCTAACTTTGAAAGACAACAAAGGCGAGATCACTTTAAAAGTTCCCAAAGAAATTGCCGAAAGACTAAGAAAGGAGGAGAAAGGAACAACTAAATTACATTCCTATAGCAATGATGTGGATATGACTTTAATTGATATATATGCTTTTTTAGATAACATTCTTATAGCCCAAGTGATGCAGCAAGAAAGGGCTGTAAGCAATAAGCAAGGTAATCTCTAGTTTGAATCAAACATGGTAGTGTCTTTTAATGCAAATCAAACAAATGACACATTCATGTTTACTGTACAAAATATTTTATTGTTTTCTCTCCATTCATGTGGCCTTAAATAGGTATTGGCCAGTCAACACCGTCTTCACCTTTTGACCTGTGTTCAGACGCTCAGCAAAGAACAACACCAGTGAATCAACCAACCATCACCCAGTGTCCTGCTCCTGTTACAAGGCCTCAGACAACCATCCCCCAGTGTCCCTCTCAAACTACCTCTCAAACTTCTATCCCACTGCCCTGTGCCTCTGAGGAGCAGCCTGGTCGCAATCATTTTGGCAAGGTGTGAAACAATCAGTCTGATTGCTAAACTGCAGTGACTGCTCTGAAGATTACATAGCAGGACAGGTTGTTTGGGGGCCCATTGATCAACTGTCTCAGGAATAATTTTTCCATCAAGTCTATGGGGAACATAGGGAGTGCATTCTAACAGATGCACACTCCACGATTGTAGCCGAGAGCAGTCAGCCTGTGATTACTGAGCCTCCCCAGTGACACTCGTGCATAATGTAGCATGATGGATGCACTGGCACCATCATGCAGAATTAGGTGGGAACAAGTGTTCAGCAGACTCATTTCTATGCGTCAACATTTGTAAGGTGCTTTGCATTGACCATTTATGGCTGAATGTGTGGAGGGCGTGATATTTCAAGATTTCAAGATTTTTATTGTCATGTGCACAACAGTTACATGGAAGCAGTCATTGGCAATGAAATTCTTAAGTCACAGGCTCCCTCTAACAATGCATAAAAATATGTATAACACAAGTAAAAGTTACTAAAAGTTCAAGATATAGGAATAGACTATGGTATATAAAATAAAATATAACACATTAAAATAAAATATAAAAATATGAAATGTAATAGAAATAGAAATATAATACAGTTACAGGTGTGCAGAAGTGATAAAATGGAGGTATAAACGGTAGTCATAAATATATATAAATAAACAGACAGGTGACAAATTAAAGGAAAAACCAACATAAAGTGTCTTAGTAAGGTGTTGGGCCACCACATGCTGCTGTGAAGGCCATAGCATATGATTCACATCATTTTCATACCATTCAGTGACCCCTCGTGCCCAATCGATGGGGGCATTGTCATCCTGGAAGAGACCACTCCCATCAGGACAGAAATGTTTCATCATAGGATAAAGGTGATCACTCAGAACAGCTCTGTATTGATTTGCAGTGACCCTTCCCTCTAAGGGGACAAGTGGACCACAACCATGCCAGCAAAAGCCCCCCACAGCATAACAGAGCCACCGGATCTGCATTCTTTATGTTTCTACACTCATTTATTCAGGTTTTTCCTTTAATTTGTCTCCCGTTTGTATATAAATATATATAAACGAAGATATAAACAATATAGACGGAGATGTAAAATTATATAAACAGGGATGTAAACAGGCAGTAATCAGCAAGTATGAGGCTGATCCACATGTGCACATTTCCCGATGGACTGTGATTTGTAACGGGAACATTGCCTGCAGGTGTGCGTGCGCACAGTTTCATAAATCTGATCATTTTTTGCCAAACGTACACTTTTAGTATGGATCCTACGCACTGTTTTATAAATATTTATAAATTTATAAATCTGATGACTGTGAAGGACATAGCATATGATTCACATAATTTTCATCAAACCATTGACCTCTCATTCCCTATATGGAAGCACCTGTATTTGTTATGGTTCTCCTCTCATTTATTCAGGTTTTCCCTTTAATTTGTCACACTCAGAGAGCTGTAAAATTCTCACGTTCACTTGAGTCAGGTACAGTTGTATTTTCTTACAGTGTGGTATTACTGTAGATGAAAATAATGACAATACAGTTTCAGATATATACTGCACATCTATTTAGAATTTTGTAAATAAAAAATCTCAGACATATGTAAAAGTTTCAGAAAACTACATATCAAGTGAAGCCACTTGACCTTGGGTTTAAGAATTTTAAATGTTCAGTTTTTCCTTTTGATCTCTGCAGGTGTGATCAATCGTCACGCATAAAACCCTGGTAACGCAGCCAAATAGCAGCACTGAGGGGGGACTCCTACTCTTTACTAGGAAGAATATAATTAAATAACCTCTCTATGTCAGAATTCTCCAGGAACTCCAGGAAGTCTAGCATGTTTTCTCAGCTATGTGATATCAGATGAACATGATTATTACTTACCCTTTTGAACATTTCAGTAAAGCGGTCTATGTTTTTCCCTCCTTGATGGAAACTACATATAGTAGGTTTTCAAACACGGGAAAAGTATTGCAGACTAATTCGTGAGCAGTAGCCTGGCTGTTCACACCAGAAGCTCATTTCTCCGCACCTGTCAACAAGTGATTCTGCTCCTCTGCTCTTTTGTGATCACGCATGGAGCTGATCTTTATGTAATAACCTTATAAATAAATTTATAACATAAAGCTTTTTATGTGTTCCTGGATAACACTGTAGGCTACATGTATGTCCACTTCAAACGCTGAATGAATGGCCACAATATAGACAAAGTGTTTATTACCAGTGTTGTGTAGTTAGGTCTCTAGCTTCAATTCTATACAATTGACATATTTCAACCATCATAACGTTTTTGTTTAGTTCAAGTTTATTTGTCACATACAGGGTTTAATCGTAGTGAAATGTACGTCCGTTAGCTCCTTCAATTGAGCAAATCTACAACATTGCTCTCCCATGGAAGCTGAAGTTTTGGTGCTTTCAATTCGGTCTGCTGCCCCGACTCAAGTGGCTTATTACCATCTACAAGGTCACTCTATCTCAGGGCTGGAGAGACTGGTGAACTCACAAGTGATGAAGTGCCTTGGGCTACTGAGATGCCTCAACAGCATAGGGCTCTATGGGAATGGAGCCCTCTCACTGCTAGGGCTGGGTACCGAATTTCGATACTTTTGTGGCACCGACCGAATTGCTTCGATACTAACGAGTATCGAAAAATGCTTTGTTATTCGGTACCAAATTTTGATACCTTAAGGAGTGAATCTCATCAGTGTCAGTGAGCCAATAAGCATGCAGCATGCTTGTACCAAGATCTAATAATGCTGGTGATTGGCTGTCTTAACATTACATGTCATAGAGGCATGCAGGAAAAACACTACGTTACGCCCAGAGCCGAGGCTCACGTTTGTGTGTTGTTGTATTTTGAGAGGCTTGACTGCAGTGTGTGATGCAATACAGTATATGCAAAAAGGACATTGTTAAGGTGTGTTGATTGATTCACGATGTTAGCGAGCTAACTAGTAAAGATGAAAAGGCATCAAAACATCCTTTCAATTTTTCGGAACAGCTAAAAAGGTAAAAGTTTGCTATGATGTAGTTAAATAATGTAAACTTGGCATGGTAGGAACAGTGGTTACATAACCTTCAAAACGAGCCACAATTTAACCGTCATAGGTGTGCTCCGGTACTTAAACAAATAGCACTACACCTCTGAGTCTGCCTAACGTTACAGAGCCTCCATCAAACTCTCCACCACCGGATTCCCCCTCATCAGAGATTACAGACTAACTAACTTGTACGTGCTTCATTTGTTTACTAAAGTTACTGTAATAGGTGCAGTGACTTAAACTGGGACCCATGTAGATTATACAGACAACTTCAAGTTGTGGTAAATAGGTTTATATTTTTTAAGTGACTCACAGAATCTCGGGACTCAATCGTAAGAGGCGTCGCTCCAACCCCAGCAACAGGGAAGAAATGGATTCCAGCTGCAGCAGTACTGGACACAAAATCCACCCTCCAACATTGGGATATAGTGGGCCATGTCCAACAAGGCACAGGGGGCTTTGGCCTGGGAGCAATGAAACCTACCTGGCAAAAGGCTACTCCACCTGGTGGTGGAGGATGTGCGCCGCCAAGAAGAAGCAGCCAGGTGTGCCAAAGCCATATCCCAAGCCAAGCAAGGCCACTGGATGAGGTGGGATGGCGCTGAGAGGAGGAAAACACAGAGTGAGCTGTGGAGCATGGAGTCAGATATGTTGAGCTTTATCATCAGAGCCACATATGATGTCCTTCCCTCTCCCACAAACCTAAATGTGTGTGCAGTTCTGGCAACCCTCAAGCACATCCTGGTCAGTTGTAAGACCAGCCTATCACAAGGCAGATACACCTAGCGACACAACAAAGTGCTGAGGTGTTTGGCAGCTGAACTTATGTGCAGGAAAGTAGTCAAGTCAAGTCAGTTTATTTATAGGGCACATTTAAAAACAACAAACGTTGACCAAAGTGCTTTACAGAGAAATTAAGATGAAATAAAAACAAAGACAAAAATTAAAGGAAATAAGCATAAAATATCTTGATAAAATCATAACACAAACAGCACTGCACAGACAACAAATAAAGAGTGTGGTCAGACATGTCCTCAAGATGACAATTAAGAGGCTAAAGAAAAAAGATGGGTTTTTAGACAGGTTTTAGAGGTGTCAACGGAGGGGGAAGATCTAATTGTTAGCAGCAGACTATTCCACAATTTAGGGCAAACAACTGAGAAAGCTCAATCGCCTTTGGTTTTTAACAGGGTGCGGGAAATGAAGAGCAGTGATTGGTCACCTGATCTGAGGGATCGGGAGGTTAATATGGAGCCTTGTGGTACTCCACAGGAGATGGGTGCAGAGGAAGAGGACACATTATTCATTCTGACAGTGGCTGAACGGTCTTGGAGGTAAGAGGCAAACCATTGAAAGGCCTGTCCCTGAATGCCTACAACATGTTTAAGGCGGTCCAAGAGGATGGAGTCATCGACAGTGTCGAAGGCAGCCGAGAGATCTTAAAGAATTAAAAAAGTATAATTTCCTGAATCTGATGACAAGAACAAATCTTTTGTCACCTTCAAAAGAGCGGATTCTGTGCTATGGAGTGTCCTAAAACCTGACTGAAATTTGTCCAGTATGCTGAATTTGTACAAGAAGGTTGGTTTGGATTGGTCGGTAATTATTGGGAACAGATGGATCTAAGGTTGGTTTTTTGATCAGAGGGTGAATGACAGCAAGTTTAAAGCAAGCTGGGACATAGCCATTGACCAGAGAGCTATTAATTATTGATAAAATACTAGGCCCAACATTGTCCAGCACTTCCTTAAGTAGGAGTGAGGGAATAATGTCTAAGGGACATGAAGTAGGGTTCGTATGTGAAATAATATGTCAATGAAGAGAGCGAGATC
>NTHP01000649.1:128005-182476 GCA_003416845.1 Oplegnathus fasciatus
CCCCAAGTCCAAATCCAGTCTCGCCGTTAATAGTCCTCCAGGGCTGCTACAACAAGCTAACTGTTGCATTGGCTAACGCAAGTGGCTAGCTACGGCTCGATAAAAAAAAGGGAAACGTAAATCTGAAATAAGTCAGTTTAGACTCGTTGTTGAAAAGGCTTAAATAAAATGTAATTTTTTAGTGATATGTTTAAAAGTAGTTCGCTATTTGCAAGTTAAAATTTATTTTCTAATATGCTACGAATCTGTGCTGGAGAATTGAAGATGAACTTTGGAAATTCTCATTGGACTAACGTGATGTCCTCCACTGGAGCACCATTTTACGTGTTTTGGCCAATCACAGACTAGCATGAAAAAACTGAAGTACATTAAATTGATATAAGAGATCCCGCCCTAAGGAAGACAGCAGGAGCCTGTCCTCCTCTGACCCCCACCATCACTTCACACAGACTGCCCTGTCCCCTCTCGCCTGTGTATATACATATATATATATATATATATATATATATATGTATATTTCTTATGTCATTTATAATAGATTATCAGTATGTTATCTGGCCAGGTTCGCCCGCGGCAAGCTGAGAAAATGGAACAGATGCCGAGACTATCGCTGCAGATTGTGAGCCGAGCTTCCTGTCTGAACAGCCCAATTGGTTAACATGAGCGCTGAAAGGAAGCAGGAATCGCTTCGCAGCGCGTCCGCCTCCTGTGTGTCCCCGGCGTGAGAGACACTGCAAGGAGATTCAAGCAACTCAGCTCAACGAGTCTAAATTACGCTATGATGTTTGTAACATTTAACATTTCATTTGAGAGAAAATAAAATATGCAAAACTCCACAGAAACTTATTGGGAAGTTGTAAAGTTTTGCATCAACAGAGTAGGACCCTCTAAGATTAATTAAATTAAAGGAATAGTTCAGCATTTTGAGAAATACCCTTGTTTGATACTACTCTCATGTATGGCCGTTAAATATTAAGCTACAGCCAAGAGATGGTTAGTTTAGCTTAGCATAAAGACTGGAAGCAGGGTTAAACAGCTAGCCTGGCTCTGTCCAAAGGTCAATAAACAAGATATAACATGTTGGAAGGCGGATTTTTACTCTTGGACAGAGCCAGGTAGCTTCATATTTAGCATACAAACATGAGAGTGGTATCGATCTTACTCATCTAACTCCAGGCAAGAAAGAAGTGTTGAAATATTCCTGGAACTACCAAACATCACAAAGCATTAGCTACATGATCTTTTCCATAATTTAAGTGAACTAACACATTCTTGATAGAGCATGACATCATACAATTGAATGACTGGATAAATCTTAATATCCCCATCTTAAGTGTATCCAGTGAGCCTCTGAATTCAGACCTTTCCCACTAAATGCCCATATGGTTGAGCATCCAGGTTTGCATATACAGCATCTAAGCACCTAAGACAGACAAGAAGGCATCCTGTCTCTCATGACCAACCTTGGCTTTTTATAACAATGGACAATTGGATCCAGCTGAGCTTCTACAATGCATCTTGTGCTAGGAATGCCTTTGAAGCTACACACCCTGGAAACCATGATGATGATGATGATAGTAGACTTTTCATTCTGCTATCATTTAAATTGACATCTTTATACACACAAAAACACAAATTGATGTGGTCACTTCCAAGCGGTAAGGCCACAGGCCCAGATGGGTTTGGCGCAGAGTTTTTTTTAAGTCCTACACTGATTTTATTGCCCCTTGGCTATTCAGAATAATTAAACATTCCATTGTCAATAAGATATTTACACAAACTTTTTATGAGGCCAATATTTGTCTGTTACTTAAGAAAGGGAGGGATGTTTCTGATCTGTTGGCTTATAGACCCCTCAGTCTTTTAAATTATGATCAGAAAGTGGTAGCAAAGATGTTGGCCACGAGATTTGCCAGACATATATCATCTCTAATACATCCTGATCAAAATGGCTTTGTGTCCAGTAGATTTTCTTTTTTAACACCCATAGATTATTTAATATAATGCATGCTAAACATAAAGTAAACAATGAGCCTGTAGTTGTCTCACTTGATGCAGAACATGCATTTGATCAGACTGAATGGAGACGCCATTTTGAGGTACTATGGATTTGGGGAATTCTTTTTATCACTCATCAGGATGCTCTATGCCCGCCCTTAATCTGCCATTCTTACTAATGGTAGTATGTCATTATTTTTTAACCTTAAGCATGGGACAAGGCAGGGCTGCTGTGCCAGTCTCACCCTGTTTAATTTAGCATTCGAGCCCCTGGCTATTAGTATAAGGCAGCATACAACTATTAAGGAAATCAAGATGGGGAATATTGAATGTAAATTATCTCTGTGCGCAGATGATTTGTTGATTTTTCTGTCGGATCCCCCTTCCTCCCTCCCTCCACTACTCTCTGTAATGACTTGTTTTGGTGGCTTATCTGGATATTCCATTAATTGGAGGAAAAGTGCGTTCATTCCTCTTACAGAAAATTTGGATCCTTCTTTCTAGAATCGCTTCCCTTTGAGATTGCCAAAGACCAGTTCACTTACTTGGGTGCATCCATTCCTGTAAATTCTAAACTCTTATTTAAGAACAACTTTTGTATTCAGTTAGACAAGCTTAAGAAAGATATTGATTTTTGGAGATCTTTGCCACTTTCTCTCATAGGGCGTGTAAATGTGATTAAAATGGTGTCGCTCCTCTGGTTTATATATTTGTTTCAAAATATTCCAATTAGGCTTTCGTTGTCATTTTCTTAAAAACTGGATTCAATAATAATGCCATTTGTTTGGTGATACAAAGACTCATTTACAAAAGTCCAAGTCCTTAATTTACTGGCAAGATCAGTTCCCTCATACAAGTGAGCTCTCTGATACACCCAAGTGGAGGATAGTTTTGTCCTGCAAAACTCAATTAAAATTTTAAAACATATTAAAAGGGTGCTCCAAGTACCTGAATTTTCTGTATATTCTCCTATTTGTTTCAATCATTATTTTATTCCATACCAATCTGATCAAGCCTTTGCTCAGTGGAAGGATAAAGGTCTGACAACCATTGCAGACTTGTACATAAATAATCACTTTGCATTTTATATGGAGCTGAAAGAAACTTTCTCCCTTCCTCAAGCCCACAGCTTTCGTTACTGACAAGTCAGACATTTTGTTAAAAACAATTAAGGAATACTCTTTGTATGCTTTAATGAAACAGCATCCTGGTTCTAAACATCTTGTCTCAAAATTTGTGGTACTGTTTTCCAGTATGACTGTTGTATCATCATACCATATTAAATCTGCCTGAGAGGCAGATCTTGGTGTGGAGTTGACTGAGGAAGTGTGGAGTGAGGGGATGGAGAGGATCCATTTAAGTTCAATTAACAACAGATTGTGGCTGATTCAGGTCAAAGTCATGCATAGATTACATTATTCCAAAGAAAAGAGCAACAAAATGTATCCTGATGTATCTGATATTTGTGACAGATGTAACCTCTCAAAAGGTACTCTAGGTCATATTTTCTGGTTTTGTCCTAAGATTGTCCCTTTTTGGCAGGATATATTTACTTGATATTTTAGATTTACAGATTGAACCTGATGCATTAATTGCCTTGTTGGGTTGTTCCGAAGCGTCTCTTGCACTGCCACATACTGTACAGCAGACCCTTATGTTTGGTATGTTAGAGGATAATTCTCAAGGAATGGAAGGCTACTAGCACTCCTTGTTTCTCCAGATGGGTGAGGGAACTAGTCTCGGGGAAACATCTTGAGAGGCTTTGTAGGAACACACATGGTTTTCATGAAAAATGAGAGTACCTGGGGCCCAATTATTGGACACCTTAACTCTCCCGCTCTTAGCTGAAGTCCCTACAGCGTGATACCTAGTTTTGACATTCTTGCCCATGTGCCATATTATTATTATTATTAATATCATTATTATTATTATTATTTTTAATGATATAGGCCAAAACACTATTTCGTACCATATTTATCTCTGTCTAGTCTGGCTTTTTGTGGTTATTGTTTTTTCTTATTTTTGTCCAGTTTTTGAATGTGGGTTGTGTATGTTTGTAAGCCTGTTTGTAGATGTTACTGTTTTTTGAGCTTTTGAGCAAATTGAATATAATTTAAAAACTAATAATAATAAAATAAAGCTGACATTTGGTATGTGATGGGTATCTGACTGAGATTTATTTGAATTTAAGTGAACCTGCATTATACATGCATTACACATCATGCTTATTTTGAATATATGTCTTCTTTTTTCCAACAGGTGATTTTTTTAATTATCAGATTATATTTCATGATCAAGAGTTATCATACAGAATGCAGAGAATTATTGCCTGAATCTACAGTTCCCCTTAGCTCTATAAGAGTTTTTCACATCTTTCAGCTCATTGTTTTGGTTTTATTTTACTGTTTTGTTCACTCTCGCCACTGGTGTAATTTGTACAACATCAGCCAATTTTAAAATGAAATCATTTAATCAATTTGACATTTTATTTTCAATTTCTGTGTGCATGATGTATGACAAATTAACATTAAAAATGATAATCCTGTTTTAATTTTCATGTTTAAAATGCTTAATTGCTTGCAAAATTATATTAGAAACTCAACTGAAAAATCATTTTCAGTATCACTGCCATAATGATAATACAATTGAATGTAAATTTTGCTTTTCATTTTCATTTTTAACTGGGCAGACAATAAAAATGTTCAGAATGGCAGGATTCTCCCAAGTCACCTTTCTAAAAACCTGTCAGTCAACCATTATGAAATAAACCATTATGAAAATGTAAATGTAAAAACCATGAAAAAGACCATTTTTAATTTTCAATAAAATGAGCTACAATCAGAACACAATTTAAATTCAAATGTCCTGTTTGCAATTTAATTTTCAAGTTCAGGTGGCACATTGTCTGCCAGTTTGAAAATTTCAAAAAAGTCCATTTCACATTATTTCATTATCATTATGATGGTTTGGACAATTGGAGTAGACTGAAATTTATTTTGTTTTTAAAATGAAAGTGATTTATTAAATTAATTTTGTCATACATAATGCTCACACAAATGGAAAATAGAATGGAAAAGAACTTATAATACATTTAATTTTGTTTTGGTCATGTGATGTTGGGGAGCATGCCCTGACACAGAGTCAGAATGTAGCCTGCAGCGGAAATTTCTACAAATCTTATTTCTAAACCATTTATTTTCCTTCATAATATGACAGACAAAGATTTTCATTATCCTATTGAAGAAACTGAGAGTAATGATCTTTCAGAGAATGAAAATTCTTTAGTGGAGAACAGCTGTAACAAGAAAACGTGAGGAGTTAAACCTAAGTTTCCAAAATTTGATAGAACATAATTCATTTAGTTTTGAAAATGACATTGATCCCGAGGAAAGTTTTTATAATGATTACAAATTAAATTCTGAATACTATTCTGATAATCAGTTTAATAACCTCAATTTGGAGTGTTTTTTCAATCAGACATTTTAATAGCAGAAGCCTCCATACAAATTTTGTTCAAATCAAATATTATTTAAATAGATTAAAACATACATTTCAAGTTATTGCAATAAGTAAGACTTGGTTAACAATGAATAGGGTGCTGATTTTGTGTTAGAAGGGTATGACATTTTTAGCGTAAACCGGATAAATAAAAGGGGTGGTGGCGTTGCATTTTTTGTACAGAAAGATTTTCAATATAGGTCTATTGATAGTAAAATTGTTGATGATATCATGGAGAGTTTGACAATTGAAATTCATTCTACTAAATTTAAGAGTATATTCTTGAGTTGCATATATAGAACACCTGGTTCTTGCATTGATCAATTTATGAATACCATAGTTGATATTTTTGGGACAGTATGTGATAAGAAATTACTCTTTGTTTGTGGTGACTTTAATATTGATCTGTTAAAATGGAATCAACATAAACTAACAACAGACTTTTGTAATGCAATGTTTAGTTTTGGTCTCCGGCCCCTTATTGACAAACCTAGAAGAATAGCCAAAGAAAGTGCCACACTTCTTTTTTACGATGTTCATGACCAAGCAACAAGTGGTCTGCTTTTAAGTGATATCAGTGGTTATCTTCCTATTTTTTGTGATTTTACATAATTTTAATGTTAGATGTTTAGTTGGTGTAAGTGAGCCTTCCTTTAAATTAATAAGATTAAAGAGTAACTAAACCCCCAAACCACTTTTCAGCTAAAAACCAACCTATATGGGTATTTAGTAGTGTTGTTGATGGATCCAGGTCCAAATCTTGACATTTTAGTGCAACATATTTGAATTCTACCTATTGTGTTAAAATATGCATAGCAACTGCCCTCTACTGTTTGAAACTCGGCTACTGCAATTGAATTTTGTTATTGGCTGATTTTGGTGGCGTGTGACTTATGGTGGCGGCTTTCGTCACCAACCAACCGACTGGCCTCCAATCAGAGGTGGGCAGCTCCAGCTACCCCAGCCTGCACTTGAGTGGAGTCTGTGCAAGATGTTTCTCAATGTGTGTGTCTGTGTCTGTGAAGTCCGCTCATTTTCAAATACACGCTGATCGAGACTCCTCATCATACTCACACAGCTTTACAACTTATTCCAACGTTCGCTCACAACGTTAACGCTACGTTACGTTAACGTAACGTTACATTAACGCTACGTTACGTTAACGTAATGTTACATTACCACTGAGGGATTTATTGATTATAGTGGAAGTGTACTGCAGCAGCCGCTCCGCGAACGGACCCAAACGTTATGTGTTCAGCCCGTCAGAGACGGCATTGCCTGGCTTCGGGCATTACCGGGGCTGGAGCTGATGGCTCGAACTGATACAGCTCGGGACCACCACGGTCTTCCACCACACTAAAGTCCGCTTCAGGGGAGCCCTCTGTGATCCTGTGTCGCTCTCTGTTTTTGTCTGGCCAGTCACTGAGGAACTGAGCACACATCCATGTCTCCCCCCGCCTCATCAGCCCCTCCCCGCCCCCCGCTCATCAGCCCAATGCCCACTTTTTAGCATTTTTCAAACTTATGCAGTGGGTTGAGTTAGGCTCAGACCAGGGGGGTAAGTTACACTTTAAGAACACCAGAAAGAATTGAGGCCTTAAGAAAGAAAAGAAAGAAAGAAAAGAGTAAAAAGAGATAAATTATAACTGGAATGGGGTGTATGTTGACGATTTTAATCAGATTTACAATGCATTTTTGTTTGCATTCTTAGAGTTATATAATAAACACTGTCCTATTAGAAAATTCTGGGTGAAAGATAAATATAAAGGAAATCCATGCATGACTAAAGGTCTGCAAAGGACGTGCAAAAAGAAAAATTTAGTTTATAAGAATTTTTTCCAACTAAGAACCAGTGAAATTGAAGAAAAATATAAGTTGTATAAGAATAAATTGATTTCTATTATGAGATTGCAGAAGAAATAATACTGCAATAACATATTAGAGGACAGTAAAAATAACACACAAAGGACTTGGAACGTAATCAATCATATTATTTGGAATAGATGTTATAAATCTGAATTTCCAAGTTATTTTATAAATAGCTCTGATGCTACAGTAGACAATGTAAAAAGCATTGTTGATAATTTCAATGACTATTTTGTGGGTGTTGGCACCACTTTGGTCAGCAAAATCATTGTGCCCGATGACAAAAAAGATTTGTTTAATAATCTGATTAATGATAATATCAGTTTTATTTTCCTTTTTGGGGTAAATGAAACTGATATAATTGAAACTGTAAGAAAATTCAAAAACAAAATATCAACTGATATGAATGAATGGTAACTATTAAAGAAGCCACTGATTCTATTGTGAGACCTCTGACCTATATATGTAATCACTGTTTTTCAAGAGGTGTTTTTCCTAATAATATGAAATTAGCAAAGGTCATTCCAATATTTAAAAATGGTGATAAGCACCACATGGACAACTATAGGCCGGTATTCCTTCTTCCTCAATTTTCAAAAATATTAGAGAATTAGTTGTGAAACAATTGGATTTTTTCATTGGTAAATATAAATTATTGAATAAAAACCAGTATGGATTTAGGGAAAATAGAACTAGTACCTATGCAGTAATGGAGATGGTAGAAGAAATCACAAAGACACGAGAAATGATGAGTGTTTTACTGGTATTTATATTGACCTACAGAAGGCTTTTGATACTATAGATCACAATCAATTATTGAGAAAGTTGGAGAAGTATGGGATAAGAGGTATAGATTATTCTTGGCTGAAAAGCTACTTAGAAAATAGACAGCAATGTGTGCAAATTAATGATACTGTGTCAGAATTTAGGAAAGTCACCTGTGGAGTACCCCAGGGATCAGTGATTGGTCCAAAACGTTTCATACTTGATATAAATGATATTTGCAATGTTACTGATTTGTTAAAATTCTTTTTGCAGACAATACAAATTTATTTTGCTCTGGGACAAATTTAAAGGAACTTTTGTATACTATTGAAAGGGAGCTGGAAATCCTCAAAATTTGGTTTAAACAATAAATTGTATCTCTATATTAAGAAAACTAAATTTATGGTGAAATCGAAAAGAAATTGATGGAGATATTGAATTAAAAATCTGTGATGTTGAAATTGAAAGAGTTTTTGAGACAAAATTCTTAGGGGTTGTTACTGATCATAAATTAACATGGAAACAACATACTGACTATATTAAAGGAAAAATTTCAAGTCAGTAGCAATCCTGTATAAATTTAGGGATATATTAAACTATAAGGTCTTGAATATAATTTATTGCTCACTTATACTACCTTACATATCTTACTGTGTGGAACTGTGGGGGTCGACCTTTAAAACAACTATAAAGTCAATAGTCTTACTACAAAAATGAGCCATATATATTATTATTAAGGCTGGTTACTATGATCACACTAATTCACTGTTTCTAAATTTCAAAGCTATGAAATTTAATCATTTGGTATATTATAAAATAATGCAAATAATTTTCAGAGCAAAATCAAAGTCACTCCCAGATGGTGTACAAGTTTTATTCGGTACAGGAGAGCAAATATGATTTGTAATTTTACTGTACAAAAAGTTAAAAAAGAGATTAAAAGGAGATTATGGAATTATGGAACAACGGCAATATAAATTAAAAAATGTGTAAATCTTTTTTGGTTTTCAAAAGTTTGGTTTACAAGGCTATTTTTGAGGGTTACAAGTATGAATGATTTTTTTATTTTTATTTTTTTTTTACATTTATAGGGTAGCTTAAACAGGACAGGAATTTAGGACCGGCATATATAAGCTTTTGCTTCTGCCTGAGCCTGTTCAGTCACTACTTAATACATTGACTGTTGATTTTGTTTATATTGTTTATATTGTTTATTGTATTATGCGTGATGACTGAATAAATAAAATACTAAAAAATACTAAAATAAAATATGAAAAAAAAATTAAATTTAACTAAATGATTTCATTTCTATATTGGCAGCCACAGACTTCCAAAGTAGAAGACATACAACAAAAATGAAAACCTAAAAATCTTTTCATTAATTTTGCTAATTATGTTTCAAAACTATTTTTTTTGTGTATTGTGTATTTTCTAACTAAATGAGAACAAAATAATGCCAATTTTACACTGCAGATCTTTTAGCACACATCCCTGAGTTTATGAAGTAAAAGTAAGAGGTCATGACCTCCATGTGTAAGTGAGTATGTGTGTGTGCTGTTACTAAAAATGCCAGTTAGACACACTCCTCATTACATCCACACCCAAACTGAGAGTCAGTGGTTTCTCTGTAGGGTTGTGTAAAGGCCTCATCTCAGTACTGGCAGGATTGTTTTTGAGAGAGGATGTAGGAATCCCTCGCTGAGCCTCTCTGCTCCAGACATATTACTGCTCCTCAGACTCAGACTTAGTTTCCCAGACCTCCCCCATGAATTTCTCGTTAGCTTTAGGTGGTGAGGTTTTTTCCACACCTCTGGGCCCTTAAACAACCACCCCAACAAGGAAACTGTTCTTATTTAGCTAACATTACTATCATTACTCTCATTTAGGCACATTTGAAATGTTGGTAAAATAACAAAAACTTGTGGTTGGAGCCAGAGAGAAATAACTACTTAACTTCACTAGTAGTATTTGTGTATACACGGAAACATGTATCTATGCTTCTCATGCACATGTATTTACCTTGTGCTACACCTCAGTGGACTTTGGGAGGGCTTTGAGGTGACATCATGTTGTAGTTGTTTTTCTGAAACATCACGTCAGCTGAGTGTGTTAGCTAAACCATCTGACCCTGATTCAACCCTGTTGGCTCCAGTCATCATTTAAGTTTGGATAAGAATGATTACTTTCAAGATCTTGCATAACATATAGACATGTAACATGATACCAAGGTTTACTAATATTGACATAATATAATACATAATAATACATAATAATATTGACTTACAGGAGTGCCTTGGAATTTACTGAACAGGCTCTTGCTCACCTGAAGATCAACTCTGTCCATTTTAGACACACCATGAGGTTTCCTCTTGCACCACCATTGGGCCAAAATGTCCACGCTAAACATATTTTTGTTTCTGTTGTCAGACAACTGAACAAGCAGAAAAGAGTGAGTGATAATGATCAAATCACTATTTTATGATCATAAAGATGTCTGACAAAATCAACATAAATACAAGTTAATGACAACATCATTGGGGTGCACTGTCTGCCACAGTGTATTTGTAGATCATTCCACTGGGAGTCACCAAAGTCATACATCCTACACATAAGGGCTTTAGTAGTTCAACTTTCAGCCTCAGGCCAACATCATACAGCGATCACTGACATGTTCATGATGCTGTGATGCTGGCCTGAGGCTGAAAGTTGAATTACTAAAGCCCTTATGTCAATGATAAAGAGTCTCCACACAGGTGAAGACTGAGTCATCACTCCAATCATCTGAATTTCATCAGTCCTGCCTGTCGGCTGTCCACCATGCAGTTCTTCCTTTGTCACTGTCTATGTGGTAGATAATGAACCATCTGGCATAAAGTAAGCGGTTTTACCAGTAACCATTGTCACTCAGAAATTTCCTTATTTTTGAAAGTCAAATGTATGTATGGAAGAGGATTAGGGCCACATGTGAAAAACTTATTTGAGTTCTGAGTTTAAAGTTAGAATTAACTAGATTCTAGATCTTGTGCTTTTTTTTTTTTTTTGTTAAAAACTGCTGTTAATTGTTGTTTGTTAGTTCACCACAGGGTGGCTGTGGATAACTGTGACTTCACTATTTTGGTGTGAGTGCCATCTTTGGACCAATTTACACTACTTCAGTTCTTCCTTCAGTCTATGAGCAAGAACCACAGAGAGAGAGATGGAAAAATGATGCATCTGACTGTTGGTGGAAAAAAAACTTACTTCTTAGTGCAGTGCTCTTCCATTTTAGTGAGTCTTTAACAACCTGTATGTGTCTTCCGTTGATATCTACTGCACACTTTACAGCTCAATCCCAGCATATCTAAAGAATCTTAAGCACTGATGCCAGAAAGGCTCAATTTTGGAATTGGTTAGTATCCCTGAAGTTTACATCTGTAGATCAAAAACCTGATGGTGGTCGTTGGATATGGAAGATACGGATGACTGCTAAGTTAAACATAAATTTACTATAACCTCTCCTATGGAAAGTTATGGTAAATTATGAAAAACTGATGCAACGGCCAAAAATTAAATATAATCTAGAAAGAAATACAGTGGGTTTTAGGATATAAAGATGAAAATGAGCTGTGCAATTTCACATCCTGTCATGACTTTAATGGGATTATGATACAAAACAAAAAGGCTAGTTCAGATTTATCTTTGAATGAAATACAGTTTAATCACTAATTTTTATCAAGGTACATATTTAAAATGAAATGGTATCTTTTAGCCCAACTAAATTTAAATGCTCAGTGAACTTTGAACTTCAGTGGACATTCCGTAAGGCAACAAGCCACTAACTATATTTGAGATCTGGTTTTGGGGGATAATATAAACTAATTTACAGAGTAATGCTGTGTGAAACCAATGAATAACAATTACACTATTAGAAATTATTGTTTTGTTACTTTTTTATTTTATAATTACTGTATTCTCACCATAAGCCGTGACCATAGCCGGGACGGCCGTGCGTGCATGTTAGTGCATGTGAGTCTGCACAGCGTTTATAAAGAGACTAAAGGTGTTTTCACACCTAAGTTGTTTGGTGCATCTGGAGCGTTTTGTTGGATAGTCCGGTTCGTTTGGGGTGGTGTGAAAGCTAATTTGAATTCGAATTCTGTCCGCCTGAAAACATGGGGCTTGGTTCGCTTCCAAGTGCACCAGAGTTCGGTTCACTATAGGTGAGAACGTGATCCAACCCAAATATAGGAAGTGAACTAAAAAACAGTGCATTCCGGATGATAACTTTCAAATCCATAACTTATTATGACCATACCTCGCTCGTCATCTGTGTAACAAGGACAACACATCATAATCCCTCTCTCTCATCAGGGCCCGCCTTCTCCTTCGGTACTGTCTCACTCGTCTCATTCGCAGAATGAAATGTTCAAGAACTCGCTGTCTTGACGGCTGCTCATATTGTTCGCCTTCTTATAAAGCACTTGATTGGTGGAAACACCAAAGCAAAACCAGAAAACCCAAGACCACATAAATTTGGTGTTCTCCATTATTTCTGAGATCTGAGATTGGAAGTGTTGGCGAATTTCACTCGCATATTTTGTCCAATAGACGAGCGACCGTTTCGACCACATGACATTTGTTTACAATGTTTGGTGCACTTGACAAAGTACAGTGTGAATGCGAACCAAACCAAATGAGAAATGCAACAATGTTGCAACTTCACCTCCGAATCGCACTGAGTCTACCGATCAACAGGTGTGAAAGCACCCTACGAGATGCGACCTCCCACACAGCATTGTAAAAGTGAGATGGCAGAGTGCAGTTCGAAGCGTTCAGCTGAAGGTATTCACATTCAATTGAAACCATCAAACTAGCTACTTAAGCCATATTTTACTTGATGTTTTAGGTAGCTAGCGTTAGCAGGATAGCTAGCAAGCTAATAATTAGCTCTTAGTGAGCAATGGCAGGCACAGACTGTCTGACGCTGTGTGTGTCTGTGTGTTTGTGTTCATTTCAGCCTCTGACTAAACTCACCAGAGACTCAGGTTCTTTGTTTTCTTCCTCCAGTATTTTCCCCCTCTCCTCTTTCACGTTACATTTCCCCTCCAGTCAGCAGTCAATATGGACAAAGAGAGACTTATCACATTAAAACCAGCGGTGTAGTGCTATTTGTTTAAAGATCCCCTCCACTCAAAAAATGTGTTTTTCTTATGTTTATGTCCCCTAAAATGTCTGACCTTGACTATACTGACTTGTATCTTTGCAAAGTTTGTCACTAGGTGTTTTCACATTCCTCTACTGAAGGGGGAGATGTGCACTTCCCCAAAATCTGAGATTCAAAGGTACACCGGGCAAGCTAGATTTGGGACGAAACCTGAAACCTCCAGTGCAGAGCGAACTTGTCAGTACAGAGAGCAAGAGTTTGCATCAGCATAGACAGCAAACATGGTAGAGTGTGCAGTTTTTGTATGTAAACCAGACCTTCCTTGTAACATCGTAGCAGATACCATTGTATGTTTCACAACCACTAACGCTGTGTCAGCCACTGCCACTTACGAGCTAACAAGCTAACAAACAACATAAACAAATAAAAGATGCTAACTACACTTACCATTCTGATACGTCTGCTAGTCGCCGATTTTTGGTGCACAACAGACTCATCTGAGTCTGGGTCTGACTGAGGCTCCAGCATGTAAGTTCTGGGTACTTTGGGTGGAAACGTGGCTTATGTCTGAATATCTCTGATGACATCCAGAACTCACACTGGTCAACCTAGCTAAAGCAGCAGTGGTGAGTAGGACACGAGGCCAGATCCAGAATTTTTCAATGAGGGAGAAAGATTCCTGACTTTATGAATAGTTTCATGTTGAGAACATTAAAGCAGCTCAATGGAACTTTTCATTTTGTGTTGATTTTGGCAGTGCCTGTGGACAAAGGTGGTGGTGTTTCACCTAACGTTAGGTTACATGTTCCCTCTGCTTCACTCTCCGCTGCAAGGAGGCTACTTTGCCGGGAGGAGAGCAGGTGGTAGCTCTGGAGATGGACCTTCAGTTAGCGGCTGAAGGAACTCGAATTCAGCCAGAGCAAACCCCAGCGCCATTTCATCTGATTTCTGAAATACCCTTCTTCTCGCTTTGGTCTTGTTTGCCTATAAGGTCATATGGGCAACAGTATTAGATTGAGACTGTTTCATAACCAGTTAATAACTCCATAGAGTGCTTTTAAGCGGCAATCAGCCAAACATCTAAATAGTATTAGGCAATACCATGGATAGGTTATAATTAGCATGGCTAGGGTGGCCAGACGTCCCAAAAAATTCAGGACAGTCCTGAATTACGAGCAGTTGTCCCAAATCCTGAATCCTGTCCCGTGTGTCCCAAAAATTAGACTAAATCCGAGTTTGATAAGTTACAACCTAATAAAACATTAAATACTGATCGTTGTGAAACATTCTTTTGGTGTTGCCCACAGACGGGCACTGTTCCAACTCTAAAATTTTAAAAGGCCAGTCTGCAGTCCCTACTGTAGCCAATGGAAAGTCCGTAGCCTACATGAATTATGGCTGTTGTAGTTTTTTTGTACAGTAGTGCCGCGAATTGATAAACAACCACTTGAGACGCTGACGCATATCTATGACGTTGTTGAATTAAAACATTTATGGAGGGAAATTAAACCATCCATCGCTGACATGAAGCCAACAGCCAAAAAGCAAAAATGTTACTGCAGGTACCGGGAGGAATGGGGAGGGAAATACCCATTGCTGCCTTACAAGATCCAAACAAAGCGTTTTGCAAAGTCTGCAGGAAAGAATTTGGCACACACAGTCATTGTGTTTCTTTTTCCTAATGACAGTTCACTTCATGAACAAAAATAATGAATTTTAGCGTTGAGTTTTGACTTCAACATGTTTAGCTGTTCCTTGACATCACAGACTGTACATAAAGATGGATGACGCATCTCCACTTCCTCCCACTATACAAAAGTCAAGCCAAAATATCCCGGATATGGGCGCTGCCATCTTGTGCTGGTGACATCATTTGGAGCCAAAGTCTGCTCAGTAGTGATCCGAGAAGGAGCTGTGGTATCGAGGTCCCGCCCATACACCTGTCTGACTCGATCGGTAATCAATAATTAGTAACTGCTAGCTCGATCACCTGCCAAAGTTAAAGTTAGGTCTCCTCTCGACGTTCCTACCGACGTACAATTCCCGAAAAGACATCTGCAGGTGCCTCCGCGACCACTTCACTGTGATTGACGGCTGTCAATCATGATGTTTCACCCTGTTCTTATAGCTTCAAATAACTAATTAAGACCAAACTTATCAGAAAAATGAACAATTGAACAAACATCAGCGTGATAAGAACTAGGCTACCTAAAATGACAGAAACCATCTTTGGGAAAAATGTATTTGGAGTGTACTTTGATTTTTTAGTTTGGCCCATATCCCATTTGCTAAGATGGAGGGGGCGGGACTTATGACCTATACTGGAGCCAGCCACCAGGGGGCGATCGAGATGTTTTGGCTTTACTTTTGGGG
Organism: Oplegnathus fasciatus; assembly: GCA_003416845.1. NCBI lineage: Eukaryota > Metazoa > Chordata > Actinopteri > Centrarchiformes > Oplegnathidae > Oplegnathus > Oplegnathus fasciatus. Next base: position 143,649 of record NTHP01000649.1, read on the forward strand.
AGCTGTCATGTCGTCCATCTTTATATACAGTCTATGGTTGACACTGAAGGTACTGGAGGCCACGCCCGTCGTGGCCTTGTGACCATGCCCACCCAAACTCCCCTGTCCCGAATTTCACCCATTCTCATCTGGTCACCTTAAGCATGGCATTACCCAATATAGGCGAATAAACGCAACTAGTTTGTGTATAAATGATTTCAATTGCTTGTGTCTTTATTATGTGGCCAGGCTGCGAGCCAATAATTAATGTTACCTTATTATCATCAATGCTAGTTAGCTAGCTAGCATTAGTAGAAGCCAACCCGTTAGCTCGCCTGAGGTGAGCGTGAGCCTGGTGCCAAGTACGTTTTTATAATTGTTTAACTGGATCATCGTGAACTTTGACCTTTTTAGCTCCTCCAAAAAATGAAAAGATGTTTTGCTGCCTTTTCATCTTTAGTTTCAATTCAATTCAGTTCAATTCAATTTTATTTATATAGCGCCAAATCACAACAAAAGTCATCTCATGACACTTTACATATAGAGCAGGTCTAGACCGTACTCTTAATAATGTTATTTACAGAGACCCAACAATTCCCACCATGAGCAAGCACTTGGCGACAGTGGCAAGGAAAAACTTCCTTTTAAGAGGCAGAAACCTCGAGCAGAACCGGGCTCTAGGTGGGCGGCCATCTGCCTTGACCGGTTGGGTTGAGAGAAAGAGACAGAGAGAGAGGAGAGACACAGAGGAGAGAGATAGACAGACAGACANATTAGGAGGTCATTTGTAACTTTCACCAATGCTGTCTCTGTGCTATGATGCGCTCTAAATCCTGACTGAAAGTCCTCAAATAAACTATTGTTATGCAAAAAGTCACACAACTGCTTGGCGACTGCTTTCTCAAGGATCTTAGAGAGAAAGGGAAGGTTAGATATCGGTCTATAGTTGGCTAGAACCCCTGGATCAAGATTAGGCGTTTTAAGAAGAGGTTTAATTACAGCTACTTTAAAGGACTGTGGTACATGGCCTGTTAATAAAGATAGATTGATCGTATCTAATAAAGAAGTGCTAAGTAAGGGTAAAACTTCTTTAAGCAGTCTAGTTGGAATAGGGTCTAAGAGGCAGGTTGATGGTTTAGATGAAGAAATCGTTGAAGTTAGTTGGTGAAGGTCAATGGGAGAAAAGCAGTCCAAATATATATCAGGTTTTACCGCTGTTTCCAAGATCCCTGTATTCGAAGATAAATCGGTCCCGATTGAGGGCAGGAGGTGATGAATTTTGTCTCTAATATTTAGAATTTTATTATTAAAGAAGCTCATGAAGCAGTTGCTACTGAGAGCTAAAGGAATACATGGCTCAATAGAGCTATGACTCTGTCAGCCTGGCTACAGTGCTGAAAAGAAACCTGGGGTTGTTCTTATTTTCCTCTATTAATGATGAGTAATAGGTTGCTCTGGCATTGCGGAGAGCCTTCCTATACGTTCTCAAGACTATCTTGCCAGACTAAACGGGCTTCTTTCAGTGCTGCACAAAGGCTAGCGGCAACAACGGCAACTTTTAAGGTGGAATGCTTTCTCGCATGTTACATGAGTAGACGTCGTGAATCAATTAACATCTTTAAGTGCATATAAATGTACATGAATTTCAACCTGATTATGCAAACTACCAATATTCTATTTCCTCACTGTACTGAGAGAAAACCAATGTTCCCGGGATGTTAAGAAAATATTCCTGAATCACCGTCAGGGAACACTTGCAGCGGGGTCCAGTGAACCTTCCCTGAACCTAAAATTGTTTGCTGGGTGTGACTCAAAAGTTCGGGATTCGCATCCAAACTCCAGTGTGTGGTTAGGCAACAAATTTTGGTAAAGGTTAAGACAGATCGTGATTTCAGTTACCAGACACGTCCTGTCTCAAGTCATTAAAGACCCTGTCTGTATTAAACCAAGACCAGATCTTCCCAACCTTAAGCAAGTGCTGCTAGTGCCTAAACATAACCATAAAAAGTTTAATAATGCTGCAGTCACTACAGCCGTATCACAAGATAGGACATTTAGGCGGAAAACAAATAAAATACGTTATCAACATTTTACTGATATGTTGGATATTTTCCAACTTGCCAGATAAGGGAATTAACAACATTTCCTCAATATGTTCATAGAAATGTAGGCCTAATCCGCGTGGCATGAGGTTTCCTTCAAAAAGCTGTGGCATATTAATTACATATAAACGTAACTTCTAGGAGACATGGTTGTCCGGACAGTCCCTATCAACTATGTGGATTTTGGTTGCCCCTAACCCTGCAGGTCCCGCCCACAGACAGTCAGAATGCTGTCTGATCTCCATTTCGTAGCGGACACTTGGACAACACAGCAGTTCACCGGACGAGCCGCGCCCGCTGTTGGACCTCCGGTTCCCCCTTGTTTTCTTTCTTTACTTGGGTGAAGTTTATTTCCCGCTGTGAGTATGAGTGTAGCGGTGGCTGAGGGCTGTTTTCTGTCCGCTCTACAGCCCAACTCCTCCCGCACCGCTTATGTGGTTCCCTCGGACGGCCCGTCTCCGGACCCGATGGCCAAAGCCAGGAGGGTCCGGGAGCAGGTCCGGATGCGGTTGGCTGAGAAAAAGTCCTCCTCCCTTCCCAGACTAGACGACTCGTTGGTGGGATCAACAGGTGAGCCACATCACGTTAAAGAATGGATTCAAATTAGTCTCAGGTGCATGTGCAGGGCTTTGTTCAAGCCATTAGAAGGTGATGGTCATTAATCTGTCTTTACCGTTACTGTATTGTTGATTATTGACCCCCACCCACACTCTCATAGCCTGACAAACACTCAAAATAAGGACTGTAATACAATTCCCTGAAGTAAAACAAGAAAGTAGGGCCGTTTAATCGAAACAGTCAGTTTTTAGGCTCAAAAATCACAGGTTGTTTTCAGAGGGCTTTACGTATTTCTGTAAAGTCATGTAACATCTGTAAAATATTGCTGTTAAATTATGACAGTCTCTATCCTTGGACTCTTGTTAAATAAGAAAAAAACTGTAAAAAGAATACTTTGTTACTGAGTAGGTTTTTGAAATCAAAAACCACGATACAACAAGAGATCAAGCAGAAAACTCAAAAAGATAATACACCATTAACATCTGATTGTTCATAAAGATGTCATGAAACATGACTAAACATCTTTTCTAAGGTGTCTGCTTGTAAGTTTGGCATCCATTCACCAAGCAGCTTATTAAACATTAAACTCAGATTTAGTCATGCAGCTTAATATGACTTTCTGTCTAAGTTAAAGATGGAACAGCAGGTATCAATTTTAGGCTAGTGCATAGGCAATTTTTATTTTTCTGAAAACAGTGATCTGAGAGGTAACCATATCCCTATGCGGTCTTACTCCGCTTTCCTAATGTAACTGTACAACCTTTGAACATAGAGGGGGCTTCTGGGTTTTGCTCCAGAGGAAGAAGTCATACTGGCAGAAGGGACCTGACTGAAAAATGGTCAATAAGGATGATAGTAAGCAAAAGTCAATGTCAGTAATGCTCCGTTGTTACTATAAAAAGACTCAAACATTTAAATTTTCCAAATTTTGAAAAAAGTACCCATATAATATCACCAGGGGTTATCTCAGCTTGGGCGTGAAAGTTAGAATTTTTAACAGAAAACCTGCATTATAAACTGGAGGTAAGATATAGACATAATTGGACATAATTAAGCTAGTTTGACAATTTAACAGTAGATTTTTTGTTCATAGGGTGTATGGAACTAATGATCTCTTGACTCAGTCATCAACTAAATAGAGACTCCTGTTCAATACTGCATTGGGCCAATTTTAGCTTTGATAATAGCTGTAACAGATCATGGTAGGGATGTAGTGCTCTTCAGAGGATTGATATCACAGGACTTTATTGACCAGACCATTAAGTAATTTCCCATGTATGTTAGTCAGTTTATTCCTGGATGATTACTCTGCCAATTGGCTTCACAAAGCTATTAATTCTAACCATTTCACAGTCTTTTGACAGGAGATGACATACTGTAAATGTATGAAATTCAACAAAGTGTGAATCACATTAAACTTATATATGTAAATTAGGGCAGAATAGTTGTTTGTCCTTGTATTGTTCGCTTCATACACACATATTTGTGCGCTATGAGAACCTGTGGGTGTGTTATTTCCTGGTCATTTCCTGTTTTTTTTCCTCTCTATGGAAACTTCAGTTAATGACATCACAAGTTCCACACAGGATGGTGTTAAGTTATCGTGTTCACATGTTGAACAAGAAAATGCCAATTGCTTTACCTCACAAAAATAACAAAGTTTTGAAGGAAGTTATTACAGACAGGATTCACTGTGAGTGATGGTGCAATTCAAGCTTCAAGTTTAAAGACTGTAATACATTTACCCAAAGTACAGAAGTGAAAGAAAACCAATAAATGTTTAGAATTGTAGAAAAAAATGTAACTTCTTGAAGTAAAACTGAAATCAGAATATGTTTTTGCTTGGAAGTCAATGTACATACTGTATGTGTGGCTTATTATTTTTTATATTAGGGTTAGGGTTAGTGTTTCTTAGCCCCATCTATGACCCCAGCACTCCATACGTTACTTCATGGCTCCGTTTGTTACTCCGTAATGTGATTTGAATCATGCGTTGTTATTAGCTTTGACAGTCTGGTCATTTACCATCACCAAATCTAGACCCATAAAATAAAGACAGCTAAAGCTAGCTACACTCCATCCTCTGTGTAATATGGGACAAACACAGCAGCCACAGCACTGAGTGTGCAGAAGATCGACAATAGCGCTAAATAGCTTTTGAAATAACATGGACGAAAAGTAAATGTTGCATGGGAATCATTGGTAACGTTACAAGCAAGGCTACCTAGCTTCCACTTTTGGAGTGGAATTCAAACTTAAAGGTACGATGGGTATACCCAAATATTCAGTGATGTAAAGTGCATAAAATGCTAATGGTTAATAAATAATGATATGGACTTAATTAAACATGGAGGGAGGGGGTTCGACGCTGAGATGCTCTTTCCTCAAATATGTCTAAAACTGTGTTATCCTGTTTTAAAAAAAATTTAAATATGTGCAATAACTGTATTATTATTATAATTTAGATTTCCTTACACAAAAAGTAAGGAGCATTCAAATTTCAGTTCAATTTTAAAACACAGCAGCAGAATGACCTTGATGTAAAGTATGTGATTTGTGCTAAATAGGCTGTATGCAACACCACTGATATAGTGTTTAAAGTTAGGTTAGTATATTTTAGCTAAGTTTATGGTGAAATGGCTTTCATTTTCATATAGTAAATAAGTGAAAGTGCATTCTTATTGTGTGAAGTTTGGAATTTGTTTTGTGTGACATTTGAAGTTGAATGGAATTGAATGAACCAAAGAAGTTTGACAAAACTGGTGAAGTTCATACATTGTGGTCTGAATTCAACATAATCTGGATGCTGTCCAGCCACAAGTAAGTCCTTAAATTATAATGTAAAAAACATGTTGAAAGAGAAATGCAAGTTAGCTAATGTCATGTTCAACACCACTCCTAAGCTCATAGACCATCTTGTGTGTGGAACATTCCTTTCCAATGTCCTCTTCACAGCATGTTATCAGAGTCTATTTTAGACTGTACTTCAGCCAGTGGGGTAAGGCCTGCTGTCATAGTGAGTTTCTGATATTTTTCACTGGGCCATAAAACTTGAGTGCTAAACATTAGAGAAAATTGGATAAACTTAGATCTGATTAAATTTGACAGTTGAGAAAAAAATGTTTTTCCTCAAGTGTAGCACTTCTGGCATTTCAGATTTGTAGAGACCTAGAAAGCTAGATCAAATAATCCCCCTTGAAAAGTCCAAGACAAGATATCTTGAAAACTATTGAGCAGATTGCCATGAAATTTACTGCACATTTATGCACCCCAGAGGCTGAACCTTTTCCACTCCATGAGCTTTCTTCAATACTCAGGTCCGAATGTTAAAACAACAGTTCGACATTTTGGGGAATATGCTTATTCACTTGCCGAGAGTTAGATGAGAAGGTTTATACCTCTCTTGTGTTTGCGCACCAATTATAAAGTTATAGCCAGCAGCTAATCAGCTTAGCTTAGCATGAAGACTGGATAAGGGGAAAAACAGCTAGCCTGGCTCTGTCTAAAGATAGCAAAATCTGCCTACTAGAGTTTCCACAGGTCACGGTAACATAACAAGACAACACATATGCACATAACCTCCTGTAAAACCACAACTTTTAGTTTTTTCACTTTGGCTTTTGTATGGATTTAACAAACAAGACATAACATGTTAATTAGTGTGCTGTAGCGTTGCTGGTAGGTGGATTTTGTAGTTAGAAAGTGGCCCTGTTGCATATCTGTCTATTTAGATCATATGACTATCTTTTAGTGCACGCCTTTAAGACATTTTAGCCCCAAGGATTGTCAGTATGTTGTTATGTTCATCCCACACTTTTGGATTGTGGGGTATAATTAACATTGCACAGGGTTATAAGACTCTGGGCATTGGGTATTGGGTATGGAGTTTTGACTACTGTTGGAGACCAAGGTGTTGGTGAACAGGTTGTTTCTTGGATATGATGGGACAAGGACTGGAGCTTTAGTAGAAGATAAGTTTGTGACAAAGATGGAAATGATTGAGAAAACATGGTGGAGGAGGGTTTCTCTGATCTGACACTGAAATGACAGCTGACAGCAGTTGAGAAAGGAACAGATTTAGCCTAAACTTTTACAGCAATGAGATGATTGGCTCTTAGAGGTCGTGGTAAAATCTGATTGGTTTAACTGAAAGAGTGAACGCCCTCAGTCAACTGATGAGGTGAAAGTGGGAATGACACAGACAGAGAGAGGGAGAGTAAAGAATAAAGTATGTACATATGAGGATAGTCAGTCTTCCTGATTGAACTTACGCTAAGCTCCATTACCGTCAGGAGAGACTTAATTGCAGAGATGCTTAAAGAATAATACAATTAATTTATTGACATAGTGCACAGTAGGAAGTTTGAAGAAAGTGAAGATTGTTTGGCGATTAGACCCCATTACGCTTGGGCGGTATCTATTTTTTCATACTTTCATACCTTCCTGACATTTCACCGGGGTATACAGTATCAGACAAATCTTGCTGGGTTTAAATACTTATGGAATAGATAGGAGATAAGCGCCCTTCTTCCATAGATTCAGCATACCTTGCTGGAGGACCCGATGACACAAGTGCCACGGCGGATACCGACACATCAGTGGGCTGAATGAAGATGATGTTTGGGTGGTGGTGGCAGATTGGCAGTTGAATAAAATCATGTGGCTGTGGCATCTTTATCATTGGGACTAAATCCAAAATACTCCCAAACAGGGGCAGAGGTATTTTTCTTTTTTACTAGTCCTGTAACCAGAGGTGTAGTGCTTATTTAAGTAGTGGAGCGCACCTATGACGGGCATGTATGCGTACACATGCATGGTTAAGTTGTGGCCTGTTTCGAAGGTTATGTAACCACTGTTCCTGTGGTGGCAAGTTTACATAGGCTACATTATTTAACTACATCATCGTAAACTTTTACCTTTTTAACTGTTCCAAAAAATGAAAGGATATTTTGCTGCCTTTTCATCTTTACTAGTTAATGTTAGCTAGCTGTAGACTGGAGAAAAAAATCGTCAAATTCACTGTGCAGCTCAAAGGCTACCGGCAGCTACCGGCAACTGTAAAGGTGAAATGTTTTCTTGCATGTTACTCAGTGCATGAGTTGACATCGTGAATCAATCAACACACCTTAAATGTCAATATGACAACTTTGACCATTCCATTTGTTTTTATTGCCTCTCTTGCATGACATACGCTTTAGTGATGATTGGATCTTCAAGTGCTTAAAAAAAGTTTAGGAAAACCCGATTATGCAAGCTGCGAATATTCTACTTCCTCACTTGGACCGTTGTTGGGGTGCACTCTGGTAGCACTACACCTATGCCTGTAAAGTTATCCCCACCACTCACAGTCGCCATCTTTCTCAGCTCAGCTGCCTGTTCCACAAGTAGAGACTTACATCTGGCGGCATGTGCTGTGCACTACAGTACATCACCTCAATACAGCAGCATCTCTGTATCAGTTTAATAGAAAGAGGAGCATCTGTATTTTTGACGGTATTGAAAATCATACCTTCAGGATTTCTAAATACCCTGGTATACCATAATACCTTGATACCGCCCAATTGTGTGCCTAATTGTGATGCCATATTTTAGGGGGATAGTGATGCTGTGAGCTGTGCAGGAATATCCCCCCAAAAGAAAGAAGTGTTCCTTACACTGTTCACTACCTTACCTGGCAGAAGCAGATTTCTAGATAAAATACATAGTATGAAATTTTGTCACAGAGAAGCATAGCTGATAAAGCAAGGGCATTTCTTTAACTATTTTGTTTTGTATTTATTAATGGTTAAAGGTAGTGGATGCCCAGCAATGACCATGAACTAACCTGATGAGGTCAGCAATGACCAGGAACTAACAGATGAGGTCAGCAATGACCAGGAACTTGCTTGAATGAGGTCTGCAATGACCAGGAGCTAACTTGATGAGGTCAGCAATGACCAGGAACTTGCTTGAATGAAGTCCGCAATGACCAGTACTTGACCAGATGACCAGAATATATTTTATATTTGTTTGATGATATTTCAGTTAACCAGCAGGTAGTAGCCTAAAGCAAAGTACACAGTTTATAACTTGTTATCGCCTTCTGCTAGTTTTTGCTAGCTAGCTGTTACCATGTGGGATGTAGCTTGACTGAGTATGCTAATTGAGGAGTTTTAATTCATCTATTTCCTTTCATTCTTTATTGTAAAACATTTCTTTTACAAATTAGTTGTTCACTTTAAACCCTAAGTTTGCACGCAGCCCACATTGTCGGTTCGAATTTTCAAAGTACCTTTCCCCATTAACGTTGGCACCACATAGCACATTTCATATTGTTTGTATTTGACAAATTAATGGATTTATTTAGCAAATTAATTGATTGTCTTCAAAGAACGTTCTGTTCATGAACAAAGGGCTTAGCTATTTATCTGTATATAGCATTGCATTAGTGCTTTTTGTTCAAGTTCAGCTCAACTAAATTGTTGATTTTTTCATTTCTACTAATAGGGTTCACAATTATGTCTGCTTATGATATGGTAAAAGTTTTGTTTCTAGCTGCATATGACATAGTAAATACAGCCTGAGCAAACAATTATATTTCCATGGTATTCCCATAGCCCTAGCAATGAACTTGACTAACTGACTTGACAAGGTCAGGAACTTGCTTGAATGGGTATCGATTAGCAGGATGCAATGGAAATATAGCAATTAGCAGGATGCAGTGAACATGATGGCACTTACCAGAAAGCAATGAACATGACAGCACTTATCAGAAAGCAATAATGTGTAGCAATTAGCAGAATGCAATGAAAGTGTAGCAATTACCAAACTGCAATATGCAGCCATTAGCGGAATGCATTGAATATTTAGCAATTAGCTGAATGCAGTGACAATGTAGCAGTTAGCAGAATGCAGTGAACATGATGATGACATATAGATCACTGTGTGTAAACTCCTTGATCTACTCATCCAGGATAATAGCCTTTGATAAGCTTTCTTGGTTTACATGTGAATAAAATTTACCAGACGCTCCCCAGAACAAACAGAGATATTGTATTTGTCGTAGGTGTTGTTGTTGCCCAGCCCACAACCTATTGTTTTAGTCGATCCTTGTTGTAATGGTATAAAACCCTGCTCTGAATGTCGATCTTCAGAAAAGATTTCATAACTGCTGTGACCTCTCTCTCAGCTGCGCAGTGAAATGCTCATCATAACCATATGTATTCTTCTGAAGCTTAAGTAAAGATTATTTTCTTCAATTTGGAACCTGAGTGAAGTTTTCTTCAACAAAAGATTTCTTCCACAGCAGCAGGAAGGTCGTTGAGAGACAGAACACCACCACCAGTTATGTGCCTGATGTATCAGAGAATCTGTGCAAGTCACAATAACAGAGCAAGCAACTCTACATTTAAATGCTTGAGATGCTGTAGTGACTAGGATGAAATGCTAAATCAGAAATATACTATGTCTCTATCTGATAAATTAATTTAAAGATGTTGAACAAGTTTTAGTGTCATACCAGTAAAAGCACAAAACAGCGAAAGTGCCTCGGCCTGGTTTGCATTGGGAAAGAGGCTCATACAGTCTTGCATGGTGCAGATGACATATCAAATCGGGAGTAAGAGGGAGGCCGGGGGCTGCAAGCCACTGCTGTGATTCCCCCCCAAAACCCACGGATGGACGGCATCTGTGAGAAACTTTGCGTCAGAGGAGGCACCAGCTCATCATAGAGGAAAGTTATGCTGTGTTGTAACTGTTGCAACTGTTGTTTGTGATTTCTGATGTTTTTGTGGTGAGGTCAGCAATGGCCAGGAACTTGCTAGAATGAGGTCTACAATAATGTTGACTGGTTGATGACTGATTTTGTGATGTTTCCAGCGAAAGAGGGACTTGTTATGTTTCGGATGTACTGATTATTTTTTGCAGGGAAGAACGCTTCCATATCAATCTTATTTTCAACACTTCATAGTTCTGATTACTCATCTAAAGTGTTATTGTCCTATTTTAGTCGCTGCGAGTGAAAAAAAAAAAAANAAAAAGAATTCCATAAGAGTAGCTGCACCAAAAATGAGCTCCTGAATACATCTCAAACTTGGACCTAAAAAAGTGGGACATTTTGCAAAATGACCTTCAAATAATCTTCAGAAAGGACTCTAAAGAAGAGATAACAGCACCGATTAGCAAGAAAAGAAGGAGAAATATTTGGATATATTTTTCAAATCAAAGCAACTAGCTAGCTGTCAGCTGTCAACTGCTACCTGCTCCGGTTTCCAGAGGAGAAACTGCATTAAGAAGCTACCAGAAGAGTCATTTTACGAAGACAAGAAAAACAATTAAAGGCTCCTTGTTGGTAACACATGTTTGTGGGCTAGAAAAGCTAACTAAATAGTTAGCCTACCTCCCCTTGGAGTAAACAAGTGGTCACCATGGAAACCAGTCAGCATGCAGCAAAGCACGGCACAGCTGTCAGAGCAGAGAGCAGGGAGGTTGAGTACCCTGCTAAATGTAAGAGTGGAACAGCTAGAGAGAAACACAAGGAGAAGACACCTCTTCACTGACTACACCCAGCAAAAAGAAGGAAAGAAGAAGAACAACCTCATATTCTTCACTGATTCCATCTGCATTTGAAGTCAAAGAGCAGACCCAGGCAATTCTGTCTGACCCCCCGGACAACACTCTGCAGCAGCTAAAAGAGGAGCTCCAGCAGCTCAAGAGAGACAACGAGGCTTTTGCATCTGACCTCAGAGGAAGTCTAGAGGTACTCAAACAGGAGAGCAGTGTGCTTCGTGCTCAGACAGTCAAAGTGAAGGAGGATGCTGAGAATAGAGAAAGGAGCTTCATCGGGCAAGTCCAACACCTGACAGACCAACTCTCATCAGTCTCCACAATGACAAGTACAGAGACACAGACTCTTTCTGCCAGGGTCCCAGGGTCCCAAACCCCTGCCTTGTCTCTGTCCCACCCTCTCTGCTCTGTACCCAGCTCAACAACACTCTGGCACCTCCCGATACATCCACACAGCCAGCTGCCAGCTGCCCGCCCTGCCCATCCCAGCCTCCACTCAGCAAGCCCCACAAGTGGTCCTTCTGGCTGACTCAAATGGGAAATTCCAGGACACAAACGAGCTTTTCACTGGTAAAAAGTGCTGTCTAAACGCTGCAGCACCACAGGCCAGGCAATGAAGCTGTTGAAAAAGGAGACCTTCAAAAGCCCTCAGTGCCTGGTTATCCACACAGGAATAAATGACCTGCACAGCCTCCGTAAGGACACTGCTGAGGCAGTGAAGAAGATGGCAGAGCAGGCCAGTAGGGAATTCTTTGACACCCGCATTGTGGTCTCCACCCTGCTGTCTAGGACAGACACCCCTCCTCATGTCATTCATGACATTAATATGGAGATCAGAAGAGGATGTGCCACCTTGACCAATGTCCCTGTGGCCCTCCACCCAACCATCGGCACCTGGGACCTCTATGATGGACTTCATCTGCACAAATAGAGGGTGAAAATATTTGCTTATCAGCTTTAGAGGTCATCCCAGACCTTCTCCTCCCCATCACCACCCCAGGATCATCCCCCCTGCTGTGAGGAGACACAACAGTTCAGCCTGGACCTCCCACTCTCCACGCGGCCACCACCTCACCACTGTGAATCACAACCAGAGGAGGCTACCTCCCCCCTCCTCAGCCCCTGTCCACCAACCCCCTTTACAGCATCAGCAGCAGAGATATGCAGCAGCACCTGCCCCCTGTCTCCCTCCCCACCCACAGCAGCAGAGCTATGCTGCCGTTGTAGCCCAGCCTACTGCCACAGTCCCTCCCCCTACTACCTCTGAGCTGGGAGACATCAGAGAGATGCTGCACATCCTGTGTACCCGGCTTCTGCTCAGCTAAGATGTACACAATCAGAACACCTTCCCACTTGAGTAATAGAACAACATGGAAATGTATTGTTAGTTAGTAGTAGTAATAATAACAACAGTAGTAGTCAGTACAGTGGTAATTTAAGCGAAAACAGGACATGCCTCCATGGAATTAATGTCAAATTATTATTCAGTATTGTGAATGTATAGATAGTTGTAATTGTTTTTATATTTGTCTCACTAGACAGGTTCATTTGATTGTTTTTAATGCGTTCATTTCATATAAGCTGCTGGAATATTCAGGGTCTCCACTCCTCAGCCTTTGAGCTGAAGAGTGGAAACCCTGAATTCATGAAATCTATCAAAGATGGTGATGTAATTGTGTTAACAGAAACATGGTGTCAAAATGATCTGCTCACTCACTGTCCTTCAGGATATAATGAAGTCATGGTGCCCTCTATAAAATTAAAAAACATATGCAGGGGCAGAACATCGGGGGAAACTTGTTGTGGTATGAAGGAGATCTTTGCCGTCAGATCTCACCAGTAAAACAGGGTAAATCACACATTTGGTTAAGGTTAGCTCAAACCCAGGGCATAACTGATAGGGATCTATATCTCTGTGCCATATACCCCCAGTAGATTCTCCTACAAAAATGTTTTTCTTGTTTTTCACCAACAGAGCCAGCATGGACTTGTGGACCATGTATTAATAATTACTCAAACTGCTGAATGAGAAGGAGATAAGGTTTAAATTCAGTTCCTGGAATTGCTGACCTCATCAAGTCAGTTAGTCATGGTTATTGCTGACCTCATTCCATTCAATATTGAAGCACTGAATCTAAAAAAAAAAGAAGCAAATTTTGTGCCAAAATATTGGGATCATTACAGCTGATAAGAGGCCTTATATATCTCTGTGGTACTGTTGCTGTGTTAATAACAGATCCTGGTTACATTTGATATATATATATATATATATATATATATATATATATATATATATATATATATTGGTTATATGCTGTGTGTGTTCTCCTTATTGTATTGGGCGTTTATGAGCATACCTTCCCTGACCTCTGACCTGGTGATGCTTATGTTCAGGCATGCAACCCAGCTCCCCTCCCAGCAGCATCTCCTCCCTCCTTCCTTCCATCTTGCTGGACTGGATGGCGTGTGTTGTTTTTCTCTAAGCCATTTACTTCAGGCAACGCTCTCCCTTCCTCTCTCTGTTCAACTCACAGCTTTTCATACATGTAATTACACTATGCAATGTATATAAGGTTCATTCATCTACATGTCCTCATGACTGTGTACATTATTCTCATTTGTGAGGTGAAGTGAATCCATCTGTACTACAGTACTTCTGCCCAATCACTGTTATACAAAGACCTTTAATATGAAAACTAACCTGTTTACATGATGTAGTCTTTCACACATTGCACTGCATTTATCTTACTTTTATACATCCTACACACTCACCCTTAATTTTGTTGTGTTTTTGTGTGTGTAGCATGAACAGACTACAGCTTGCATTTCATTATACAAATCTGTGTTGTATAACCCTTTTTTTGAAATATTATTTTATTGACATTTTTGACAACAACATATAAACCAGACAAAAATCAATACCCAAAACCCAACCTGAACATACACACCCAAACTGATAATACACACACAAACACGTGCATACACACTGGGGGGTGGGGGGATACAAGTAACTAAGAGAAGTTCAGCTTAACCACGTGTCGAGGACGCAAAAACTCATAGCGGTACATATCATCCACATGTGACTGCTAAATGCAACTCATCAAAAATAGGAGAACAAAACAAAGAAAGGAAAAACCCAATCAGTATATAGCCTAAATACAAATGCGGTCAAATTGAGTCCAGGCAGTGCAAAAAGGGACCCCAAGATTCTTCCCATTTATGTTGACAATTTAAATTATTAGATCGCAGTTTCTCCATGTGAATAACCGAAACAAGTTCATGCAACCAGTTTCGGAAACACTGTGGAGTTGGTGTCTTCCAGTTTTTCAGAGTGCGTTTTTTTGCTAGTACCATGCCCATCAATAGAGCTGTTTGAAAGTGTGAAGAGAGAATTAAAGAGTCCTCTGAGCATCCCAAGAGAGCCAAGTCCCTGTCAGGAGAGATAGTCCTATGGCAAACCCCTAAAAAAAAGAAAAATTCTTGACCAGAATGGATAAATTAGTGGACAGTTCCAAAATGAATGCAACAATGTACCATTATTTGATTTACATTTATCACAGATTGGAAACACGGAGGGGTAAAATTTATGTAACATGACCTTAGAATAATGAAAACAGTGAATCACTTTGAACTGAATTAACCTGTGTCTGCTGTTTATTGAACAACTGTGAATATGGGAAAGTGAAGTCCCCCGTATTTTATCAGGCAACACAGCATTGATTTCCCTTTCCCAAGCCTTCTTAATACAGTTGACAGACACAGACTCCTTTGGTGATAAGCTTCTTACTGTCCGGGGAAAGAGAAAGCAATTCCAAAAGAACGTGTCTCTCACAAGTGGACTCAAAATGGGGGATGTTTTCCCTCACAAAATGCCTTCGTTGCATATAACGAAAAAAATTAGAGTGAGGTAGGTTGCACTTTGAGCTTAATTGGCCAAAAGAAGCAAACTTGTTTAAATAGAAGTCCTTTATGTACTTAAGCCCTATTACTTCAGGATTCATTAAAGTAACAAGTAAATCATCGACGTACAGCGTAACAAGACATTCTGATGTACCAGCTGGAATACCCTTGATGTGAGGATTACTTCTTATCCCAATTGCCAAAGGTTCTAGTGCTATGTAAAATAACAAAGGGGACAGACAATCTCCCTGTCTCACACCCCAACACAGACTAAATGGCTCTGATGAGGTATTATTTGTTATGACAGAGGATTAAGGAAAGCAATAAACCATTTCAATCCAGTCCTCAAAAATCTTCCCAAATCCAAACCTCCTTGAAGTTTCAAATAAATAAGGCCATTCAATAGAATCAAAAGCTTTCTGGGCGTCCAATGTCATGACAGCTGCTTAAGTGTTCTTACCCCAGTCAGAATACAAAATATTCAGCAAGCAACACACATTGACAAAGGAAAGCCTGCTTGGGATAAAGCCAACTGGATCTGGGTGAATAATTGTTGCTATATGTTTACTTAATCTGGTTGCCAATACTTTTGTTAAATTTGTGATCAAAATTGAGCAAGGAAACTGGCCTATAATTAGCAGGATCCATGAGATCTTTTCCCTTTTTCAATAACAGACATATGTTTGCCTCATAAAGAGAATGTGAAAGTGTTTTTCTTGCAATTGAATAATTTATCATCCTGAGTAAGAAAGGTGTTAAAATCTTATGAAACGCTTGGTAGAACTCAGCTCCAAACCCATCTGGTCCAGGGCATTTCCCTGTGGGGAATACCTTAATTGCTTCTACTAACTCAGCGACAGAAAACATTCTTTCCAGAAAATGCTGATTGCTGTCATTTAGATGTGGCAGAGTTAAAGAACTAAAGACCTGAGAGTAATCTGTCTCTGTTGCTGTGGAAATAGATCAGAATAGAATTCTTTAAACGATTGTTAATATCCTGTTGATCCTTAAGTATTTGTCCGGTTTTGGACTGTATTTTATGGATAGTGGTCTTTGCCAGCTCTCCTTTAAGTTGTCTTGGGAGTAATTTTTGAGGTTTATCATTTAATTCAAAATGTTTTTGTCTCGTCTTTAGTACTAGACTACTAATTTCCCTTCTAAGGACAGAGTTATATTCAGATTTTAATTTCATAATCTTGTTATATAAAACATCTCTACTACAGTCTGACTATATTTGTTCTGTATGAATAATTTCTTGCTAATAATCATTTTTCTTTGCTTTCTTCCTTGAGGTCTCAAAATAAATAATAAATCCTCTCATGGTAACTTTGAGTGTTTCCCAGAGAGTAGAGTCTGAAACTTCTCCATTGTCATTGATCTCTAAAAATTCTCTGTGATTTTTGGTCATGTACTCTTTAAAACTTATAACAGGGACAAGATGAGAAAAGATGGGAAGAAGATCTAAGAATACGCTTAAACAATCAGCAGTGGGGGGAGATATGTAGAACAACACACACAACTACAAAATCATGTTTCTGGAGAGAATATGCATGGAAAATACAGGTGCTATTATTGTTAATAATGATAAGAGGAAGAATATAACATTATCACAGCGATTCAACAAGCTAAATATAATTTATTAGTGACATCAAAATGTTGGAGATGATGTAGTGAAAACCACTCTTTTAGTGATATTTTTGGGTTTTGCCTAATATTAAAATAATTACAATTACAAAAATAATTATAGAAATGGATATTTGATGTAGAATTTGTATTACTTGGTAGAATACCAACATAAATTCTGTGCAATCATCTACTTTGAAACATACACCTAAATTATGGTTACAGTAATCATTTCCATTCCTCCATGACTGGAAAGAAAAAATGGGGAAAATTCAAACCTTGCAGCAAATTACATGTAAGTAAAGGGGGAATGGAAGTGGAAGAAGTGGTTCAGGTAATTTTTTAAGTGATCGATGTTGTCTATTTTGTTTGTTTCTTTGTTCGTTTATATACTGTATATACAGTGTATATTATGTATTGACTTGTGACTTTCCTTTTCTTTCCTATATTTGTGTTTTCATAAACGGCCATCTTTAAACTTGCTTATATTGTGAAAAATATAGTTTTTCAGTTTGTTTATTTTTTCAAGATGACAACAAAAAGATCAAGTATTTAAAGAAGGTAAACAAAGTAAAAAATCCAATTTTGTCACTGTGTGTCGAAAAACTAGGCCTACATATTACAAGAAATGTGTATTTTGCTTATTTGTAGGACAAATGGGCGTGACCTATACTAGGAAATGCAGCTCTATATGAGGAATGTGGATATAAAGTATTCGAATGTGTGATGTACGGTTAGTGAGTTATAGTATGAACCACACTGCGTTTATCTTCATTACAGCACCCCCTTATGGGTGCATGGCTATTTTTTTTCCTGCAAAACATTTCCAGGCCATTTTACCATCGCTTAAAATTTCACCTTTTGTTTTGTTCTACAGACATATCTGTATCCACTTCACACACACACTCACATATCCAAGCTCACACTCACAATAACAACTTAAATACCCATCTCTTCTTATATACACACAAATGCACCACACACAGTTTTCACCTATGCCCTACGCTCTGTCTGTCTTTTTGTCTGTTTTGGTATATATGAACCTACTGTATGTATATACAATTGTGCGCCAATTAATTAATCGTTTTACTTTTTTCAAGGGTGGTGCCCTGAGATGAATGCAAGTTAACTTCTGTTATTTAGTATAAATACTGATTATTTCTGATAACCGAAGTTCTTCATCTTTTGTACCAATTATTAATTATCATTACATATTTTTGTATCCTTTGAGGCATTCTTGCTACAATAATGATGATAAAAACAATAACTGGACTTACAAGCAAATATAATGGACTCCAAGCACACCACCGCAATTCAGACCTGGGGGCTCGCTGACCCAGTGTAATCGAGAAGCCAAAACATCTGTCGATGATCATTTCTCCTCCAATTCATGAGTGATGAAGTGTCACAGTTTAGGTTATTTCCCCTCTCTTATCCCTCAGTGCAGCTCAGGATAACCTGAGATGACATTCTGAATGTGAATACTAAATATTTTTTGAGACAGAGGCGTAATGATCAAAAACACTAATATTTTATCTTTCTTCTCTTTGTCCAGACTACAGCCTTCCTGAGGAAAAGAGCTTAACCCGCACCCATGGTTTCAGTTCCAGATCCATGATACACACACCCAGCCGCGTCATGGCTGTGAGTACCACCTGCCAGTACTGCATTACACTATATATATGGCATTACACTATGTATATGGCACTATACTATGTATATGGCACTATACTATGTATATGGCACTACACTATATATATGGCACTACATGCCATAAAACATTTAAAAGAACTGTCCATTACAGATTAGTGCAAAAATACTGTAGGTTTAGTGTAGCTTAGCTCAAAGACAGGAAACACAACAAAAACAAAAAAAACTTAAAGCTTGTACATTTACAGTGTCCTGTATGGTTAGTTCTTTGATATTACTACAAGAATTGGTGGTTTGTTTTGATATTTTATACTATGTGAACTGAGCTTAACATTGTGGCTCTGTGAGCATTCACTGTAGTCTTCTAGCCAGAAAGCTTGACTTTGAGGTTTGACTGATGATCAAAAGATTCAGTACACAAGCAGTCTGGTTTGGAGATACCCAGACGCTACCCCAAACAGTAGGAGTTTGGCTGTGATGGACTGCAGTAGGGATGAAGTAATCAATTTCGTCCTTGATTCTTAAAAGATTATTTCAGTTTATTATAACTTCTGTCTTATTTTTGTAGTTTTGACTACCATTTCTATCAGTAATAATAACATTGTACTCTCCAAGTTAATTGCTGATATCTGGTCCGCAGCCAGGATTTTAAAAATACTGGGGTCATGAGTCAAAGTCCCCCCAATCCCCTCTTCTTAATTATTTGGATTTTTCATAGTTTTTTTATGAAGTTAACTGTTAAATTATAGTTTCTGTACATTTTTATTGACAATTATGAAGGCCTAAAGGCTGTTTTAGAGCCTTCAAACTGCCAGGAATAAAATTCTGGTGGAGAGATTCTAGGTCATTTAAAGAGCTGGGTATCAAACATCAATACTTTTTCTTTTTTTGGTGCAGACAGAAATGTATTGTAACATTGGGTAGCATCGAAAAATGCCAAATTTTAAATGCTAGGTGAGATTCTCAGGAAATTCTTAGATATTTCTTGTTAGATATTTCCTGATTCACAGACTCTACATTCATGGACAGGGTGTCAAGTCGCATTTGTGGGGAAGTGGAGTGTCCGGTTTGGAGACCTCAGAATTACATCTCTGCTATTTGCAGATGATGAAGTTCTGTTGGCTTCATCAGACCGTGACCTTCAGCATGCGCTGGGGCAGTTTGCAGCCCGGTAAGAAGTGGTTGGGATGAGAATCAGCACCTCCAAGTCTGAGACCATGGTTCTCGGCTGGAAAACGGTTGGTTGTACCCTCTGGGTTGGAGTTACTGCTCCAAGCGAACGAGTTCAAGTATCTCGGGATCTTGTTCACGAGTGAGGACAAAATAGAGTGTGAGATGGACAGGCAGATTGGTGCAGTGTCAGTGGCTTGTTTCAAAGGTTATGTAACCACTGTTCCTACGGTGGCAGGTATACATTATTTAACTACACCATCGCAAACTTTTACCTTTTTTAGCTGTTCCAAAAACTGAAAGGATGTTCTACTGCCTTTTCATCTTTTAACGTTAGCAAGCTGTAGACTGGAGAAAAAAATAATTTAATTCACTACCAGAAACTTTTAAGGTGGAATGTTTTCTTGCATGTGTTACCTTTCCAGCTTCGGCCCTCCAAACCATGGTTGGGAGACCTCTGGTTTCTTTAGGCTAATTCTTTAGGCTTTAACCTGGCTCGTCAGTTAGGTGGTAACTAGCCCCTGCAGTCTGGGCAAACTGGTCGGGAGACGTCGTGGTAACTTTGCATAAAACAGGTGTTTTATTCACTTGTTGCAGCGAACACAATACATGGCCCTTTTCACAACCGCTTCACTTGAACCTGAGCTCATCTGGACACTTTCTGCTGACTACTGTAACTTAACAACCCATGGAAGCATGCGTGTCTGCTGCACATAGAGTACAGGTAACCTGCTAGACTATGTAACATGCATACGTCACCCACAAGGCCTCATTCCTTAAAGGGGAAGGCTCCACCGGTAACATGTTGTTGTGTTATTGTGTGAGTTGACGTCAAACAACCCGAATATCCGAATCCCAAAATTGAAAATCGAATACCTACCCAGCGAACGAATATCCGAATAGTCGAATATTCGGGTCCAGCTCAGCCTCAGAGTAGAGCCACTGCTCCGTTGCGTTAAAGGAGCCAGTTGAAGTGGTTAGGGCATCTGATCAGGATGCCTCCTGGGCAACTTCCATTGGGGGTTTTCCGGGCATGTCCAACTGGCAGGAGACAGGAGGGACTACCCGGGGTCTCCTGGATTATATGTCTCATCTGGCCTGGGAACGCCTCAGAATCCCCCAGGAGGAGCTTGTTAACAGTGCTGGGGAGAGGGACTACCTTGCTTAGCCTGGTGCCACCATGACCTGGCTCCGGATAAGCGGAAGAAAATGGATGTATGGATGGTTTAAATCAGTTAACTTTTCTAACTTTGGAATGTATTTTATTTAGACAAAGCTTTTTATTTAACTACGCTAACACATTGAGCAATTCCATATATTTTGGTAGATGAAAAAAAGGGACCAAACTATCACCCAAAGTAAGGTATCATACAGTATTGGCACCAGTACTGATACCCAGCCCCTTACACATTTTTTGGCCTGAAATAAATGTAGTCCAATTTAGGTATACTGAGTTTAAACATACTGAAATAAGCCTGTAAAATGCCCACTGTGTGTAAGTTTGTTGAATGTTGAATCTGAACTCACTTCAGGTTGCTGAAACACCAAATTCCCAGAAAAATTTTTCCAGGTCTACTCACATTTAATTTTACCTCCAAATAAAGTTGTTTAGCTCTGGATAGACTCTTGGCTTGTTTACAATCATATAATCAGTAAATAATCAGTATTTATACTAAATAACAGAAGCCTGACTGTTCATTTTTCTTTCCCAATTTGTTGTACAGAGCAGGTGTGTACCAAAACCCATCCAAAACTATGAAAAAATTTGAATTGTAACAATGGCGATCTACAACATTACTTTTTTTCCAAAAGAGTAGGACAGTGTTCAGGTCACTGGGCACACACACACACACACACGCACACACTTGAAAGCAATGAGCCAGTATTGTGTATGGATAATGCTTCCTCTCTAGTCTAATTGTCTCTGTGTCATGAGAAAGAAAATGCTGACCAACACCGCTGACCAAATTCAGAACAATGTAAAGACAGAAGAAAAATATAAACAGGACATTTGTCTGTTGCTTTCAGCTGGCCAGTCTAACAATGCAAAGGCAGCAGTGAACTTCCTGCAGCTTACTGTTAAGAACAGAGGATACTAGTGATACTTGTCTGTATTGTAAGAGGTTCAACTTTTTGCAGTACTGAGGAAGTTATATGAAAATTTGCCTTTTCATATCAGAAATTCAGAAAAAACGGGGGATTTATCTTTGCTTAGTGTGTCTGCTGACCTTTTATTTCTCCCGACACCACCCACCCCACCCTGCAGGTGCCCACAGTGCCCCTTCACTCTTCCGGTTTCTCCTCTCGCTCTGCTCTGGAAACCAGTTCCAAGATGAGGAATAAAGGAACCAGCATGGACCAGAGCAGCTTCCAGACCTCCCAGTCACACAGAGGAAGCAGACGCTCTAAGTCATTGTGCCAGGCAGACCAGGAGGCATTTCATCTCACTGTGTTGGTTCCTCCAGAGAATGCCTCCTACCCGATCACCGTGCCTCTCCCCGGCACCCTAAGGCGCAGCCTCAGTGGTACACTAGCCCAGGAAAAAGGCTACTGGAAGGAGGAGGAGCTGCCATGTCAGTACACCTACAAAGGTCCCTCCCACCGCACCATCAGCCGTATTACCAACCGACAGCAGCACTACCAGCAGCAGAACTCTGCCTTTGGCCAGGAGGGCTGGGTGGGGACTGGCAGGGGGGTCCCCATGGCAGGGGATGGCTGGGGGACACAGTGGCAGCAGCATGTGTCCAGGGCCAACCATGTCATGGGGACAGGGCAGTACCAAGCCCCCTTCCACCGAGCCGCCTCTCTCCGCAGTGTGAGGAGTGTCGGGAAAGGAGTGGATGTCTTGGATGGAGCATCAATACACAGCAACGACCCACTGGGAGAGTGAGACATATTCATTAATTTGCCTGGCTAAAACATCTGGGCCGCCACTGGCTTGGATCAGCTTTTTTTGTAGCTTTGTCAGATAAATGAATTACTTGTGGAGTGTATGTTGCAGCATAAAACTGTTATCAGACAGATTTTTTATGGACAAAATTATTAATTGAGAAATGGAAAAAAGAATGAACAGATTATTCAGTAATGAAAATAATAATTTGTTGCAGCCATAATGTGATTACAGTCTCAACATACAGTACACTGCTGGTCATATCCACTGTTAATATACAATATACAGCTTATTGTGTGTGTGTGTGTGTGTGTGTGTGTGTGTGTGCATGCGTGTGTGTAGGATGCATGGTCTGGACATTGCTACAGCTGTCCGATATCTGTCTGAGTCAGATGCTGCCTTGCAAGTTCTGGGAGCTGCAT
Source organism: Oplegnathus fasciatus (assembly GCA_003416845.1). Classification (NCBI taxonomy): domain Eukaryota; kingdom Metazoa; phylum Chordata; class Actinopteri; order Centrarchiformes; family Oplegnathidae; genus Oplegnathus; species Oplegnathus fasciatus. Next base: position 166,487 of record NTHP01000649.1, read on the forward strand.
ACATACAACACCAGTGTTACCATAGCAACGATGCAAAAAACCAGGTAACGCACATGCACTTGGTTATGTTTGATTATAGTTCCCTTAACTGCTCTATTTCTGTTGTCTGTTGTCACATTTATGTTTGTGTTTGCTTGCCCTTTTGTTTTTTCATTTCGTTTGCCACTTATTCATCACCAGCGCCTCTTCTCCATACTGTATGTGTGTATTTACAGTATATTGTTCAATTCAATTCAATTCAATTTTATTTACATAGCGCCAAATCACAACAAAAGTCATCTCATGACACTTTACATATAGAACAGGTCTAGACCGTACTCTTAATAATGTTATTTACAGAGACCCAACAATTCCCACCATGAGCAAGCACTTGGCGACAGTGACTGGTTGGGTTGAGAGATAGAGAGAGAGAGAGGAGAGACAGAGAGGAGAGAGAGAGANAGACAGACAGACAGGCAAGCAGGCAGACACAGACAGGCAGGCAGGCAGACAGACAGGAATGCAGCAACAACTATAATAACAATAGAAATATAACTAATAATAGCAATAACAGCTATTATTCTAATAACATTAATAACAATGGAAGAATGACTAATAATAGAAATATGACTAAAAATTGTAATACGACTAATAATAGAAATATGAGTAATAATAATAATAAATTGTGTTGTTCCTGATCCTATCTCTCTCAGGTCCATGCTCTGCATGGCGTTCCAGCTCTGGTTCAGCTTTTCTCCAGTGACAACCAAGACGTGCAGCGCTATGCCACTGGTGCCACGCGGAACCTCATCTACGAGAACGCCAACAACAAGGCGGCACTCGTAGATGCTGGTGGAGTGATGAGTCTCGTCAGCATCCTGAGTGAACCTGACGAGGAGCTTCGAAAGACCATCACAGGTAGTAATGTTTTTTTTCTTTCAGACTGGTTTCAATCCTGACAACACCCTGTTTATGTCCATGCATTGATATTTACCAGCCGTAATTCAATCACATAATCGAGGTGCTGTTACTTATTTGTCTTTATCCATATATGACTGGTTTGAATTACTCAGTTATTCAGGCAACAGAATAAAGACCTGTTGTGGCTGCAGGTGTCCTGTGGAATCTGTCCTCCAGAGACAACCTGAAGGAGAAGCTGTCCAAAGAAGCTTTATCAGAGCTGACAGAGAAAGTACTGATTCCTCTGTGCAGCAGCATCCCACTAAGCCCATCTGAGAGAGACATCTTCTATAATACCACCGGCTGCCTCAGGTGACTCTACAGAAGACCCTGCTCAGCCCATTAATCTGTGCCTAACTTTGGTTTTGACGCAACACATGTTAATGTTCCATGAGTCTGACAGTGTCATCGTTCCAAAAGTTTGAATTTGTCAACTAATTGCTGATTAGCACTGCACACAAAGTACAGCTGAGGCTGACGGGAAAGTCATTAGTTTTGCAGGTATTTGGTCATAAAACAAAGTATTGGATAAATTAACATTCTGACCTGATAATGGCTTCAGATGAAAAGTCAGATGATCACCAAAGTTATGTCAGTTCATCCTGAGGGGAACATGTGAACACAAGAAACAAGATTGTGCCAAATATAGAGAATTGTGTGTAGTGTTTTGAAAAAAGTGTGGTTTAGAACTACGTGTAAAGAGTGTAAAGCAGGAAATGTGCTTGTATTTTATCAGAATTGGTTCAGGGGGTTGGTACATGAGTTACAGGTTGTGGTCATTGTGTCTCAAGTACCAGTTTTAGTGTGTAAACAATTGAGAAAAACTGTAATATGGACGAAGAGAGACTAATTACATTATAACACCCACAGTGGAGGTCGCCACCTCCACGGCTCGCTGCTGCAGACAGGTTGAGAAGCGAGAGTGAAGATAAATCCACTTTTTAATCCAAAAGTTAAAAAAATAAACTCTCCTCCAGCTGGTAAACGGCTCCGGATCAGAGCAGAATCCGGTGTGACTTCGGGTGCTTATTCCTCATAGAACTTCCGGCACTGCCCTCGGCTCTCTCCTCCAAAGCTCAGCAGCTGTCTGTCGGTGAGCAGCAGCTGAGAAAGAGCAGCTGGTCCGCTCCGCCCGGTCCTCCCCACACAACACTCTGCAAAGCCCTGCGATGCGTGCAAATTTTTCACTCAAGTTGAATATTTACGATTACTATTTATTGATAGACTATTTATAGATGGTTTTGGTGAGTTTCATTTTGTTTCTGTCGAGTTTGAGTGAAGTGTGTCCATTTACGCCCATTTGTTATGGTCTGAGATGCTGTGTTCTAGTGTAACATCTCCAGACTGGTTCTGAATGTCGTATATATCACCTTTAACTGTTGCTGTGTTATCGCAACATAGAATTTGGTCATGATCATATGAACCTTATTCTTTTCATTGCATGGAACTGACGTTACATTCAGGTTACACCTTGTAAGATGTCTGAGTCTCTGAGGAGTTTCTTGACAGAGATACAATTACATGTCAGTGCAGTTAGCTTCAAAATATACCTTACTTTTTTTTACTGATGGGACTTCATAGAGGTTCATAAAGTTTGTGCTAAAATCACTAAAGATCAAAGATTCATTTTAATAAGACAGCTTTAATGGATCACCTTTTGATAGCCTAACCTAGGTGTAAATATGGCTGTCTGTGTCTTTGTGTGTGTGTATGTGCAAAGGAACTTGAGCTCAGTGAATGAGAGGACTAGACAGAAGATGAGAGATATGCGAGGCCTGGTGGACTCTCTGGTGTCCTACATTCAACAAGAGGAGAGGGCAGATGACAAGGTAACTCTGACCTGCGCTGTAGTAGCCTGTGATATTTTTATACACTGTAAATAACGATGTCTGATTTGAAAATCACTATGGTCATCATGCCTACAGCACACCACACTGACAGGCCCTTTAAAACATCAGTAGCTATGAGCACTAACCACCAAAGATAGAGCTGAAAAGACCAAAAATCCAAAGTTACACAAAATGAAAGACTCCACAGCATCATATGATGTTTAACAAGGTATTTAAGTTAAGGAATAAGGCTTGTGTTTTTCTATATTTTTCTTATTGTCAACAAATTCCATGACTCAAAACCAACAATCTGTTACTCCTGCTCTCAATACTACCATACCCTGTCCATGGGACTCAGCCCCAAGCCCATTTGTTCTTACTAGGGATGTCCCAATCACGTCTTTTTGTCCCAGATCCCGGTCTGAATCCTTTAATATTCGCAATGTGCCGATACCGAGTCCAATCAGTTGCTTATATTTACCAAATGTTGATTAAATGTGTATCTGACACATTGAAATAACAGCTGTAGCCTACTAAATCAGACACACTATTTTACACAAGCTAATTGATCCAAATGCTGAAGGTCCTGTTTCAAAACTATTAAATTGATCATCTTAAATTATTAATATGACGTGGATGAGAGATTAAGTGGGAGAATGTATGGCTGGAACTACAGAAATACTCCCACTCACAATTGTTCAGTGGTGTTACAGAGTGGAAACAAACAATCTTTGGCCAAGTACAGACACATCATCAGATTATTAATCTTATTAAAAATGGTTAAATGGGATGCTTTTTAGCAATCCTAGCAACATAGCTGTTTCATGGTGCCCAGAGAATGAATCCTAATTCTCTGACTTTTCATCTAGCGCCACAATCAGGCCCCATAGATGCACCTTGTGTTACTGAGCCAGTAACCCTGAGAGGAATCACCAGGTCACTGAGCACCTTAGGAGCTTAATTATTAAGGCATTTATGGATGAGTTTAATATTGGCAAATTCAATAAAGTGATCAAAACATAACATGTTTCATTTCTTAAGAATATGATAGTAGTGAGATTTTATCAGGTTCCTGTCCAAAATTTTAATTGCATGATTATATGTCATCTTAAGGGAATCTAACATAAGGCCAAAATGTTTTACTTCCATAACCTGTTCATTAATCTTAAAATTTAACTTATTAACTTCTGATGAGGGCCGAGCCCTGAGAGAAAAGCAAACTGTCACAGTTTTCTTAATGTTGCGTGTTAGACATGAGTTTTCAAACCATGCTGCTATGGACTATAAGTGCTATGACAGCTGGGTAAAAACGGACAAAATAGTTGTACCGGATTCTTAAATGACTATATCATCTGCATACATCTGAAAATCTGCTCCACAACATGATTTTGGTGAGTCATTTATATATAAACTGAAGAGAAGTGGGCCAAGAACAGAACCCTGTGGGATTCCTTTTTTACTCTCCAAGAAAGATGATTTCTCATCATTAATAGTAACGCACTGTTCATGGTTAGAAATGTAGAATTTCAACCATTGTAGAGTTTTAAGTTAAATTTGGAAAGTTAATAAATTTGAAAATCATGATTCAATGTGTCAAATGCCTTTTTAAGATCAAGTTAAACTGCCCAAACCACATCATCTATATCAAATCATGATTTAAGCAGTTTAGTGAAGAGGTCACTCTGTGGAATAATTAGGACAAAAGCAAAACTGTAATGGATGCAGGTAATTGTTTGATTCTACATAGTTCATTAACAGCTACAATTTTTTCCAAAACCTTGGAAAACACAGGTAGGATACTAATTGGCTTATAGTTGCATGCCTGTTTAACTGCTCCTGACCTCAATGATCCTCTGACTTTACCTGTACCACTACCATTAGGTTAACATTTGTAGTTTTGAGTGAAATGTCTCGACAACTAACAACAACTGACACAGAGCATGGCTGAAGACTCTTTTACAAATGGAACTTCAAAACGAAGAATGTTGTTTGGGGGCCTTTGCTTGACTATTTACCGGAAATTTAAACCCATTTAGAAATATGTGTACTTATTTACATTCATGTTTCATTTATTAATCTGTAACATCTTCAATTATTATTAGTCTATTTTGGTTCATTAGGATATCAATGTTGTGCATTGGTGTTTCTGGGGTCAGCTATTTCAGGTGTTGCTTTCAGGGGTTATTTCGTCATCAAGCTGCTGTACGTGAGCTATTTCCTGTGATCAAATCTCTGTATTGCCATTGATCAAAACGTCCCTCCCCTCTAATGACTGAGCAATAGTGACTTACTCCTATTAAAGAAGATTAAATCCAGATCCTAATGTCCCAACGTGTTGCTTACTGTCACGTTGTCATGTCAATACTCATAACTCTGTGTTGGACAAACCAATCACTATTGATTTGTAGTAAGAAGTTTCCTCATTAAACATTAAAAACATTAAACAAAAAGGACGTCAAGCATTCAAATCAAGTTTCATATGATTAGAGTATGAGCTTACCAGCTTATTCTACCCAGATGTGCCGTTTACATGTTTCAGTATCCACTTAGGTTAATTATTTATTTATTACTGCTTTCAATCAACAATTGTCCACTTTCGCCCTCCTCTTGTGTGTCTTTCTTTATGTTTAGGGTTTGGAGAATTCATTGTGTGTGATGCGGAATCTGTCCTACCAGCTGTACATGGAGCTTTCTCCCTCAGTCCGACTCCGTCTGGAGGGCCCAATGAGAGCCTCTGCCTCTAGTGACAGTGAGGCTATCAGCTGCTTTACCTTGTATAGCAAGAAAAATACTGAGGTAACATTCATCACAGTCATAAAATTACACACCTGTCACCAATTATTAAATCATCTGCCCCAATACTGTACATCCAGTTGGAGCGTAACAGCACATGTATTTTTCCTGGACCATTCGGAACAGGACACTCGGTTCGGTACGCCTGTGACGCAAACATAACAAGTCTAGTATTTATGCTTACTACTTGCACACCTGGAACATAAATTCCAGAGCGGGAGTTTTACCAGAAAAGCTTTTTCAGTGCACCAGTTGCTGTCTATCAATTGTAGCATGCTAGTCGGCTTAGCCCGGTTAGAGCCAGGTTAGTCAAGCTCATGAAGTGGTGCTGCCATCCGAATGGCAAACACAAATGAGAGACCAGAGCAGGGCAGCAGATGATCAGTGCTGATTCTCATATGGACTGCTCCTTGGAGATCGCTCATTCCCACATGGTGGCTCGACCTGAGCCTCTCTCTCTCTCTCTTAGAACATAGACGTTGCACAGACTGGAGCAGGTTTCTTTCAGGGGGTTTCTCTCTTTCAGGGTTAGCTGGATGCCGGGCTGTAGCACGTTCTGTAGGGCCTGGGGATTCAGCTGATTTCCAGGCCAGCAGCCCACTCTCCCAAAGTGAAGAGGAACCAAGAGGGCATGGGGAATCTTTGAGGGAAGAGAAGAGACAAAAGAGATTATTTCTTTGTTACTTTCTTTCTAAAGAATTGATAATGTTTACCAATGTTTACAGGTTAGGAAAAGCTCACTCAGTCTGTGGAGGGAATGGAGTTCTGCCCAACATGCTACAGTAAGAATTATGGACAAAGAGCCACTGTTGAACATTTTTCAAAATAAATGAGAAAAAAATTTAGTTTGTTTTCCCTGCTGTACCAAAACACCTACCGAACCATGACTACAAAACCAAGGTACATACCAAACCGTTAATTTTGTGTACTGTTACACCCCTACATCCAGCAAAATGCTGTTTTACAGAGCGTTTTAGCCTCTTTCAACTTTATGGCCCAGAACTTTACCTTTACTGGTTCTCATCAACCTTGTTTTCATCAGCAAAAGACAGCTGTTTTGAGTGAAAAACTTCTAACAACCCAATGTACACCCACTGTACCTGCCCAGAACCAACGAGCAGACAGACAAAGTAGCAACTACCTGGTGAACATACTGGAACATTTAGCCACTAAAAAGCCAAATATTTATCTCAGGAGGTGAGGGAGACCAAAAAATACTAAAAACAGAGCTAAAAGGAGAGTGACTATTAGACTTACATTCGATGGTTGACCAGAAACATGACTCCACGCTTATGCTAATGTTTCTCTGTGTCTGCAAGACCTGTCAATAGACAACTGCTTTAAGGTATTTAATAATCTAAAAATTTGGTCTTAACATACAAAGTATAGAGTTAATGGCGATTAATGTAACTAGAATTGTAATAGAATTATCAGGATGGTTATATTCTGTGATATTTAAGCAGAGTAGTCAAATGAAGACAAATCTGACACGTAATTTTACCAAAAGAGTTGTTGTGCTTAGCTTTTTTTTACATTATGTATTTATGTATTCATTTTTTTAAATTTACATTACTTTTAGATCCAAAGTTTATATAATCATAAACGTGTTGGATGTTATGTCAGCCTTCTAGCTCGTCTGCCATAGCCATCACATCCCTCTAAGTAATGAATAAAGCTGCCATGCTCTTATTCACTATGTGCACTGACTTGTGCTTGTTACTATTCCTGCTGCTTGGCAAAAGGCTGTCTGCTGGTGTCTGCTAGTGATTATCTTTGCTGTATGTCACTATCACTGTTCTTTGTGCTCACGTCAATTTTTAGCAAGATGACCAGTCTTGAGAAGCCCCACCATTGTCCAATGCTTTTCATCTGAATACTTCTTGGGCAACAAAATCCACTCACACATCTTAATGAAAGCTTAAATTGTCGACAGTAGATATTGAAAACAGTAAGAGAAAATGCAGCTATCTTTATGACTGCTTTACTTTTTTTATACCCATCCTATTCTGTTTTGGAGTCTTACAGACGACAAAAATACTAGACATCATTTTTTATCCTGTTCTGGGTCGCAGGCTCAATAACATACTCTTTTACATGTCAGGGGACCAACTCATTTTGCCACTGGTGAGCTGCCTATATTGTGTACAGGCTGCACTGTAATGTGTTTGAGTCATTTTTATAGTGATTTAAATTTTTAAATATTTCACTTAACAAACCTCAGAAAGTCACGCTTTAGGTCAAGCCAGGCTTCTTTCAGGTATCGAAGTCATAGCCAGATAATAAGTGGCCTAGCAGATAGAAATCCTAGAAGTGGCCTCAGGTCCACAGGGAGGATCAGTTTCCGATACAACACACGTAACCAGCAGATCCCATTGCTCATTTCAATACAGTAGTAAGCAGTGGAGGCTAATCGAGAGTAAACATCAGGCCCACTGTTCATAGTCACCCCTAGAGTGAGGAGAAAAGGACCTGTTTAACTATATATGACCTGTCTTTCCATGTGATATGCCCTTGCTTAGAGCAGATTAATAGCCAGGTTACATGAAGGGTGTACAGGGAGAACTTTTGTCCTGCTTTACCAGGGCCTGAGGATAGTGATCGGTACCCCTGTTTGTTCATCAGTTCAACACTTTAGTCAAGAGAAAGATTCTGCATCTTGACAACTCCTGGCTGTGAAACCTGGTATGGAAGGAATGGATTAAACATGGTGTGTTTAACTGTTTATCTGCTAACGTTCAAAGTGAAAGTTTGAACATTTGAACAATAAAGCATAAATTTAACCTCTGTCTTTTTTGTCTAGGTATGTAAGCTAAGCAGCTAAACAGGGTTATGTTAGAATGAAATAGGTCTGTTGTGCCTTATCATACTTTCACTAGGACTAACTGGCTTTACACCATAATACGAGAACAATGCTGTTTCTTTATTTCCATGTCTTCTACAAGAATCAACTGGTGAGGATGCTGACTTTTTGCCTGGCACAATATAATGTATGCAGCCAGCAAGTCCATATTTAAGATCCCCTTTTAATCTGAAACAGATTTCGCCTCCCCTCGTTTTCCCTGATAGCAGTGATATGCGGTCTGCTTGGAGGAGTTGGAAGCCCAGTAGATGGAGTGAGCTATCCGGGATGTGCTCACCAAGCCAGGTTTCAAGCACAGGGCGGCAGATCTGTAAAAGTCTGTGTTTGTTCTGTTCAGGAGCAGCAGTTCGTCCATCTTGTTGGCCAGAGAGTGGACATTCGGCAGATGAATTGATGGGAGCCCAGTTTGAAATCCCCACTCTCTCAGTTTAACGAGTGCTCCTGTTCATTTCCCATGTTGGCATCTCCGGCAAATCCCGTAGAGAGCTGCTGCTCCTGCGATTGAAAGCCTGGTAAAATGTTCCGGTTCAATGAAGAACGGTGAAAAAGTTTGACGAGTTCCTCTCTGGTGAATGTGACCAGAGAGGGAAAGCAGAAAACTGAACAAATAAACAAAAATACAAAAAATACCAGAGAGCGCAGTACCGAGGCTGCCATCTGCAGCGCCATCTTGAAGAAAAAAATTTCATATTAGCTTAATTAGCTAGCAGTCACAGTTGATAAAGTCTGCCAGCAAAAGTTGTCATTTCAGCCAACAGAATTAATGGCCGCAGGCTAAAAATGAGAAGCTGTTATGTCTGTCTGAAATCAAGGACCCATAGTTTAAAAAAAGAACTTCAAGTGGTAAATCTGCCACCATCACCACTGTAATCTGCATATGTGCTGTGCAAGAACAGAAAGCTTAACAAGCGAAGCAACAGTAAAAAAGAGGGGTGAATGTCAGTAAACCATCAATTGCTATGAAATTTGCTGTGGGGGTAGTGGTCCCCACATAGTTAGACATGTAGCGCCACCATCAGGCCAAATTATTATTAGTTGTACACTAGAAACTTCAAAATACAGCCTATTGGACAAATTAGGCCTTTGTGTTTATGGCCTCTAGTTTCCCTGCGGAAACTGGCAGTAATGGCTGATAACACCTTGGTGGTGTGTGTTTTCTAGCTGTGTATGTTTGTCCACATTTCCAGGCTGGGTGTGTCCGTCCTGATGTGGTTGTGTTATAAATATTGTGCCTATTTTGCCCACTATCTTAAGAGCCTGTGTAGATCGCACAGATGCACAGTCCCTATGATATTATACTGATACAAGTGAAAACCTTATATCAGAAAACTGATACAAGTGAAAATCTATTATAAACTCACTGCTGTGTAGCTACAACAGAACATACTGTATGTTACAATAAATGAAAAAATTCTCTCTCTTTCACCTCCTCCATGGCAGCATAACCAGAATCAGTTTCTACTGTCTGAGGTGTCCCATCAGCCTAAGGGGGCTGAGTGGCTGTGGCACCCTAAGGTGGTGGTGCTATACAAGCTTGTTTTGCAGAACAGCGACAACAACTCCACTAGTCGGGAGGCTGCCATAGGAGCCCTGCAAAATATCACTGCAGGAGAGGCCAGGGTAGGATCTCACGCCATAGAAATACTATGCATGTATACTAATATTCCAAAATGAACTGTCTGATTTATTTTTTGGTTGCTTTGGAATTGGATTCTTTGACAAGAAAACCAACAACAGAACAGAACTTGTGATCTCTGCCTCTCTCTGTCAGTGGTCATCAGTGCTGAGTGGTGTGGTGATGGAGCAGGAACGGATGGTGCCCATCCTGCTGGATCTGTTAGACACCAACAGTGACATGGAGCTGAGGCCTCTGACTGGGCTGCTGAAAAATCTGGCCAGACACTGCTCCAACAAAGACCACATGGGTGAGGCGCAAACTATGATGTACTATGATTTTTTTGGCAATATCTGTGTGGGCGGGCTCTAACAATAGAATATATATACATAATTACACTTCAGTTCGAATAGCTGCAGAGGCAGCTAATCAGCTAGAAGGCTGACATTGCTTAGTCCCATCTGTGTTCCTCCGCGACTCCGTACATTACTGTCGTCATTCGAATACTGCGGTTACAGAACTGTACGTCTCTAGCTAGTTAGCTTCCACTTTCTGAGTGAAATATAAATTTAACAACATAATGGGCCAAATGTTGAATGTTATATAGGGACAGAGGGCGATATTTGATAACTAACGCTATGTGGACCGTTTTACCGTCTTTTGAAATTTTATACTTCCTTACACAAAAAATGAGGAGAATTCAAACTTCAGTTCAATTTTAAATTCTCTTGGGATCCTGTAGCAATGTCACTTCGATTAATTGACTAATTAGAACGGTTTGATTTTGAGTACCTTGCTGCATACATGTGTATATTAATTAGCAAAAACAACAACGTGCAAAGTGGTGCAGTTTTGGGGGAGCCAAAGTCCAATTTTTTTATTGTACAGCGCTGATATTAATACTAATGCTGAGTATAAAACCTCACCGCCTACCTTTTGAGGTCTGGCTGACATATGTCTCTAGCACCAAGTATCAAAAGCTGTCATTGAATGCTTGGGCACTTTCTTAGTCTTTTTTACTTATTCTTCAATCATATTTCTTGATCTAAATGATAAATTAGCTCATTTTAGGCTGTTTATATAGGCAGTTCTTGTACAGCAGCTTGTGTTAAGACAGTATCAACCACTTATGCCGTAGAGAAGTTAAGCTTTTGTTAAATTGACTACAAAGGTTTTGGTCACATTTTCTTTTACGGTACACTAATAAGACGTAACGAGCAAATCAAATTAGACAACAACTAGAACTAATATGTTTATTATTAGACAGTAAACAAACATAGCTATCCCCTAATTAGACACGATACACCTAAATTATGCTGTAATTAGAGACCGCACATAATGCCGTATTAGACCCAAAATATACTATACTTAGACACTATTATACCAAATTATACTGTAATTAGAAACCAAATAGGAGATCCTGATATACTATTAGACACCATTTTACAAGATCATAGTCTAATTAGAAATCAAATACAATGCCATATCAGATTCAAAATATGCTACAGTTACACGCTATTCTACCCTAAATTATGCTGTAATTAGACACCACATTTAATGCTCCCAAAAATGGCCACAAATAGCTTAATTAGACAACACAGGCTGTAATTAGACGAATGTAATACCGTATTATATCGGACATAGCCTGTATAATAGTCAGACAAACACTGAGAGCTCAGAGGACGTATTGTAGGTGTAGGACATATGTGGTCATAATTTAGGTCTATCGTGTCTAATTAGGGTATAACTGTGTTTGCTTACTGTCTAATAAAGAACATATTCGTTTTAGTTTTTGTCTAATTTAATATAAAGTACAGCTTGTTACGTCTTATTAGTGTACCGTAAAATAAAGTTCGACCAAGGTTTTTTTAGAAGAACAAGTTGATATCCCCTAAAGTAAGGTATTGAAAAAGTAGTACTGTTTTGGTATTGATACTGACACTCGTTACCCCATTTGCATGGTATTGAAATCAGCTAGGTCACTGATCACTATGTTCCATGAAGCATGACGTGTTTTTATTAATTATTGTTTAATAATTATTGCATTTAACTAGATTTACTACTAGCTTAAAGGCAATATTTTGTGACATGCTACATTGTTTTCATTTTATCAGTATTTTGCTGTTTTGTCATACCTCCTCAGTATACGTTTTCAAATTGACTCATCAGGTGGCAAATTGGTAGCAAGAGGCAGGTTAGAAAAAAGAATACTCTAAATCAGTGCAGCAGTGGTCGAGATATACTGACTTTGAGTCCCTAGTATGGGTCAAGCTCCAAAACACTGGATCCTAGTGTTAATAACCCTGTTGACATCATCAGAGTTATTTTCTGAGACTTCAGAAAGCTCCTCCAGAGCTATAAAAGACATTATACAACTGTTCACAGGCTGAGTAGTACTCCTCATGATGATTTAACTGACCTTGATGTGTAAAATTGGTGGAGTGCCCCTTTAACAGGCAGTATGAACGAGCCTTAGATTATCTGAAACTGCAAACCGACAGAGATGGACCTCTCAAAGGCTGAAATTTCTGATAGATCAGAGTATTTAACTAAAAACAGCCCTGTAAGACAACCACCCTCACTCTTTGCAGGGCTCAACAATAAGGATTCCCCGAATGCCCAGGGCAAGTAAAATACCGCGTTGGGCTCGTAAATCTAACAACTCACTTGCCCAAAAAAGAATTAAACACATCGTTTTTTCCAGAGCTGATGATGGAAATAGCAAAGAAGTGAACCATCTCACTTCCTTCTCATCTCTGTTGAGAGTTGCACATGCGCAGTATCGTCTTAGGCGCACCACCTAAGCATTTTTGCAAGCCACCTGAGCTGTATGAACGAAAAAATAATGACCGTCTGTCTGATACCATCATTCGCCATATCGTCAATCACCGAAGATAAATTTTGGTGAGTAGCCAAACGTAACAAACATTGTCATCTACATTGTCATCTCACCTTTTCCCAGCCAATGTACGGTGTCTAAGAAAACAAAGGGCATATACACTCCCCTCCAAAAGTATTGGAACAGTGAGGCCAATTCCTGTATTTTTGCTGTAGACTGAAAACATTTGGGTTTGACATCAAAAGATGAATATGAGACAAGAGATCAACATTTCAGCTTTTATTTCCAGGTATTTACATCTGGATCTGATACACAACTTAGAAGATAGCACCTTTTGTTTGAACCCACCCATTTTTCATGTGAGCAAAAGTATTGGAACATGTGACTGACAGGTGTGTTTTGTTGCCCTGGTGTGTCCTATTACATTGATTATTCAAACAATAAATAGCACTGAATGTCTACGTTCAGTTTCAGATTTGGGTTTTGCCTGTGCAGACTGCATTTATAGTTAGAGGTGTAACCAACATGAAAACCAGAGAGCTGTCTATGGGCGAAAAACAAGCAATTGTGAAGCTGAGAGAAGATGGAAAATCAATCAGAGCCATTGCACAAACATTGGCCATAGCCAGTACAACCATTTGGAATGTCCTGAAGAAGAAAGAAACCACTGGTGTACTAAGTAACAGATGTCGAACAGGTAGACCAAAGAAAACAGCAGCAGTTGACGACAGAAACATTGTGAGAGCTGTCAAGAAAGACCCTAAAACAACTGTTAGTGACATCAGTAACAACCTCCAGAGGGCAGGAGTGAAGGTATCACAATCTACTGTTCGCAGAAGACTTCATGAACAAAAGTACAGAGGCTACACCAGAAGATGCAAACCACTCATTAGCAAGAAGAATAGGAAGGCCTGGCTGGAATTTGCCAAAAAGTACAGAGACGAGCCTCAAAAATTCTGGGACAAAGTTTTATGGACTGATGAGACAAAGATTAACCTTTACCAAAGTGATGGAAAGGTTAAAGTTTGGAGAAAGAAAGGATCTGCTCATGATCCCAAACATACAAGCTCATCTGTGAAACACAGTGGAGGTAATGTCATGGCTTGGGCTTGCATGGCTTCTTCTGGGACGGGCTCATTAATCTTCATTGATGATGTAACACATGATTGTAGCAGCAAAATGAACTCAGAAGTCGACAGAAACATTTTGTCTGCCAATTTAAAGAAAGATGCAACCAAACTGATTGGGAGATCCTTCATCGTGCAGCAAGATAATAACCCAAAACAAACTGCCAAAACAACAAAGGAGTTCATCAGGGGCAAGAAGTGGAAAGTTTTAGACTGGCCAAGTCAATCTCCAGACTTAAACCCTATAGAGCATGCATTTTACCTGCTAAAGAGGAGACTGAAGGGAGTAACCCCCCAAAACAAACAACAACTGAAAGAGGCTGCGGTGAAAGCCTGGAAAAGCATCACAAAAGAAGAATGCAAAAGTTTGGTGTTATTGTCTATTGAGCAGCTCTCTAAAGTGTTCAGTCCATCTCTGAAGTTGGTCTTCCTTGGTTGTGAGGAGTGTACCTTTTATGTCCTTAATGTGTACTTGCTTGTTTAAATTAGCCGGTGAGCTTCTTTGCGGTTAGATAGAGTTCATTCAGATTGTTTTTTCCTGCTGCATCCTCTGCCTGCTGTGCTAAATCCTCGATGTACTTCTTTTTGTCCCTTCTGACCCTCCCTTCTTTTCTTGACTGCCTTGTTTGCTGCCTCATACTCTTTCTGCGCTGCTGCCTTTTCTGTTCTAGTTTTACTTCTATTTAGCACCTCCTTTTTTTCCCTTCTCTCGCTCACTTTCTTGTATGTTCCTGTGGAGAGCCAGGGTTTGCTTTTTGTCTTTTTCCTCCCTACTGCATCTTCGCATGTCTCCTTCCATATGGTCTTCTTTCCACCTATCCTCCATTGAACTTGGGGTTTCTGTTTCTTGCTCTTGTAGTGCTTGAAACCGGTTGTGTAATGTGACCTGGTATAGTTCCAATGCGCCTATATGTTGAAATTGTTGTACGTTGAATTTAGGTCTTCTTTCTCTGGGATTCATGCGTTTCAGTTTCAGCTGCGTCCTTGCTATGACTAGGTGATGGTCAGACCCAGCGTCAGCTCCCCTTTTCACTCTGGCATCCAGCAGTGAGTGCCTAAACTTCCGGTTGATGCAGATATGGTCGATCTGATTTTCCGTCGTGTGGTTGGCGGAAACCCATATTGCCTTATGGATGTCTTTGTGTGGGAAAATCGAGCCTTCGACATGGTTATGTTGTTGCCTGCACAGACTGTTGCAAATCTTTCTCCATTTTCATTCATGGTACCTAGCCCTTGCTTTCCCATTATCATCTCATNGTAGAAGTGGTCCTTAGTTTCATCATCTGTGTCGTTAGTGGGGACATAGCATTGAAGCTTTATTTTCTTATATCTCTTACCATAGGAAAAATAATTATCCTTCTGGGTTGTCCAAGACAGCTTAAGGTCCCCTGTTGTGGAAGCCAATTTGTATTCACTCTGAAGCCTGCATTAGTGACATAAAACCCACTAGGGGATACTGGAGAACCAAAGCCACAGGAATCTTTATCTAAGATCATGTTATTTTCAGTTTCATCTCTTGGTATACATGTTATGTATTGCGCAAAGCTTTTGAAATATATAAATGCCAAATAATTGTGAAAAAAAAATCCATAGCAGAGGCCAGGTTTTATGAGTCAAGTGCAAATTTTGGATTGGCAGGGGCTTTCTTTTTTGCAAATAATATAAAGATAGCCAAAGAAATAATGAAAAAAAAACTCAGGATCTCTCTTGAAGACAAACTCATATGGTTGTGGTTGCTAGGTGACAGTGGCACTGGCTAGCCATGACACACAGCAGTGTATGTACCAAACAAATATTACTTGGCCATATACTCAACAATACTACTGTATGTTTGAGCCAGAGGAGCAGCCTGAAAGGAGTCAGGGAGTAATTTGGCCACATGGCAGCTCAACAATTAACTGAATATAACTGTGTCCATCAAAGTGAGGGTATTTAACAATGTGGTTTTGTCATGAGTCTATGCTGCATATACTTTTTTTTTTTTTTTT
>NTHP01000649.1:188851-265638 GCA_003416845.1 Oplegnathus fasciatus
TATATATATATATATATATATATATATATATATATATATATATGTTATCTATGAGGAGTTTAACACTCAAAACTCAGCTAACTTGCTTCACTGGGTAGGTGTGGTTTGATCAGATTTGATTGACAGTAGCCCTGCAACACAGCCCTTCAACTGCCATTTGATTTTGATTAATATGTTCTAACTTCTGATTGGTGGACGAAAGCATGTGACATCACCTTTTTCCTACCAACACCCGCCTACTCCAAACCACTGAGAAGAACACAGATAAAAAACACAAATGCAGAAATCTCTCATGTGAGAGAAACAAAACTGCTCTAACTTAGTGTGTTCATGTCGGACCAAATGGTAACGGGCTGATTGAGAAAATATGTGTTTGGGGCCTTTAAGTAATTACATTTCTTTTAATGCAGTAAATAAGCAGACAAAAGCCTTGACACAGTGTTTATGGATTAATAGGATTCCCAGGATACCTTGAATTGTTTGATTGAAAGATTTCCTTCACTGCTTGATTGAACAAAAAGAACTTTCCTGTCTTGGTCTCAGCATCCTTTAGAGAGTGTCGCAGTTCAAGTGAGGCTTTTGAAATGCAGCTCAGATCTCAGCATCATGGTCTTACTTGTGCTGTTTGGGGATCAACACTGGGTGAACAACAATCAGCACAGACCCTCAGTGCCTCCCTCCACTGTTTGATAGCTGAACTCATTCAACCAGTGCCTCCTACAGCTCCACCGAGACTTTCTCAACAGACTTTTTATCACGGCCTCCTCCCCTCTGCTTCCTGCCACGGAGTCTAACTACCATACCCAATCAGGGCGCCCAGCCGTGCATAATTACCCTCAGCACGCTCCTCCTCTTCCTCTCTCCTGGCATGGGTAAATCAGTGGAAAGACTCCTTAAGAGATGTCCCAGCAGAGCTCAGGCTGAGGCCTAATTGGCCAAATCACTGGCGAAACTAATCCTCTATCTGCTCAGCATACCAGTCTGGCCACCGATGGTCCATGTTTGAAAAAAAGAAATCCTTCCCAGCACAAAGACATGGACAAAGAGCCTCTCAGACACACATTTGAGGTATCTAAGGGACACCGCTATTATCTCCAAAAGCTTAAATTCACTTGCCATGAACAGTTGTCTAACCACAGTAATAGAGATTTGGCTCTTGGGTTGACTTCCCTCTAAAATCACAAGGGGTTGAGTTGCTGTGTTGGAACAAGATTGAATATCATAGACAAAAAAACACTCTCTCCCCGTGCCATGTTTACCTAGATATAATCCAGCCCCTGAATTTGGATCCTTATCTTATGCATAGCCACACAGAATGTAAAATGGCAGATTGACATGCAAATGAGCGAGAATGCAAGCCCAGCACCAGATTGTACTCCCCAGAATCAGTGGGACTCTGAGCCCAGACACAAGGACAGGCTAAAGTCAATGGGCTTTGATATGGAGAACTCTCTCGAGCTGTCTCTCTGCCCCCGTCCATGTCAGCAGCTACCCTCCTATTCCGTCCAGTGAAAACCAACAGGCAGATCAAAGACGGAGTATGTCCATAACAGATTTTTACACCACGGCGAGGCTTCATCTGTTTGCCTTTTACAGCTGCACCCGTGAGACGTCTTTACTGAGGTGCACATGATCATTGTAAGTAGCAAATGAATCATAATACATAAACATCAACATTCAATTACATTCAGTTATTATTAAACTCACTCAAGAAGAGCTGCTTCAGTGCCTTATCAACCAAGATGTAACATCACAGATAAAAACATGAGGAAGGGGCCAACTGACCACTCTCTGAACCCTTCCCCCGAACAGGGATTGTCAAATCACAGCTTAACTTGGCGAGGCAGGCCTGTTTGGTTTTCTCCACATGTAAGAGCGACACTCTGTATATACACTGCAATACAAGAGCAATGCTTTTTCTTTATTTCTTCTACATGGATCATCAACTGTGAAGATTCTGACTTTTAGCCTGGGATATGCAGCATTAGTCTCAGTCTTTTAGCACATTATAGTATGTATAAGTATGTAGCCATCAAGGGCTAAAGACCCCCGTGCAGAGGTCTCATCAGCTGAAAACATTAAAAAGTCAGCAAAAAAAATTATCTAGCTAACTACAATTGATCAAATATGCTAGCAACTTTTATCATTTCAGACACCAGATCCACGGTTGCTGCGTAGCAGTGAGAAGCCTGCTGTTGTCAGCCACTGACTGAAATCAGAGACCCATTGTCTCAAAATTTCAGAAGAACTTTGAGTGGTAAATCTGCCACTGTTACCACTGTAAACTGCACATGTGCCATGTGAGAATGGAAAGCTTGACACATGTAGCAACAGTAACTAAAAGGGTCAGAACTTAGCAAAGAGTTAACTATGACACCAACAGCCCCTGAGCTTAAACTTTAGAGTGATGATTATATTTCAAATTATGCTGTGACATCAAAGGCCAACGTGTGTGTGTGTTTCCTGCCACTCATGCACCCCGGTGAAGTTAGTTTTAAGTTGGATATTCCACAGACAGCTGCATCCTCTTTACTCAGTGTTGGCAGGGTAGCTCACCACCTAGAAAATCATGCATTTTCTTTAAGAAGTATTGTTAGAAAATGGAAGAAGCGCTAAAATACAATATGAAGAGGTGTGTCGTATGTGGCCCGTGTAGTCATTTTTGGTATTAATTTGGAGTCACTGGGTCACACTACATGGAAGCCAAAAAAAACTATCATTCTTTTTCTATTGAAATATTTATGTGACCAATTCAGTATATACTTTTAATTATCATTTTTACAAATATGGGCATGTAAGCATGAAGGTATTGAAAAAACATCAGATTGTGTCATTTAAACACTAATTTATTTGATTGTTCCCTATAAGTCAACCCCCAGCAGTTAAGCTTGAGGGCTGGGAGGTGAGCGAACAGTCCTCCTACTGCCAACACGGGTGAAAGAAGAGGCCCTCCGGAGGGAATGGCTGTCCAATGTCCAACTTCAAACCAACTTCACGGCAGTCATTCGTGAAAGAGCATTTCTTGCAGCTCATCAATCAGCCAGGACAAACATGTCGATATTTGGATCCATGTTCATGTGCATCAGACTTGAAATTAGGACAAGGGGAGGCTGATATGTGTGTCATGTGTTTGTGTGTGTGTGTGAGCACATTCCTTTTTGCACAGAGGAATGCACACAGTGTGTCTGGCCATATGCTCAAGGCAGCGTGCCTATAACTTGTGGAAGAAGATATGGGAGGTGTTGCTATCAAACTGCAGCTGATATCAGTTTTGTCGGCTTGCAGAATTAATGTCAGTTTGAGGCAGGCACGCTCTACTTCCTGTCGTTGGTTTCAAACAATTGTATCAAGCCAAGTGTAACCGTAGGAGCGCTCAAGCTGTGTTTCTGGGAATGCTGCCATGGCCAAGCTGGCGCACGGCTGGCATGCACACTTAGACGCACATTTAAACACTCACACACACACACACACACACACACACACACACACTTGTATTTGTTATACTATACCCATGAGGACCCTTTATTGACCTACACATGCTAACTTCAACCATTTTTTTATCCTTAAGGGAACCTAAATTTGGAAAAAAAAACTGCCCTTAGTATGAATTTATAAAGGTCAAATTAATTCTTGCAAAGATAGAAGCAGAGAAACACACTCACACACACACAGCTCAAAGTCTGAGTTTAAGCAGCCCAGCCCCCAAAAACAAAGTCGACTTTTAAAAATGGGAGGTTGCATCAACGGTATCACTAGCCTCAAAGGAACATGACTCTGAAGCGTTGCGGGTGTCAAGCAGAGGACTGCTGCTGTGTTCACAGTTTGGGATTTAAAAGATACTTTCAATTGGAGACAGAAAAAATGATGAAGGAGGCATGCTGCTTCCATAATTACCGCACAATAGATGATGCACCATCGCAAGGAACAAGCTCACAAGCCCACAAAACGTCTCTCCTTAAGTGCGACTTCTGCCAAACTCATTAAAAAAGTTTGTGTTTGCTGTTACCTTTCTTCCAATGTTTTTAGTTTCCTCGCTGCCAACAAGATGTAGCTGGATTAGCCAATTTCTTTCCCTCCCTAAACGTATTTATGTAGAAGCTGTGAGTTATGGCTGAGGGGGAAAATCCACTAAGGTGTAGCAGAGACAGGATGGATGCCCTAACCCTTCCCAATTAAGTATTTATGAGACAAAAGTGGCTCTCTAATAAGCTAATTGGACCTTAACTTCTTAAAATAAGGCACATGTTTTTAAGAAGATAGCACAAAGTAACACTGAATATCTCACTGGAGAACTGTCTTCAATAATGTCCTGACCCTTTTTTCAGAGCAACAGTTTAACAGCCTGATCTGTAAACACCTGGGGTGAAGATTCAGATTGAAAATTCTGCACAGACAATGATGATCGTCTTGCACAGACAACCATTACATTATCTACATCAATTTAACAGCTTCTACAGACTATAAATGAATGTTTATCTGAGCATGAAAATAAGGCTTCATTTTGCATTCATCGGCCTGGCTGCTAGACAGTACAACCATGCTCAAACAGGCCTTTAATTAGTACTGTGACCTTCCATTTCACTAGAGTTACAAAAGA
This sequence comes from Oplegnathus fasciatus, assembly GCA_003416845.1. Lineage (NCBI taxonomy): Eukaryota > Metazoa > Chordata > Actinopteri > Centrarchiformes > Oplegnathidae > Oplegnathus > Oplegnathus fasciatus. The sequence goes on from NTHP01000649.1 coordinate 193,449, forward strand.
GGCCTTGAATGCCGACCACAAGGTCAAACCATTCTGGCTGCCTAAGCAAAAAAACACAAACCCAGAAAATACTCTTTAAGTCCTCCTGCAGCCCTCTAAGCTCTACATTTGTGTGATCTCTTGAGCTTCACATTCAGACAAGCTTTTAGGCACAGAGCCCTGCTCAGTCAGGGAACAACAAAATGGCAAGCTTTTTCCAACCTGAGGACGTCTTCCACAATAAAGCCCTTTGACCTGGCCAGCTGGGTCAGAAAGCTTCTCCTGCTGCGGCCCATTTTCCTCTCCACCAGGTACAGTCTGACATCCTCAAACTTCGCCTCTTCACGCCTGGGGACGCCGGCTTCCGCTGGTCTCGACCTTTTCCTCACGCGAGGCACAATACGAGCGTGGAACATCTCTTTTGAGGCACGTCTAGGAATTTCTGCTTTTTTTGAGCTTTTTTTTGTTGTTGTTGTTGCGTGCCACTTAACTTCCATCCAGGAAAAACACCCACTTTGGCAATGCCACAGTTGTTTATTTCACCGTTGTAGCTGTCTTTTTTTTTAGTTGCCTGACAGTGGGGCAATATGTCAGTTAGAGCGGGGTTGGTGAGAGTTGGCAGACAGGAAAAGCCTCTGGCAACAGGTGTTTAGAATTTGGTGTTTACCAAAAACCACCTGCCAAGATCAAATGATTGAGGATGCGTGGAAAAAAAGATAAAAAACACCCTGTTGGCATGGTATTATTCACTTCCGGGAGAAGTTGTTCTGAAAACACACGTTTGGAAGAAGTAAACACCTCCTGATCCAGTTGCTTCTTAAAAAGCTGCTCAAATGTTTTCGTGCAGTAATTCCACTCTCTTGGCTGGAGTGAAGACTCACTCCTGGGAGATGCCTGAATTCTGGTCGCTTCACAAACCCCTCACAGCTGTCCTGCCATGTCCGGTTCGTCTCGCCACTCACCGTCTCATTATGTCCGGACCAAGTCTGCGCCATCTGCTCCACCACTTTAATTAGCTTACTGCCTAAAATGGGAGCCTTTGTGGGCATTTCCCCTGAGATCCCACAAGCTTATACACGGCCTTTGCACACACACACACAGGTACTGTACATGCAAGCCATTGATGATTAGGAACATGTATCAGGGGAGAAGAACAGCGTATGCAGTGGACAGGAGCGCACACTGAAAATGGATTTAATCTGTTCAACTCATCTATTCCCTTTGTTGGGGCTAAACATGAGCCATTGCCTCGTGTTATTTTCAACTTCTCTGCTCCAGTGGTCAACAATGTGAAAGAAAAGGTTTAAATGTCACTTTGCTGTAATTATCTACAATAATGCATCTGCTTCAGTAGACCAAATAGAAATGAGTTGTTGATTTAGGAGAGGGAAAAAGAATCATTACCGGCCTTGATTCTACATCTAATTACCAAAGCCTCTGTTCATTTCTCCACTTTAATAGGCACACCTTGCCTCTGTCAGCTTGACAGAATTTACGACACTGCTCTCATTAGCATGGAGTTCTGAGGGTTAACGGGTGTCACAGGGCAGACGTGACTAATTGCTTGACTATTTACCCCTCCAATCACTCAGCTGTATATGAGGGTGCTGGCCCCCATCCAAACTGAGACCGATGAAAATCCACCATCACTAAGACAAATGGCTCTTACACTGCCAGCAGCAATCACTGCAAGAGCAATGGACCCAATTCCTCATCTAACTGTCTTCAGCAGCTCTGTGGATGCATGATGAAATTGTCTGATAATCGGTTGGAATCATCATACGTAGTCAGTTTGGTTTAGAAAGGACAATGTGACGGCAAGTGAGAGTGCGAGCCAAACTCAGCCAGACATTGTTCAAGCCCACAGGACTTCACTGCATTTACTCAAGTAGTGTAGTCAAGTACAATTTTGAGGTACTTGTACTTGAATATTCCATTTTATGCTACTTTATACTTATGCTCCACTCATTTAAGAGAGAAGTATTGTACTTTTTACTCCACTACAGTTACTGGTTACATTTCAGATTAAAATGTTCTTACAACGACGATTTTAATCAATAAACTACCCAACACTGGATAGAGTAGCTAAAGTTAGCTCTGCCTTGACCAGCTGCAAAATGAAAATGCTACCTCTACATTACTGTGTCAGTAATAATAATCCAGTATTATATCATACAACACTCTGAAAGGGCCAGTCTGCATGAGTGGGCTACTTCTACCTGTGACACTTAAAGGACATTTAGCTGATAATACCGCTGTACTTTGAAAGCTGGACTTTTACTTGTAAACGAGTAGTTTTATTCTTGTTTTATTGCTACCTTAACCCAAGTAAAGCGTCTAAACACTTCTTATACCACTGACCCATAAAAACAATAAATCCTGCAAACCTATGGTTTTGAATATTTTACTCAGTGAAAACATCATATACATTTAGTGGTGGAAGAAGTATTCAAATAATTTACTTAAGTAAAAGTAGCAACACCATACTATAAAAATACTCCATTACAAGTAAAAGTCCTGTATTAAAATTTAAGTATTATCAACAAAATGTAAGTTAAAGTACTTATTATGCAGAATGGCCCCTATCAATGTTATATTATTACATTATTGGATCATTGTCATTGATGTATTAAGCGGGTCTTTAATGTTGCAGCTGGTCGAGGTGAAACTAATTCTAACTTTTTCATACTTTGTTTGTATATTGTTGGGTAATCTAACAGTGCATCATATTTTATAAACTGATCGCATGTTGTATGTATATTAATCTGAAAAGTAACTAGTAATTAAACCTGTTATGAATATAAATAAATATAGTGGAGTAAAAAGTACAATATTTTCTACTGAAATGTAGTGCAGTAGAAGTATAAAGTCATAAAATACTCAATACTCAAAAAAGTACAGTACTTAAGTAAATGTATTTTGGTACTCTCACCACTGTATACCTTGGAAACCCTGAACAAGCTACAGAATATAGCCTACAGTTTGTGATACTGTCAGACAGCGTGGCACAAGATGATTTTAACAAGCTGAAAGTGATTTTTTGGGGGGGGCATCTTGAAGGCAGCAGAACAAGCTGAAAACAAAGCATCTGACATGTATCACCTCATAACGGTGATAGGGCTAACGTGTCAGCATACAGCTGCCCTTACAAACACATCCAGCAGACACAGAGCATCATTAGCATTCATTTGGAGTTGTGTTTCTGGCAACTTTAAATTTAATACTCACTCTCCTTTTAGTTGCTTTGCCATCCATCAAACCCTGGGAAAAAAAATATTTATCTCTTTAGATACTAAATGCTCTACTTAGCTCACTAGCTAGATGCTAACTTTGTCTGCCGGCAGTTTGGAGCTGGGTTGGTCAGAACAAAAATCTAAAACAGTTATCTAAAAGACGCTAGACGCCGGAGTCGGGTAATTCTCTGAGGGTTTGTCACTACAAACATACCCATTTCACATTACACATAGTCATTCAGTTTCGTTGTTAATATAAATATTGATTAGTGCAGCTTTAAAACAAGGTAGAAAACTGGATGAAAAGGGGTTAAAAAGTGTCTTCGTCATCTATCAATTTATCTGGATAGAATTTTAATGATGAAACACTGGTATAAAATGAAAACCTCAATGCTTGCAGCAGACAGCATTGTTTTGACAGCACTGCTTTCTTGTGTCGGTTCCCATATGTTGTCAAAACGTGCCAGGTCCAGTAGGCCTCCTGCATTCAATATTTTGAAATCAATACTCAAGAGAGCATCAAAAAGGGAGGAAAAAAACACCGCCTGAAGGTAAGTCTTATTATCCAGTTTTCTTGCTGAAGCATTGCTGTTTTGTATCATCAATATTTCAGGTTGAGAATGCTTCCTAACAAAGTAAAAGACTGTACTGAAGAAATACCCCACTAACAAAACAAAGAGATATAAAAAGAAGTAATGGTTTCCCTTTGTTTTACTGGATGTACTACTTCATTAGTTTGCATGTGTTGAGGAAGTGTGTGGCTGTGTTTTAAAGCTGTAGTCATTATCTAGGGGGTTTTCAATTTGCTGTTGGGTAATTAGAAGATCAAACACATGCACACTATTAGCGCAAATAATTGGAAAATGTAGGAAATTAAGTAATTGCAATCTTCCATCTAGAAAAGGACGATTCTGTAGTTTGAGATAAAAGACTTTACACAAACACTGTTTTAGAGTACAAAGGCTCCTATTCATCATAATCATTATCAGTCTCTGGCTTATAGTTTGACTTTTTTGGGAAATATTTGATTTCTCGAGGAGAGTTAGATGAGAAGATGGATACCACTCTCATGTCTGTGCATTAAGTATGGAGCTAGAGCCAGGAGGTGATTAGCTTACCTCCAGCTCTCACTAATTTAGGTCACAGCGTCTAGCCACTGTTAGCAGGACTAGGTCAAAACCTGGTATATGGCTGGACCGTGTATGGTCATTGCACTATATTGTGGCCAGATTGTTACAGGCATAGTCAGTGGTCGTGTCTATAATGTGAATTCTTGGATATTAAATGTTCATCTGCAATTTTCTGTAGTGATCCCAGTAATATTTGTTATTAATATTTATTATTCTCTCAAGTGTTGGGGTGAGACTGAAAAAGAAGAGTGAATATCAGACTTACATTTGCCAGGTGACCAGAATCATGACTCCAAATGAATGCTAATGTTGCTCCGGGTTTGTTGGATGTGTAACGTTAAATAGGCAACTGTTTGCTAGCAAGTTCACTATATCAACTGAAAAGGTGATAATATGTCAGTGTTGTGTTCACAGCTTGTGTCTACTGCCCCCAAAAGTTACAATGGCACTATGGTGACAAGCTGAGCGAAGGTAAACTTAAACAACATTTGTTCAAATACACGTTAGAAAACATGCCCAGTCTTTGTGCTAAGCTAAGCTAGCTGGCTGCTAGCAGTAGCTTCATATTTACCGTACAGATTGGTATCAATTTCCTCATCTAAGTCCCGGCAACAAGGCACACAAGTACATTTCCCAAAATGGTAAACTATTAATATTCATCTGTCTTTTTTATAAGCCTGAGACATCCAGTCTGACTCACTCATATTTTGAATACTGACTGGTACGTCCAAAAATTAAATTTAGTTTCTCAAATTTGGCGGAACTGCTTTGTTATCTCCAACACTACACGGCTCAGTCTGATAAAAAAAAAAATCCATTTAATTTTAAGTCTTTTATCATATTTTGAGATCTCTCTTTCTCCTGACATGCCTGATCACAGTCACATTTCTTGCATCAGAGATGCTAGTCAACAAAAAACACCCCATTTCCTGTCTTAATGAAAGTTCCCAAAAGTTGAATGAACACACTCTCTACAGATGAGTTTCATTAAAGATAGTGCAGCTATTGTTACCACTTCAGCAATCTTTCCCCCTACTGTATATTTGAATCTGAATGGTACTGCACCTTAAATACGATTACACCATGAAATAAAAAGGAATGTAGAATAAATGACATACTCTGCCCGACTGTAAATCAAGTGTGCCTTGGCTGGAAGCTGAAAATCAAGTTCCACTCTATTATGACACTTTTGTTTCTTAAGGTTTTTATATAGAATGACTTTGAGGAAGTCCCTGCTTCCCTTATGTGGATGCCTCAATGCAGTCTCAGGGACAAGTTTAGATTTTTTTGAAAATATCACGAATTGCCACATTACTTATGGATGAAGGAGGGGGAGACAGAGAATATGTGTTGGTTTTAATGAGGTGACCTCCCTGTGTGTACTTCTCCCTGTTGAAGCTGGCTGGTGTGTTGGAGCCGTGGTGCGTGACGGGTCAGTCTATTACTGTACTTCCAAAAGCACACTCCTGCTCAGAGGTTCCCTGTTGAGAAAAAAATGAACCTGCCGTCCAGAGAGGAGTGCGAGGGGTGGGACCAGGCGCAGGTAGCCTTCTTCATGTGCAAGGTGAGTGCAAGAAAAATAGGAGACAAAATAAGGCACTATCAGAAAACCTACTGACCTATTTTTAAGCATTTAATTCAGTAGTTCATTCTAGCTAATAGGGATATGTGGATCATGTGTAATCTCATGTTTGACTATTTCTGTTCATACAGCTCAAGCACGTGTTAAAATAAGCAGATCAGAAGTTTTATGGAATTAAATTCAGTTGATCTGTGTAGTTAAATGTCAGTGTCAATTCAGGAAACTAAATCAATGTGTTTACCGCCCTCAGAACAAAATGCAAGAATGTGTGTCCACCGTAAACAGACTGAGAATTAATGGACAAAGACTTTTGGTGAGTTGCTCCATCACATTTTCCTTCTTTCACCTGAATTTTCCAGAAAATGCCCGTTCTGTCCCTCTTGCAGTTACATAATCTACTAATCCGTTCAGGATCATATCTGGGTTGTGGTTGTGTTCAGTTTGTTATTCTAATTACATCAAAATGGACAAATCCTCCCAAGCAATTATTATTATGATTATGGTATTAAAACAGCAGAAAAATTACATTCCCTTGAGCTATTTGTGCCTGTTTTGTTAAAAAAAATAAATAGATAAACAACTATAAAACTTGGTAAAAAAAAAAAAAAAAAAGCAGTCAAACATTTGTAACATGCTCACTCCTCTTTTTCAGTCAAGTGTGTTTGCAGGAGTCTGTTTTTACTTGTTAAAATTTAGCTGAATCCTAAATCTTTAAAAAATGCAATTTCTTGAATAAACTGAGTAATAAATTTTACTATGAATCTTGAGTTGTATGGCAACTCTTCAAATTTCCAAAGTTGAAAAACAGGAGAGTTTACAGGATATGAAACATGACAGTGCAAACTCACTCGCTTGTATTACTTCCCATACTCTTTCAGTGTGTAATCGGTGGGCCTCCTAATATGGAAGTGAGTAAATCAGCTGCAACTTCTGCTTTGATATCGCTCTCATTGCTTTGTCTCTGAGGGCTTTCCGATGTTTCTGAGAAGCACACTGACACAATGAGTGCAGTTCTGTGTGTCAGTCTGGGAGAGTGTAAGAACTGTGAAATGAGACTCGGGGCTAATAAAGCTGTGATCCCTACTTTAAGTAAGTATCATTAAATCTGCTTCAGTCATGAGGGGGAAACTGTTTAAAGAGGATTTTATGCAGTGAAATAAGTGAAGCATGGGTTTATAACTTCCTAATATTTAGTATTTTGATCCTAATAATACCTCCTGCGCATTGGCATGCCTGTAAAAGGATTTATTCATATGCATCTTTTTAGTGGCCACTTATAAACACTTCTTACCACGCTAACAAATTAGAGCAATAATCAACTCTTCTATTCATTATTCACTGACCCTGAACTGATTCCATTTTAGGTGGGATATTGCATCATGGAAATATTTCCCCCATATCTCACAGGCTTATCTCCCCTAAAATATGCTCACTGTGGATTTTTATCCGTCCAAATGATTAATGTTTCAGAGCTGAGGCTTTGATGTGCAAGTTACCAGTGCAGACCTGAAAAATGCATATACATACAGTATGTGTATTGACTGATAGATCCCGTAGCTACAGATCCAGCCGGCATACCCTGGCTCTATTAAGGTCAGGTAAACCCATGCTCGTATTGAACAAGAATATTTTCACCATGGTTGCACAGCTGGCTACACACACCTTCAATTTAACTAGCCTCAAGGCTGCAGAGTCAAACATTCACAAACAAATCTTTGCACCTAGTTGTGTGGACTCTTGTTTGCTGTATTTGATTTTTAGCCTCACTTGCACCTTTGCTCCATGGCAGTGACAGTCGGTCAGTCCACCACTTTGGACTTAAATATCTCAACATCTATTGAATGGACTGCTATGCAATTTCCTGCAGATATTCAAGGTTCCTAGACGATAAATTCAAATTACTTTGATGATCCCATGCATTGGCCTTTAACCTATTCATTCAATACTACAGACATAATGGAGGCCTCCTTTTTCTCCGTTTTTATCCACACTAACAGCATGGCTCTGGAAATGACAGTGTCATTCAGTTGGTCGAACACTTTGGTCTGGACTGAAGTATCTCAACAACAATTGGATGGATTGCCATGAAATTGTGTACAGATGTTCATGGTCCCAAAAGCATGAAGCCTAATTGGTGAAACCCTGACTTTTCATTTTGCACCACCAGCAGGTGGTCATTTTTAGTTCTTAAGCAACATAACTCAACATATACTGAATGGATTGGCTCAAAACATGCATGGTTCCCCAGTGCTGAATCCCAATGGCTTTGGTGATCCCTTAACTTTTTCTTTAGTGCCACCATCAGGTCAAAATTTAAACTTGCCCAAGACCTACTTGCTAATTAGCGAATGCTAGCACGCTAACCAACCTGGCAAATATTATCAGTTAATCATTTGCATGTCGGCATTGTCATTGTTAGCATGTTAGCATGCTGATGTTAGCATTTGGCTCAAAGCACCACTGTGCCTACAGCCTTGTTTGGGAGTATGTGTAATGATGGAGTTGCCTTGGGATTCAGTGGGGTATTACAGCGACAAATTAAGTGAAGGTAAATTTAACAACATTTATAGTTAGTTACAAATAGTTCGCTCAGTTGTTCTCAAACTGGGGGGCCTGACAGAAAAAGGTTGAGAACCACTGAGTTAGCTGGTGGATTACCTGACCAGTATCCTGTGAAGAGAGAGCCTTGTGTGTATATAAAGAGTGATTTGTGTCCTTGTCCTTGTGTGTCCTTGTCCTCACCACATACTGCACCATGTGTGTCAGACAGAACAGTGTTAATATTTAATCTGCAATCTGCATCCTCATAGATTTTTTGTTTTGACATCTTTAGCTCTAGAAAGTCATTACACCAGAGGCATTTGTCAGTTTGAGAAATGTTTTATCTTGGATTTTCTGTTGTTGGAGTGAGTGTCAGTAGGTGGCGCTCTTTGCCTGTTCGGTAATGAGTGTTGTTGCTCTTTGTAACGATCCAGTTCCTCTTCTATTTTTGACAAACAACCTGCTGTTGCCCCTGGCAGTGAAATTTCACTTCCTGTTGCGAGAGGATTTTACAACAGCAACTGTAAGCTTGTTACTGTGTTACAGAGTAGAGTGAAACAAAACCAATATTTACTTACTTACATATTTACATATGTTTTGGGTTTTTTTTTACATCAGGAACTTCAAGAACCCCTCCACTCAAAAATGTGTTTTGCTAACAATAAGTTTAGATGTTTGCGCTTCACTGGGCAGAATGATGTATGTGTAGAGTTTGACACTAGAAGGCACAACTGCTCACAACTAGTTTGGAAGCCAATCATGGTCCATTATGCAACTGACACAAGTGTGATGTGGAAACTTCCAGTGCACATATTGAATGGACTTTTCATTGAAGTAGGAGACATCTTGAAATTGAACATTTTTTGTGGAGAAACCATATCAGACACAAAATATTATTCAAAGGAGAATCTTTCTATATAATATGTATGTCTGGAGGGGATCTTTAAATTTATAATATGTCTCTGCACCAATACCATTAAGACGCATTCCTGAGAATGTATTATACATGCATGTTCCCTAACGTTTTACTTACACCTATGTAGGGCAGAAGTACGCCTTCACTGCAATCGCTCTGCTGTAAATGCAGCAAAAAAAGGACGAATAATTTTTTATGATAAGTTCTGTTTGACTCATCAGTAACTCAGCATGTGTCTAAGGGCAGAGAGGGCCTGTACTGTGGGCTCTGAATGTCATCCAGCGAGTGTGCTGCTGCTCAGCATTGCCTTTGGCTTACTTTGCATATTCATGTGATGTTTATACAGTAGATGGAGCAAAGGTCATAAAATCTTCAAGTAACTAGACACAAGTAAGTAGGCAAGGCAGATCTAAACTGCTATCATAAGACAACATTGGGCTCTGCCTCGAATGCACCTTCTTCACATTACACCTACAACATCTCTTCATCATGTAGTGGTAAGAATGAGCGGTGGAAAAAAGCAATCTAATTCTGTCTGAGTGGTGGGTGGCTGCATACTACAGTGTGGATGGGAATGACAGTCAGTCAGTACCGTGTAGATAAAGGTAATATCCGTCTTTTTTGATGCCATGTTCGCTCACACAGGTAGACAGGTTAAAAGAGATATGTAGCAGATCAAAAGAACTGTCTGCCTCTATCTTTGTGACGCTGCCTGTGTGTGGCTGCTGCTCGAGGAAGTCACTTTTAACTTCTGTGTATGACATCAACACTGCAAACAAAGGCCACTCAAAATAAAGGACAGCCTATGCACTCATATTTGGCAATATATTATCACGTGATTACTTTGTTGTTGGTATCAAACATTTACAGTGACTGTACAGTGCTGAAATACTAGTATGTGCTTAACAAAGGAGGTTGGTTAAATGCATATACGCTATAGTTAAAAAGAGAGAATTTTCAACAGAGATTAGGTGCTGATGTAGTGCAACTGTAGCCTCCCTAAATCTAATTAGAATTTTGACACAGTCCCCTTGTAATGGATAATGGAGGAAACAGAGCGAAGTATTAGTGTCTTAAAGGAGAAAAACACCTTAAACCAGAATTAGCTTGCTACACTTGTGATTTTGGAACATTTAGTGTAGATTTGTGAACATGTGGAAAGTCTCGCACCTAATGACAGTCATGAGACCTTGCACAGCTGCTGGGAAAGAACCAAAGGTAATTTTGTGGGCATGTAGCTGCGAAGCTGTTCTCTCTATCGTGAAATGAAACTCATTTCAAAGAAAAGCATTCGCAAATGTTCCACCCATACGTCAAAGCCCTCCGCTTGCTGTCTGCCATTCCAATAGAACAGACAGCCACATGTGAACAGAAACAAAAAGTGGTCCATCCACGTGCCTGTTTCTGGGTGAAACTGAGGTTTCACACTGACAGTACAGTACAGTGCGATATGTGTGCACTTGCCAGGTTATGTCTTTGGCAGCTGTACCCAGAGTGTTTGGGCCTTAGGTCATCTTACCCAACATCTGCAGAGATGTCTGACAGCAAAGACCTCTTTGAACCTCAAGGAGATAGATCTGTCCACTGCGAATATGCTAGTGTTTAGCATTCCGAGTATATTATATATGTTTTAGGCACAGTGAGTTAAAGCTGAAGTGTGTAGAATTTTTACATTATTATAGTTTCTTTTAAATTGTGTCGATGGCATCATATTAGACATGTCTCACCAGGAATTTCTTTTTAGCCATGTTAGCATAGCTCCAGGGATGGCAATGGCAATTATTGGATGGATTGCCATGAAATTTGGTGCAGACATCCGTGGTACCCAAAGGACCACGTATCCTAATGACTTTGGTGAGATCTAGCGCCAGCAGCAGGTCAAATTTGTAATTTGTCCAATACTTTGGTTTTGAAATATCTGCAAAACTATTTCCAGTAGCTTTATCTGTACTTTGTGTTAACTGCTAATTAGCAAATGTTAGCATGTTGATGCACTAAACTAAGAGGTTGAACGTGGTAAATATTATATCTGCTAAGGACCTGCATGTTAGCATTGTTAGAGCATGTTAACATTTAGATCAAAGCACAGCTGTGCCTAAGTATGGCCTCACAGAGCCGCTAGCTTTACTGTAGACTCATAGTCATGCTAATGCAACCAGCAGATGGTGCCAGTGTCAGAAATTCTACATATTCTACATATGGTGTCTTTAGACGAAATAGAAAAAAAAAATCTATAAGGACCAATAAAGTATTCATTCAAATAATCTTCAGCTCAAAATTTGGCACGCGTGTGCTAATGATTGGTATTCACACAAATCACTTCATTGCAAGTAAATATTCAAGCAAGAAAAAGATTGGACCATGAGGATAGTATTTTCTGTACAAGTATTCTAATTGGACTGTATGTAGGTTACAAAAACATGTAAAAAATTAAGATGTAATGGAGTGCTGTTTGAGTGAGGGGCTCCTGGTCTAAAGTACAATGGAGAGGCTGCAGCTTGTAGAGCTGTTGTGTCTCATTTGAACAAGCACAGACACTCCTATAAATAATTCAATGGGGGAGCAGTGCCGGGGAATATCCACTGGGGCGGACTATTTGATATTTCATTCGGTGTCAAAAGGCTAAGTCTGATTTTATACCGATATGTTTTTTTTCTCCTACAAGCCAGTGGGATGATCAAGTGTGTATCTGTGAGGCCAAGGTTCAGTTGTTTGAAGGAGGTAAAGCCTTTCATATTAAGTGATCTCACTCTCTGATTTACAAATGATTAAATCACAAGCTCTGCTTAAAGGGCTTTCACAATACTATGGGCTTATTCCTGGAGGTAATACATCCTTTTGTTTCACCAAGGTTCCCATATTCACATGGTGGGATAAGGTAAAGTGAGCTGTATATTCAAGCCCCTCCCTGTGGAATATCTCATAAATCATAAATAGCTTTGAAAAACTACTATATAATCAACTGTAAGCATCTTAATAGTACATTGTTCCACTTGTTCCACAGGAGACTCTGCAGATAAAGGGCCATCTGTACATTATTCATATCTAAATTAAATAGCCATATTAGACTCATACATTAGCCTCTTATCACAAGCCTCTCTCTTCATTTGACATCTTACAAAGTTAAACACACAATATCCGAACTTTCACAAACAATTTTTGTCTTGGATCTTCATTACATTACGACAAATATAAAACAGAGAAGAGACAGAGCAAGTAACGACCCGGAGCAATGAATTATGAATGAAGAGGGGAATACATAATTTAACGGGATTTGTTGCATATTTTATGGTAATCATTTCCTTTCATTTACGAATCACAATTGCCTTACTACAAAGCAGACATTAAATGCAGCAAAAAATTACGCATGCAGCGGGCTGCAGCTGGATACACTTTTTAAAATATTTGACGCTTCATGAAATTGTGTAATATGGGGGCGGTGTGTTTTTAGAGGAGCAAGATCTTCACCTGAAGGTCAACGGATTGAACTCACAAAACTATAGGGAAACTAGACAACAACGTACGAAACACATATTTTTGTCTTTGCTTTATTTTTTAGAGATTGTGTCATCAGTTCTGTGTCCTTCATGATGTTCAGGTTCATGAACTATTAACTACCAGTGTGTTTGTAAATCACTCTTAGTTACACTGCTGCATTAAATGAGCCACATACGGTACATCAATAAAATGATTTGAGTTTAATCTCCCATCCTTCTCTGTGGAGTTGCTGCAGTATCTGACCAACAGTACTGACAGTTGAAGTGCTTCTAGGTGTTAATGCATTTATGTAATGTTTGTAATCATCTCTGACCCTGCAGCTCCTATACTGTATGTACTAGCAAAGTGATTTCTCTTACTCTTTGGTTTAGTTTAGAAATAACATGAGGAAAAACCAACTGTGCTGTTGAAATGGCCTTTAGTGTAATGCTGCCATCTCCTGTTAGCTAAGAGGTGATGCATGACTGTAAATGTATTTGTATTGCAGCCTTAGCACAATAATACCTTTATTTCTTCTTTTCAAAACAAGTAACAAAGCACTTTACCTTGAATTAAAAAGACAATAAGGAAACAGTTAATGAAATATGATAAAATACAATACAAATAATAAAACAAACAGTAAAATCAATAAAAAGAAAGTCTGAAATAGTGAGTTTCTAAAAGTGACTCAGAAGAAGACAATGTTTTAGTTTCCCTGATCTCCTCCAGTAGGTCAGACCTACCAGAGGATCTCAGGTTGCATTTAGGCTCATGGGAGGTCAGGAGGTCAGCTGTATATTCTGGAGCTAACCCTCTTGGAGCCCTAAAAGTAATCATTAACATTTTTAAATCTATTCTAAGACAGACCAGGAGCCAATGAAGTGACTTTAAAAACAGTGAGATATGTTCTCTCTCACCTGGCAATGAGTCTGGCTGCGGCATTTTGAATCAGCTGAAGGTTATTGAGGTTTTGTTGTGTGAGGCAAGAGAAGAGCGCGCTGCAGTAATCTAACCGGGATGAAATGAATGCATGAATTACTGTTTCTAAGTTTTTGGCAGATAAAAATTATGATTTTTGACATTTTTCTTAGTTGGAAAAAACATGATTGGACAACAGAATTAATATGCTGGTCGAAATTGAGGTGGTAATCAAATTTAACACAAAGGTTTCTGCAAGAGTTAGTAATGTTAGATGAGAAGGGACCAAGATGGGAGGAAATGTAATTCTGTGATAAGTCTGGACCTATGATAATAGTCCTGTCGAGTTTAAGTGTAGAAAATTTGATGCCATCCAGTTATTGATGTCTGCGATGCACATGTGGAGGTTGTTTCATGGATTGGCATCATTAGTGTCAAAGAATATAATTGTGTGTCATCTGCATAGAAATGGTAATTGACATACACAATGACTGCTCAAATGTACGTGTTTAGTGAAGATGACATACTTGTAGTATCATCTCGGCTATAAGGAATCATAGTCATTGGTGAACTCTAGTCTGTAATTTTGTGTTTACAGTTGATTTCTCTGGTGCTTTCACAGAGCCTGTCTGACAGTGACATGAGCAAGTTTAGTCTCATCCACCAACCGTAAGTAACACTTTTTATATTGCTGTCATCACACACCTCAATCATACCTTTTTTCTTTCTCACCTTGCCTCCCTCCTCCTATTATCTTCTTTTTAATTGTTGTCATGAGACTAAAACATTTCAGGAACTCTGAAGTTTTTCACACCATAATATATAAAAACCTATATACCTACTTGAAAATAAGATGCCTCAGGAATAAGATTACAATGGGTTGATTGTATGTGTGGGTGTGCGCGTGTGTGTGCATACAGTTTGTTTGTACTTGTGTACACATACAGCTGGCTTTGTGTGTGCGTATGCAGATGTGTGTAGAGAGGTTTTGTCTGCCTTCCTGACTGCACCTGCACATTTGTCTGCTTGTGTTTGTTCTTGTTTGTGAAGTATGTTCCTGTTCATGTATCCCCATGTGTAAGCATGTCTGTGTGTGTGTGTGTGTGTGTGTGTGTGTGTGTGTGTGTGTGTGTGTGTGTGTCACATAAACATGTCTGACAATATTAAAGGGAAATCAGTCAGTTAGTCAAACTGAAACTTCATTTGAAACATGTGTGTATCATTTTTTAATGTACAGTTTTAATTTGATATCTATAATTGATATACAATTAATACATTACACAATAGATAGAAGATACACTCCCCTCCAAAAGTATTGGAACAGTGAGGCCAATTCCTGTATTTTTGCTGTAGACTGAAAACATTTGGGTTTGACATCAAAAGATGAATATGAGACAAGAGATCAACATTTCAGCTTTTATTTCCAGGTATTTACATCTGGATCTGATACACAACTTAGAAGATAGCACCTTTTGTTTGAACCCACCCATTTTTCATGTGAGCAAAAGTATTGGAACATGTGACTGACAGGTGTGTTTTGTTGCCCTGGTGTGTCCTATTACATTGATTATTCAAACAATAAATAGCGCTGAATGTCTACGTTCAGTTTCAGATTTGGGTTTTGCCTGTGCAGACTGCATTTATAGTTAGAGGTGTAACCAACATGAAAACCAGAGAGCTGTCTATGGGTGAAAAANATCTTTGTCTCATCAGTCCATAAAACTTTGTCCCAGAATTTTTGAGGCTCGTCTCTGTACTTTTTGGCAAATTCCAGCCTGGCCTTCCTATTCTTCTTGCTAATGAGTGGTTTGCATCTTCTGGTGTAGCCTCTGTACTTTTGTTCATGAAGTCTTCTGCGAACAGTAGATTGTGATACCTTCACTCCTGCCCTCTGGAGGTTGTTGCTGATGTCACTAACAGTTGTTTTAGGGTCTTTCTTTACAGCTCTCCCAATGTTTCTGTCGTCAACTGCTGCTGTTTTCCTTGGTCTACCTGTTCCACGTCTGTTACTTAGTACACCAGTGGTTTCTTTCTTCTTCAGGACATTCCAAATGGTTGTACTGGCTATGGCCAATGTTTGTGCAATGGCTCTGATTGATTTTCCATCTTCTCTCAGCTTCACAATTGCTTGTTTTTCACCCATAGACAGCTCTCTGGTTTTCATGTTGGTTACACCTCTAACTATAAATGCAGTCTGCACAGGCAAAACCCAAATCTGAAACTGAACGTAGACATTCAGCGCTATTTATTGTTTGAACAATCAATGTAATAGGACACACCAGGGCAACAAAACACACCTGTCAGTCACATGTTCCAATACTTTTGCTCACATGAAAAATGGGTGGATTCAAACAAAAGGTGCTATCTTCTAAGTTGCGTATCAGATCCAGATGTAAATACCTGGAAATAAAAGCTGAAATGTTGATCTCTTGTCTCATATTCATCTTTTGATGTCAAACCCAAATGTTTTCAGTCTACAGCAAAAATACAGGAATTGGCCTCACTGTTCCAATACTTTTGGAGGGGAGTGTACATCTTTTGAGTGAATATGCTTCATTGCTGGTAAAATCTAAATGAGATGGAAAAAATAATGATGTTGAAATTATGTGTGCATCTTTTTCTTTGCTGTATCCCTTGTGTTGCTTTTATGTATTGTGTGTGCTCTAATATGTGCAACTGTTTTTTTATGTGAAACTACTTGCGTGCTGCCGTCTTGACCAGGACTCGCTGGAAGAAGAGATCTTGTATCTTGAGGGACTTTCCAGGCTAAATGAAGGATACATTTTTTTTAAAAATTGAATTTTAATTCTGTTCTATACCCTGCACAGATATGGCAAATTAAATTGAGTAATTTCAAGGTGGTATTGTCAGTCCTGGCCTTGCATATCTTTCAGAATCAGAATCAGCTTTACTGGCCAGGTATGTGTACACATTTGTGTGTACAATTTGGCTCCGGTTTTTCTTTGCTCTCAATGTACATACACAGAAATAGACACACATACTGATAAGAACAAAGACAGCAAGCTCGACAAGGTAAACATAAACACCAAACTACTATGTACAGATATAAATATATATAAGTATATATATACTGTATATATAAAAACACTGCAACAATAACAAATGTAGACAGTAAGACAATATTCCCTACGAGTGCCTGTTTTTATTTGGTTAATCATGCACTTGCTGAACCAGGAAGTTACTGCTGTAGCAAGGAGAGTCTCCACTGAGCAGCTCCAGACCAACTGGTGACAAAAGGCTGACTAAAGACTTTTTTCCCATCGTGAATCATACGCAGTTGGTTCCTTAAAAATCAAAAACTGCCTCTTTCATTTTTTGAATTCTTGAACGGTGTCGACGTTTTTCACCACAGACAGGTTCCTGGTTTCTCCTCCTCATTTGTGGTTGACTGTGACCAGAGGTAGAGCATACATTTATGTAGCAAAAAATCCCCCATGGTGACCACACACACACACTGTAGTGCATCACCCTGCCAGTCTAGCAGGAAAGGCTTGCACACTCATTTTTATTCGCCCTGCCATATATAGAAAACGCGTAGGATTACAACACGGTACTTTCCATGACATACCATGCATGACCTTACACATAGACCTGTTTTACAGCTAAAAGCTGTGAAAACACTCTAACCTACCAATAGGTGTCACTTAAAATACTGTAATTTATGTGAGAAAAGTGTGTCCAACAATGATAATTACTAATGATACCGTAAGATCTCTCGGGAGGAAGCTTTTAAAACACGGGCACAGTTCTTTGCAGACGATAGAGTGTTAAGAAGTTAAAGTCAGTATTGAGGGTTGTGTGTGAAATAGTGGAAAGTGCATGGACATTGGTAAAAAAAACAAAAAATGCCCCTACTGAATATCTTCCTCCAATGACCTCGCTCAGGTGATTTATATATAGTTAAGAGCAGCTGTTAAAATGTCAAGAGTCAAGAGAGATGTGATGCAAGAGATTTGTTGGAGTGTGTTCACTGAAATTTGTTTTTGAGAATGTGTGTGTGTGTGTGCGTATGTGAGACGAGGAGTGGAAAAGAGAAGTGATTTTTCTCACAGAGGCTGGCTGGCTAGAGTGAATTCCCTCCCCTCCACGACAAAGACGTGACTAGTAGCCAAACACGGTGTTCATTTATTTTTCTGCAAACAATCTGGCAGCACAGACGTAATGCACGAGAGGAATGAGGCCCAAAAATCTTGGATTAAACATGAATATGGATACGTTAGGTAAACTCGCTGCTCCTGCTACAGCAAAGATTCGGTAAGAACTTGAGTTTTTGTTTGAAATCTTGCCTCCACGTGGATGATGACACAATATCGCTTTTTTTCTAATACTTTTTAATACGTAGAAAACTGTGTCTATATTTGGCGCTTTGGACAAAAAAGAAGAACGGTTTCTTTCATGTTTGCAGTGTCAGCGAAAGCATGGTGTTACATCTGTTAACTTTTCTCCACAAGCAACAAAAGGTTTAAAACGTGGGCAAAAAGAAAAATCTTCCCAAAGTACTTTGTAAGCAGAAAAGTAACAATAACGTTTGTAGCTCTTGTCTAACACTTGTGTTCAGCTCATAATACTGCAAATTTCGTTTTCCGAAGACTTGTTCCTGAATAACCAAACCCAATTCTGTGTTTTCCAGGCAGCTTCAGAAGATCGTTCAAGACATCAAGAAAAATGATGGCAGCTTACTGAATAAACTAAGAAGGTTAGTCTCTAGGATGTCGCACTAATATTATGAATGGAAAAACACGGTGGAAATATATCAGTCTAAATGCATGTGTATTGTTAAGTAGGCGACAAATCTCTGAGAGATCTGGTGATTTATAAATTCTCTGTGTGGCGTATATATGCATCAGTGGAGAATGTCAATTCCTCTTTCACAACCGTTGGAATAAGAGAGAGACCCACAAACCAAAAATAACTTAAACAGATGGCTGTTCTCTCACTTTCCTTTCCTGAAATGAGTCCCCTTTGGGCACATGAGGGAAGATACTATAATGGCAAACGTATTACAGAACCCATTTATTCTCATCCTGTCTGGTAAATATGCACGTCAGTCTGCTAACTGCTTCAGTAAATATAGACCTCTCACAGATTTATACCACAGGTGTCTGTGTCTGAAATGTGTCTCACACCAGGACTTTAATTCATATCTTCTATCAACAGTAAGGGGGATGTGTTCTCTCAAATCATTGTCAAATCACTGCTAAGTCATTCATTGCCTGCTGCTGATGTCAATATCTCTCTATATGGCAGACTGAAAAGCAAACCACTTCCAAAAGTGCCTGCAAGAGATTACAGAGGTAAGAACTGAGTCATTATCACTGGTTCCGCAAGAAATGTTGTGAATGAAGCAGCAAGTATAAATCTCACACATGTGGTCCACCCATTCTACAATGAGTTAACCAAATCAAGTGGATATCTTCCAAAGTTACCATCTTTAGTAAAAAAAAAAAAAACCTTCTTTGTGTTACTATCCCACGACCGCAACTCAGCAAGGAAACATTGTAGGAAACAAAGATAAAATGTTGTACTTCAGTAGTGTAACTTTGGAAGACACCCACATTTGTCTAAATCAGACTGATGAAGGCTCATATTAACTTCAGCTGATCCTGGAATGTATTTCTGAACAGAGCGAGTTACTTTTGGAAGGGAATCTTTTAACATCCACTATAGACAGGAGCAATTATTATAGTGGCCTATGACTCTTTCAGTGTACATATGAGCATGCGAGTATTGTATTAAGATATTATGTTAAAAAAGAAAAAAAAATTGTTTATTACATTTTACAAATGTGGGTGATCATGCCCAGCACATTCACATGCTTCACTGTGTACAGTAGTTAACTGTGGTTGGGGAGTCAGCTCATTTCTCTGGTGTTATCCAAATTTAACACGATGGAGTCTCTTTAATGATAACAAATCCCCTTTATCCACTGATCTTTTAGATTGCACTGGTGAATACAGTGCATGAAGTAAAAGTACAAAAGTATTATCAGCAAAAATACTTAGTCCTAAAAGTTAAACTATCCGTTGGGAAGAATAGAGTATTATATTATAATATACTATATCTATATTATATATATGTATAAGATATTATTAGATATTGTTACTGATGCATTAACATGTAAGCAACACTTTAATGTCACAGCTGGCCAAGGCTAATTTTAACTCCTTTATGTGAGCAGTTTTATCTATATCTATGCATCATATTTTACAGACCGATCATAGGTTGTGGATGCAAAATCTTAATCCTCGAAACGCACCAGTGAGTACAGCAGTCAAATCAATGTAATTGAGTAAAAAGTACCACACTTCCTTTTGAAACGTAGTAGAATAGAAGTATTAAGTATAGCATAAAATTGAAATACTCAAGTAATTAAGTAAATGTTCTTTGTTACTTTCCATCCCTGCAGAAAAATTGGAAATATAAGATTACATCAGAATTGTATCCCCTTGTTATTGGATGTCACTTATCACTTATGTGTTGTGTTATACAGTCCTCTGCAGACCACGTGCATTAACAGTTTGGCCAACTGGAATATCAAATATCTGTTTCATCTCAGTACTTAACTTCAGCCTGATAGAAGCTTATGAAATGTACAAATGTACAAAAACATTTCAACTGAGCTGCAGAAACAAAACAAGAAGATATCACTTCACCTGTTCCAGATGTTGTTTCTGTTCAAATTGCATCGTAAAAGCAGCAATTAAGTAACTAGTCGGTTAAAGAGGTGAGGAGACACGCTCCACTGGTTCCTCTGAGAGACGAGGCATGGTTCTAAAATTAGAAAACGTGCTTGACACCTGCTCAGATGAAATTAATGCTGGTATTTAATGTTTTTAGGGTTTAATATCCACAATTAGAACATGTGCTATTACATATTGGGGATCCATCTCAGGCTCATTTTTCCCTCTTTGTAATGAAATCCCTTTACATTTCTGTGTTTACAGATGATGACAGGGCAGATGATGAACAACTGTCTGACCCTGATTATGTAAGTTGGGAAATATGTGAATTGTAAGTCATTTAAAGTGTTGTTTTTGTCTGAGATATTTGTTTGAAACATTACAAGTATGTTGTTCCCAGGATAATGACATGTATGAGGATCCTCGTGAGGACCACGATGACAGCTACGAGCCTCCTCCCAGCCACAGAGTCTTCACTGCAACTCCTTCTGCTTCCTTCCCAAGAGGGGAGTATCTTGGTCAGTACAGTCATTTGACGTGAAGAACTATTTATATCTGCCCCTTAAACTTTAAACTTTTTCACCACAAATGGCTAAAAAACAATTATTGCAACATCATTAGTTCTTCTGATGATCAAATTCAAAATTTCAATGAGCTTTGATTCCTTTTTTACACACAGTTTCTATATCTTCAATCGTTTCTCCTTTACAGTCATCACTCTCTTCCTGCTGACATTGCATTGGTTCATTTAGCCTCTTCAACATAATGTTGCACCAAAGCCACAATGCATAGAAGGCTTCAGAATGATGCTTCATGCAAATGCTGATGTCCTCTTTCTGCTTCTGCTTCTCCTTTCCAGACAACTGCCGTACCCGACCCCACCGGCCACCCACAAAGCCCCTCCGCCCAGGCAAAGCCTCCAAACAGCTGCCCCCTGAACCCGCCCACGTGGAGAGTGATGAAGTAAAGCAACTTTGATTCCCCACCTCAAGCTCACATAAATACTATACTGTAGGCCTGCATCATGCTGAGACTTTCACAACCATTGTTGCGTCTCGGAGAATTTCACCATATCCTGTATATTGGTAAATATTTTCCAAGGACAGCTGATATAGCCCCTTTTTCACAATATGTTGTGTTTGTTGTTTTGTAGGAAGACTACATCAATCCAGACGGCAGTAACGATGATGACAACTACGTAGAACCTGCAGAGAATCCATCTCCCAGTAAGATACACACACATTAGAGAGGAGAAAGACAGCAATATGGATACTACTGCTGCAAGGACTACTACTATTAAAATATGATGATGATAATAATAATAATAATAATAATCTCCATGCCCTTCCTCAGATCCTATGATGCATGGTAGGAGCAGAGTAGGGAGGAACCTCCCCATGCTGCCTACACCTTTATCAGAGTGTCCACCCAGTCCCGGTAGGTACAACAATAACTGTGCTGTACCTCAACACAAGTTCACAAGGGGTTAACCTCTTATTGGTCCTCATACCCTGTACTCATCACAACTCTCTTGCACTCTTGTATACAAAGTACAGCCGAGGCTGATGGGAATGTCATTAGTTTGGCAGGTATTTGGTCAGAAACCAAAGTATTTGACAAATAAAAATTCTGACCTGATCATGGCGCTAGATGACAAATTAAGGAATTACCAAAGTTATTACAGTTCATCCTGAGGAAGGCATGAATGCATGTACCAAGTTTCATGTACATGACATGTCACTCAAAACCACCAATGTCAACCTCATGGAGGTGCTAGAGAAAAGGTCGGGGGATCATAGGGGAAGAATGAGTGTCTGTACAACCTTTTGTGCCAATCCATTCATAGATTTAGAGATATTTCACTGGGTAAGTGAATTTTTGTAGGATTTATCCTGCGGAGATCATGAATGTCTGTACGAAATTTCATGGCAATCCATCCAATAGTTGTTAAGATATTTCAGTCTAGACCAAAGCGGTGGGCCGACCAATATTGCCATCCTTAGAGCCACGCTGCTTGCATGGCTAAACACAGAAAAAAAGGAGGCCTCCATTATGTCTGTAGTATTGAATGAACAGCTCATAGGCCAATGCGTGGGAAGTCTTTGTAAATACAGTACAATAGAGACAGTCAAAAGCAGTTAGTCCAAACACAGAAAAATGCCCAAGGGCAGGTACTGTAGCATGCTGAATACATGTTTAAAGTCATGAAAACAATCCAATCCAGCACAAAAACGAGGCTTTTGTGGTTCTACCGTGTGCCTAATTTTGGCTTTGGTTATTTTTCAGACGTTTATGAAGTTCCTGACCAAGAGGTAGGCTGTTTATGTAGCTGCAATTACAGGTATTTTGTAAAGGTACATTTATATGTGGAATTTATTGTGGTTCCATTTTATGACGTCTTTTACAGGAGAAGTCATTATCTCTTCCAGCAAGCAGGTCAGTTTGACAATGTCTTGACTTCAGTTCATTCATGTGATTGTATGAACATACAATATAAAATGACAGTATTTTAGAAAATAATTTTGACTACAGTCTGAGACTAATCATTCCCTTGTATCTACGTTGCAGACTGTGTCCAATCCCCACAACACAGTCACATTCTTTACCACCAAAACCCAGCCCCAGGTAGGACTGACAACATTTCATTTAGAGGCCTGAAAGATACTTAATTAAGTGCAACTCTTTCTGTCTGTTGTGAAGTTATTACATTGCTTTCCTATTACTACACCAATAACAAGTTGTTTTTCTTCTTCAGAATGAATGTAAGGCGATCTCCTACGCCTGTAAGTGATGACAAATGTGCACGATTTAATTTAAAAGAGGTGTTTTTCAGAGATTTACTGTGTGCTGCACAGTCAGGGGGACACTGACTTACTGGTATTGTGATTTTCCAGGTCCAGGAGCCCACAGGCAACGATGAATATGAAGTCTGTGATCCAGAGGACAGTGAGTATTAAATCAAACAATAAGTGAACTGTTTTCTGCTACTATGAATCATTCTAACATGTTACGCCATCTAGAGGAAGGCCAGCGGAAGGAGAGAAATATATTTCCCTACAGTGAATGAACAATAGTAACTAAACTAACAGTCATAATAACTGGTGGATCATCATCGTGTGCTCCTCCAGGTTTCAGTGATAAACCTGCAGAGGGTCCTCCTCTACTCCAACCCAAACCTTCGCCCAGAGAGTAAGCATCACTTAGCTAATTATATACACTGTAACCTGTTTAAGCTTTAAGAAGGGAATAACTGATTGTCTGATCATCTCTTTTTTTTCTCTCAGGAGGTCACCAAAACCACCTTTAAAGCCGGTAGGAGTGCTTGGTCCAAATAACACATTCAATCCATCATGGCTTTACTGTCTTTTGTTTTTTTTATGTGATCAGCTGATGTCTGTCAACATTACAGAGTGTACTTTTGTTTATGATGCTGAAAATCATAATGTATCATAATATAAATGTGACTGTTTTGCAGAGACCAGATTTAAAACCTCGGGAATTTGAAAGTAAGTGTTTACATTCATTCAGATACTATATGTGCACATTATTAGTCACTTCTATGATTGACTTTTTTCCCTGAAACACTGTTGGACCCGCATTGAGATGTTGCCTGCACACATTTAATTTACTCTGTGGGGTTTTTTTGTAAATGAACTCTCCATGTGAAGGCAGCAATGTGGCCCAGTTGGCAAGCTTTTTCAGCTTTCATATAATTGCATACATACATGCTGCACATATATAAGAGTGTTTATTGATATACACTAATGACTGCAATTGAAGTACAAGTCATTATCACTTACAGATTTTCCACATTAAATCTATTCCAGTTAAAAGGGAACGTAGTTAAGCAGATAAAGCAAGTTAAAGATGTACAGTATAAGCCCTGAAATCCATATTTAAATCGTAAACAGCCTAATTACCATATGTCTGGATTTCTACAGGCCGCACGCTGCCTGTGATGCAAACTGACCAGAAGCCTCCACCAAAAGCGTTTTCACTGGACCTGAAACGACCAAAGTAAGAATGCACCATGCAGTTTTACACTATGCAATATACATTTACACATTTTTAATGCTTCTCAACTGAGGAAAATTGCCTTTAATCGCAGCTCTGTACTGTGTATTTACTGTGCGCTGCTCTGTTTGTGGTCTCTTGCAGAATTCCTCTCCCACAGTTCACCCCCCCAAGTGAGTACAGCTAACAGCCACATGCACTTTGTACTTGAACATGAAGTGAAAGAAATTCAAAAACAAAATGTTACATTTCTACATTATCAAAACAAAACG
Source organism: Oplegnathus fasciatus (assembly GCA_003416845.1). Lineage (NCBI taxonomy): Eukaryota > Metazoa > Chordata > Actinopteri > Centrarchiformes > Oplegnathidae > Oplegnathus > Oplegnathus fasciatus. Next base: position 218,212 of record NTHP01000649.1, read on the forward strand.
CCATTATTATAATGTTTGTGTCTCTGTTGCCCCAGAACCAACTGACAGAGGAAGTGTTTCTGCTGAAAATGGGTCAACAGACCAAGATAAGGTGTGCTCTCACTACATTATATTGTAAAGATGAATAAATAACAAGCTGTATTCATACAGTGTATCCAGAGTGATGGTTTAAAATTCCTCTGTTCATTATGTACTTTATTTTAGGATGCAGACGTGTATAAGAAACCCTGGTATGCCAGCACATGTGACCGCAAGACTGCTGACGATGTCTTGTTACGCTCAAATAAAGTGAGAATCGTATTATTTAGGAGAGCACAGTCATCCAAATGAGTAGCATGTGGATTATATCCCATAACCCCCTGCTGGGTTTGAACGTGAGTGCTTTGTGTTTCAGGACGGGGCGTTTATGGTGAGGAAGAGCTCCGGTCAGGACGCACAGCAGCCTTATACATTAGTGGTGTTTTACAAGGGCAGAGTGTACAACATCCCAATCCGCTTTATACCAACAAGTCAGCAGTACGCTCTGGGGAGAGAGAAGAAAGGGGAGGAGGTACAGTGGAGTTTTCATTTTTCTCAGTTTGACTGTGTTTGAATGTCACTGTGGCCTATGGTTGATGACAAAATGAAGTTTGTTTTGCCCAATGTGCTTTAGGTATACTGTATGTAAAGCTATACAATCTGTAGTGATATTCGTTTGCTAAATAATGTTTAAAAAGTTCAGAACTTAATTGTATGCTGGGTGAACTAACAGCTAGACCATAGGACCAAAACTCATACTGTACATGTACATTGTATCATCTCCCTCAGGCAGGTTGAGGAAGGTTTTACTGCATATTTGATCATCTAAAAACCTCACCTGCATCATACTGTACCGTACATACTGTACTGTGAGAAGTATTGACTGGCCAATAGTCCATTTTGACTTGTCACAGTAGTAAAAGCACGTGTTGCTAAAAACATTGACAATGGCTAAGTGTGCCAGTAAGCTGTGGCAGCGTGACTGTGGCTGGACACTCATGTAATCATCGTCATTTTACGTCATCACTGACAGCTGTGGTGTTGCACGATGGTAATTTTCACACCTATAAAATGTGACACGCTGCAGTGTGGGATCGTTAGCAGAAAGTACCATTTTTAAGGGCACTATATTGAGCACAAACTTCACACAGTTTGAACACTCAAATAAAATGGCAGACAGTGAGTATACTGTAGTGCACTATATAGTAAATAAGGTGTGATCTTGAACACAGCTAGCGAGCCAGCATGCGCAGTACCAGGACTCTGAAACCACAGCAGCTATATGGAATTCAGCCATCATTCATTTTATTATTTACACCTGTGCTTTTCCTATCCGAGCTCTCCCTGTTTGTTTCTGTTGCAGTGTGAAGTGCAAATTTTAGTTAACACTAAATTATTTTGTTCTTATGTTTCTTTTATTATCCTGGCATTGGAAACACAACAACAAACACTGAATACAGAATGTAGGAATACTGAAAACTGGGGGGGAAATGACTGTGTATGAACTAAATATACAAAACTGTTCTCCAATTTAACTGGTAGTACCCAAATTTGCTTGTGGAATGCTTTGTTTTACACAGAATTATTCCACTTACATTAATCATTAATAATCAGCTCATTAACCTCATTTGCTGATGTCAAGGATACTTAAACTTCTTATTCTAACTTCACCGTCATCCTTCTTTTTTTTGCAGTATTTCAGCAGCGTCTCCCACATCATCGAGAACCACCAGAGGACTCCTCTGGTGCTGATTGACAGCCAGAGTAACACCAAAGACGCCACCAAACTGTGCTACCCTGTGAAGCCCTAGATGACCCTCGCCGATGGCAAACAGCCAAGTGATTGGACTCGTGCATCCCAACCCGCTGCGTTTACCGTCAGACTGCTGTTTCCAGAACTCATTATCTGATGCTTTTCTCCTCCTTCACTGTTCATTTGAGGTCCTGTCAACAGGATTGTGTGCTGGACTCGCCTGCACTGCTGGCCATGCAGAGCTAAAGTAGCACTGACTCAGAAGACTTTTTAACTGGTGTTTTATTCAAATGTTTTTTATGCTCAGTCACAAAGCAGTTTACTAAAATTAATGCAAGGAATGAGAGAGTGTTGCTGTAGTTAAAGGAAGCAGGTAGACAAATTATTTGTTTATGACAACAATACTTTGGGGAGCCAAAAAATACAAGGTTGTATATTTTCTTTTAATAAAACTCTTTTCTTGTGTTGTATAACTCAGCTCACATCTTCAGTCGTTACAAAATGCCACCAGGAACTGACAAACTGGTTCATTTATTTTCGGGTCAACAATTAACGCTATCATACTCATGCACATTTGTTGCATAACAAAAGATTCCTAGGCACTTGGTGAAAATTCTCAGGTAATATTTTACAGTACCTCTATCTGTATTTTATATACAATTATAAATCTTTTATCTAAATTGAAAAAAGTATATGTACACAGTGAGTTACTGACACTGGAGTGTGCACTCCAGAAACAGGGATACATGCACAATATCAGCATATAGGACAGGTAGATCTGTCCAATGGTCCTTGACAAACACACACAGACACAGACACACACAGACACAGACACACACAGACACACACACACAGACACACACACACACAGGAGCCACTGTTCCCTTGCTGAGAATACTGAGGGATCATGGCTGCATAAGGAAACAGCCACAGTAGGACACTGGTTGAGATTGTCAAAGGCTTAGGCCTGATAAGGTGAGGTAACGGGAAATATAAATCCTCCTTTCATAGTGCAATTAAAAGATAAGATTATCATTTCAAGTCAAAAAAAAAGAAGAGGGAACTCATTGAGAAAAAAACAACAACGCATGATCAAATCATCTAGGCTGCTTGAATCCAGATTTTAAAAAGAAATGTTGCTAGTATTTCACCGACATCACAAATCACAGGATTACTTTTTGAAATTAATCGTGTCTTTAGGGATATCTGCTTTAACTGAATGAACGCATGAAAATATAACTCTTTCAGATAACACTATATTTGAACATAATTTGGAGTTTATACAAACAATTTACAAATACTCTGATTCTTCCAATGGCCCAAAAAAAAAGCATAAAGAAAAGCATATAAAGGCTAAACCTACGAGTCATAAATAAATGTTGAATAAAACAGCTTATTGTCTTTTTAAACACACAGTTTTGGTATATCTGAGTAACTTGTGGGTCTCTGCGTCCCATTCCAAAAACATAAATATGATAGCTACCACGCTGTATAGCCTACCCGTACATAAACTGATTCATAAAACTCAGATGGTATGGCAAATATACATATTACAGTGTTCTATAAAAGATTCCATACGACAGTGTACTTAAATCACCTTAAATAAAGCTATAGCGTAGACAAAATACAAACAATACAAAGAACTAAATTATCCACCCCACGTCCTTGTGGTTTTACAAATAATCACTAATCTACAAAGAGTTGATATCGAGCTACTCAAACTGGGAGAGAGACAACAGGTAAATGTTGAAATTACCCTGAGAATGTGAACCCTCCAGGAAGCCTGAAAATCATTTGCCAGCCAATCATAATTAAGACTTATAAAAACTGAGGAGGCTGGCTATCACCGATTTCATTATTGTTTTGTTGTATTGCAAAGTCATCTTTTTCTAGACTACTTTCATCCAGTGTGTGCGACATTTAAGAGTTTTCACAGTTTGGCCTTTTCCACTCCATCAGATGTCGCTGCCGATGGGCCATCCACGATCCCTGACTTGCAAACACCCTGCCGCAAAACCAGCAGCGAAACTTCCTCACAACATCCCTGCTGGGAGAGACCGCACCGACTACTTCGTACTTTTTCCTGCTCAACCTACGCAGTGTCAATTTCAACAGAAACCTCTCCTGTACAGAGTTTTTACCGTGCCGCGCAGAATCAGGTTGGGCATCTGTCGGGTCATTCGTCTCAGGGGCCTCACCGTTCATGGCTGAGAGAGCTTTCACAGTTCTCCGGGACAGTACGACCTTCTGCACCTCTCCTCTGTACCTGTTGATGACCTCCATGATCCTGGCGACCTCGGGGATCTCCGCGTCTGGATGGTTTAGCACCACAACAGGCTGGTCTCCCGCTGGACGCTTTACCAACTGAGATGGATTTATGGCTACTAACTTCAGGGTCCTCTCCAGGTTTTTCAGGACCAGCTGCCGCTGATGACCAGAGGCTGGTGAGGGCTCCTGTTGAATGGCTTTCCCTGCGGGGAAGTTGGTGTTGCTGAGGAGATCTGGGCGGGAATCTGCCGACACTTCTCCGTCTCTCATCCCCTCAACACCCTGCTCCCTCTGCTCTGAAGAGAGAGCAAGGCTTAAATCTTCAGAGTTTATCTTACCTGCAGGACAAAAAGGTGAAAATACTCATTTCAGTACAGACAGGTTTGCAATTGCTCTTGATTGTATAATTCAAACTGGACATTCAAATGTATGTCAAGAAAGTGCCACTGCATGTTAAATCCTTAACCATTATGTCTATGTAGAAACTATAATTTGCCGTCTTACCCTGTGGTGTAATAACAGGTTGGGAAACAGATGAAGACTTGCTATGAGGAGTCACTGCATCAGTGGCTGCACTCATCTCATCGTCTGACACATGGCAGTCAGTGTCACCGCCTGATGTTTGGAGCTGTACGTTCTCGGGGCACACCTCTACTTCGGTCACTGCTGCAGCCCTCCAATGAGTATGACCCGCCCCACCAGCTGAACTGCTCTTGTCAACTTCTGTTTCCAAGAGCTGCAGCGACTCCTCGGCGTCATCTCGCGTTTCTCGATGCGTCGACGACAAGCCTTCGAGCGCGACAGGCGCGTTTCCGCCTGTATTTTCAGACCCCGTTGGCTCTGCAGCACAACTGGGGGTTACTTCTTCTCCTGGGTTTGATTGTGGAATTGAAGCGATGGCTTCAGAGGGGTCGTGAAGGCCGGTCTCGGAGGCTTTGGTCCATTTCTTCTGCTGCGCTTCTGTAAGCGGCGTGTTTTGGAGAATCTCCGCCGTCTCCTCCAATGTTGCATGAGGGCTTGGCGTTCCAGGATAGGCATCCGTCGGACCACCTCCTGATGGAGACAAAGAGCTCTGTGACACCCATTGCTTCTCCCTCACTGGATTCTTCTTCAACACCAACTTTAAGGCCAATCCTGCCGATCTTTTGTCCACTTTTTTACACCTGGCCCTTCTTTTTCGTCTTCGATTTTGTCTCTTTTTTTTTGGTACAACTTTATGAGCGGACGTCTGCTCTTCGCTCTCGTTTGCCAACTTCAGCTCGCTGGAGATATTAATCCCGTCCTCGTGCACAGGCTCCTCCTGTTTTTTACCATGTTCCTCCACTTCCTGATCCGTCTTTAATTCCTGATTCTCTCGGTTTTCCTGCATTTGAGTGCACTCAGATGGCTCATGCTGGACTGGCACGGAGACGTCATTATTTAGTTTGGTTTCGGTCTGTGGACAAGGTGTATGATCATTCAAATTTGACTGACATTCATTTTGGTCAACTACACAACGAGCATCATCAGCAGCACTTTCAGGGGAAACAGTTTCCTTATCTGATGATGTCATCATTTGCAACCTTTTGGCGTAAGTAGCACCATTCTGAGCGACAGTTATCTTGTTCTTCACAGTCAGGACAGTGAGATCCGACGAGTTCGACATGATGCCGTTCTCCGACTTCGGGTGAAGGTTCATATCTTGAGGGACATTTGACAAAACGGTTTTAAGAGCCTTGGTCCATTTCTGGTCACCGGTTTCCCCAGCAACAGATTTCATCAAAAACTGTTGGGTCTCCTCTAGTGTGGTTTGTGGATCTGACAGATGGCAGTATTTATCCAGGAATTCTCTCCCTGGCAGAGAAAGGCAGTCCTGTGTCAGCCAGCACATTTCCCTAACTGCACTTCTTGTTAATCTAGGCTTAATTTTTGGGATTGGGTCACTTGGTTTCATTGCTATGGAATGAACCTCCTTCTTCTTCTTCCTCCTCCTCTGATTACCATTCTGGCAAACATGGGCAGCTTTAACGTGCTTAGCGATCAACCATTTCTGAGACGCCTCGTAGCCACAGTGCTGACAACGTAAAGTTTGAGCGGTTGTTTTAGGCCCAAACTTATTCTTGCCCTTTGCGTGCAGCGTTAGATCATCATTGGCTCCTTCCAGGCCCAGATTATGTACATACATGTGCTCTAAAAACACACTAACGTCACCTGTGGAGAATTTCTGACAAATTTCACAAGAATATTTGCCATTTTGGCAGTGATACATAGTCAGGTGTGCACTGAATTCAGGCCATGTGCGTTGAACATTGTCATTACAAATGCTGCAACTAGAAAAAGTGTCCTTGTGGCTTAATAGATGAACCTGAAGGTAGGAGAACTCATGTGTACTAAAAGTACACATATGACAGGAGAAAACTGGTGGGCTCCCTCTGTGTTTTTCCTCAAAGTGTCTCACTAAGTCTTTGGGAACATATTCCAAGTCGTCCTTACATTGAGAGCACGCGAACCTGAGTGTATTTCCGCTGTCATGTGTCCTGTGGTGACTCTGTTGTGCTTCCTGGGGGGGCTTCTTTGATGAAGGCCACACTGTGCCTCGCTCCCACTCCTCTGCTATCTTCTTTGGTCCGTGCTTATCTTCACTTTGCATAGCTGGGGTCTGAACGGCAGTCTTCCTGAGGTCGAGCCGTTTGTGCCAATCTCTATTTCTCTTGTTGACACGCCGTTTATGATCTCCTCCTGCGGAGGCAGCTGCGCCAATATCCACCGAATCCATGCTTTTACAGGTTTCTGAAAGGGCAGAGAAACATTAAAAAAAATTACACACTGCAACACACAGAGGAGTGCTTGTTTCAAATGTGTTTGCTTTTGCTGTGAAATCCTTTCAAAAAGAACCAGCACGTTCTGTGTGTTGAGACTGCTGTTTCATAATTTCACAGTGAACCTATAAAAAGAAGCTGCATTCACGGTCCTACTCTGCATGTTATTTTGCAAAGTCCACCTGTTGCTGGCTATGCTTCAAAATGCCTCTGTATGAGTATTAACTCATCACACTCACATCAGGTATAAAACAACAAACTTAAGATTCGTATGAACCACCAGGTGCAGAAAACTGCACTTAAAACTCACCTGCCCTCACAATAGTTACGAACTTCATACCCTGCTTAAAACACTGCTAAACGCGCTGTGGTGGGAGGTGCAATTAAAAACCTCCCAAAACGAACAAATGCACCAATAAAAAGACTAGAATAGCTCGAGGTAGCGCTTCTTAGTAGCAGATTAATCGGCGAATCGTGCGGCCATTGTGCAGTTTGACTTGACCACAACAAAGTGATGAGCCTGCCTTTGTACCGAGCGACGACCGCCTTGGGAATTGTGAAGTTACGATAAAACTGCCCCACTGTGACACCAGGAGAGCCCTTTTCCTTTCGCATGAAAACACATGTTGTTATTTAGCAGTGGAGCAAACTGTTAAGACGTTTTCTGAAGCAGCGTTTGAGTGCTTTGAATTAACGTGACGCGACAAGAGCTTACAAAGGCGAAATAACTTGAAGAATAAAAAGCGTGGCGACAAAGTTACGCCAGACCAGTTTCTTCAGCTTGTATCGAGTTATTAGTGCAGATAAACCCGCCGGCCGGTGTAGATAAATCGCAAAGCTGCAGTTGTGTGTAGTTGTGTCGGTTTTTTACCTTTTCTTTTGTGGAGAGCTTGACAGCTCAGCGAGTGGCAGCCATGATGGTTTCATACGGGGGATTACAGCCTGTGAGCTGCTTTAGCCTTTAGCCTCCGACCGAGAGCCGTCCTGTCCCGGGCCTAGAGCTAAACACAAACACCGAGCTGTTTCAGTGCAAACACTGCTTTAATGTAGTGTTTAATTCATGTAGGGATAATTCACTTCTATCAGCACACGGTAAAAAAACAACCCCAAAACGGTGTAAAAGAATATTTCAGGCTTAAGCGTAAACCTTTCTCCCATTAAAGGCTGTCCTCACTAAACTAACATCAACTGGCAGCTACATCCGTCAAATTAATTGTTTCAAGTTAAAATTGCCCCCATAACCCGCGTGCTGGGTGCTACACAAGTGGACGGAAATATTCCCAAGTGTCACTGTCAACACAATGTGTCCTTAAAGCTGCCAGCCCCCCCTGCACTGTATCTGCCCCACATATCAGGTCTGCATGTGCCCACCTCAACACACAGGTGAACTATGAAATTGAAAATGAACATTTGGAGTGAAAATACACGTTTATGAGCCTCTGAACGAAAGGCAGTCAAGGGCTTCAGTGGTTAAAGGCTCCTCTTTGGAAGACAAAAATACATGATACTGTATTATTCTTATGCTGGTTTTTGTTGAAAGATAAAAGGCTTTTCATAACCAAATACTTAAATACTAAATTTATGGCAATAAATGAACAGAAAAAGCCAAAGAGACTTTGTGTTTACTGAAATTCATTCAACAATTAGAATATAATTAGATATTAAACGGAATGATTTTGAAATATTTTCTGAAAACACATGAAATCTTTTTAAAGTCGGCTTTTGCTCATGCAGGTATGCGCCTTGTTGTTATTCCAGGCAGGTACAGTAGGTGATGTAAGGTAATTATCTTGCAAAACACTCGGGGAGGGACACTGCTACTGCTACTTCTGCTAGGAGCTGAGCACCCTTTGGGTCTGCCCAGCAGTTCACAAATCACATTAACACACAATGAAGGGCCTCTCCCTACGGTTCAATAACAGCCATAAAAATAGCCCACTGGGACCGAGTTCAGTAAATGTGAGACTCTTTATTGCATGTAGATGATAGACTGTAGATTAACTCACACCAGTGACCTTTTAGTGGTCTTTAATTAGACTCCTAAAATGAATTTGTAAAAAATATATATATTCACTTAACTACTGTTTTAGAGACATGCAGCAAGTCCTTTTAATATGTAACTTCATGTAGTTAAAAATAAGCTTGTGATCTTTATGTGTTGGACCAACTTACTATTTCCCCTTTACTTACTTGACCCTAAAGTAGCCTTTAGATGCAATGTCTTCACTTTAATTGTGAACTTTTCACTACATATACTCCATATATACATTACATCATTCCCGTGTGACCAGTTGGTTTGTCATTAAATGTTATGTGAATGAGTCTGTGGGGCAGAGTGACCTTTGTGCTGCCAACAACTTGGAACAGAGCCCTTCCAAAACTGAGATAAGGTAAAGATAGACGTTTGTGTTACCAAGGAAGGACTGATGTACAGAAAAAAAAATCAATGGTTCAGATTTAGAAACAAGATGAGTCATTCAAGATCTCACCAACACCCCCCTGACCAGAATATTTCAGATGTTAACAGACCCAAAAGATGATGTTTCTTCTGAGGAAGCCCACTGCCAGTGCTGATCCAGTGTAATATTAATAACTGAAAGACTTTTTTTTGTTTGTCTGGCTGTTCAGAGAAAGAGCAGCAGTGGGTTGTTTAAACCCTTGAGCAGGTCAATGGCTGTCAGCTGCCCTCCACCGAGGCACTGCATGACACCGGGGGGAAGAAAAGCACAGAAAGGACGGCCACCAGTTCCCTCCACCCAGGACACCATTTGTTTCCTCTGGGGGCGAGCTTCAGTCCATAAAGAACAAGACTACCCACCACCTCAACAGTTTCTACCACAGAGCAGCTAGCATTACCAATCCTCCTAAGACTCACCCCTGCATGCAGCCACAATCTCTGGACTGCTCTTTTTTATTATTTCAGCACAAAATGGAACCACTATGGCGTCTTTGTCAGTTTATTTCTTATTGAATTGGCACCAGTGCTCCCTACAGAAAGAAATAAAAAGAATGTACGGTTACTTCCAGCACAGCATGACTCCTACGATTATGATGGTTCCTGGATTTCACTCGATGTTTCCAAAGCAACATATTCAATTAATTATATATGCCAGTTCTTTTCAGAAGAAGTTTTGTGACTAATCCACTGTTCCAGCTGACAAGAAATAACTGGACATGACACAATTGGATCATACCGGCTCCATGAATACACGTCCTTGGAAGCCACAGAAGACTCGACACACTAGTTTTACCCTCTCTTGGTACTGTTGGCTCAACAGAGTAGACTGCTTGCTGCTGATGCTACTTGAATACCATATGTGATTTATCAGTTGAGGTAATTAATGACAATCCATTTCTCTCTGTGCCATCGCCAAATTGAGGTGCTCGGGTAACCTGGGACAGTGTATTAGATCAGTTCCTTTGCTCTTGAAAGGCCATTGTAACATTGATGTTTGTTTAACCTATTGGGGTCAAATTGACTTGCACGGTGCTGCTGGGGCAAACTGACCTATTTGGAAGTTGTTCTACAAAAATGACCCAACAAATTATTTTGTGAACATAAAACTTAACATGCATGGCTTCTTTTCTGGGAAGAACATGTAAAGGAATACATTTAAACTAAGCAGACAGAAAATGTTTATATCGTTCATCTAATTTAGTTTAGGCTCACCTGGGTCAGGGGATAAGGCATAGGTAAAACCAGACTGCTTATAGTAAACGTGCCAAATAAAAAGGGATTAATTTCACTTATTGTAACACTTGCTGGATCTCAACACTGCTCTCAGTACCCAGACACATATGCACGCTTACACTCATTACACTCGGGGATAGTGACAGATGGGTTTCTCTGAATGTTATACAGCCTGCTTTAGTAAAATATCAGTTCCATTTTTCATAGATTTTATTTCCACATTGCTTCAAAAGCCCCAAAATGTCCCAGGTCAAGTTGACCTGGCTAATGTCAGTATCAAAAAGTAAATGGCAGGTAACACTTAGAACGTATCAGTTTTTATTTTTGTGTCCTCCAAATGTGCAACACAGTGTTTAGAATAATTGTTTTTTAATGTTACAGATAGCGTACATGCTACAGAATGACATTTTACTGTGACCTATTCTGCTGTCCAAAAATGATAACTGTTTTTAAAAAATGTGTCAGGAATGGCAACTTATAAATGCTATGAAGGCTACATGAGAGTAAACCTGACACCTTTCAAGTGATGAATGTGAAAGTGATAAATCCATTTATACGGTTTAAGATTTTTTGAATTACCATTTGCCATGTCATCATGCACCGAGTTCTTATTCCCCACAAAAGTTAGAGAGATTTATTGTAAGATCTGAAAATGTGGTCAATCAGGCCTGTATTCCATCAAAACTTTGCACTAACAAGCTGTAGACGGTAACAAGCGGAATTTCTGTGTATAAAGTAAAGGTGGCCAGTGAATTGTTGAGTTTTTTTTCACTTTGGGTTTTTCATGGAAAGCATAAATAACCACAAATCTCATTGGCCAGATTTCCCATCACAAGTAGGCTAATCTGTTCCTCTTCATGCTGTTTTCCAGGAACATGTGTAGAGTCATCATGGGCATTTCTTGTTCTGGAAATGTCGTATAATTCCCTTTTTATTGGGTATTGGCTGCATCGGGCCAGTGATTGGATGTTGACATTTACTATACTTACTTGTAATTGGCTGCGCGCTGTGTGCAACTATCAGTCCAGGCAATGGAGTGAGGCGTTCAAGTGCTAATCGGAAACTTCTTACTCACTTTAAAAGTTCCCTCTGGGAGGCAGTAGAAATCCTGACTTAAATATTCCTGGTTAAAAATGACCACAACTTACAAGGTAATTTCAATAATGAATCAAGCGTGTATGAAGACGTTTGTACTTTAGGGGAATATTAAGATGTGATGGTAATGTAGGCTTGTAGCAAAACTGTAGTATATAAATGTGTTTATCGCCAGTTTTTGTGTTTAAACGCCACTTTTCGGCTCTTTCTGCTTCATTTCCGTTGGTTGCTCACGCGCTCTCAACTTAAAGTTGGTGTTTCCGGCAGCACATGAAGGCAGCAGTAGTGTTTGCTGAACTCGTGCTGAGCCGGAGAGTCTCACCGACTACAACAATGAGTGTGAGCAAGCATGTCCGGCTAGTTTGAATTGAAGTTTACTTCAGTGAAACTGCCCGTAATATTCACTACATGTGCTCATTGGGTGAGTCTCCACTTCAGCATGAACATTTTCTTTTCCTAGTTTAGAAACATTCAATGAACGTCAGGCAGATTGGTGTCGGTGCGCGCTCCTCACCCGCTAACGTGAACAGTTATGTTGCGTGAGTTTAAACGTGTCACTGTGCGGCAGATACTTTTTAATATGTGCAGAGCATCTTCAGCACGAAGGTATGAGTTGATGGATTGCCTTTCACGTGTGTTGCCTTTCAGAGGTTTCCAAAGCACTGTGTTAAATGGAGCTAGAGGACCAATGGTGGAAAGGACAGCTCGCTGCAGACATTTACCAGGCGCTACGATACAAAGTGAGTGGGACACAGTAACTTCTGTGACGGCTGACAAAACAGACAAGTTGGAACATCAATGGAAATGAGTTACTTTGAAGTGCTGTTGTCTCGTGTCATGCTTCCTCTTGTGTTTGTTTCATATTGTTATTTTTTTATTTTTTTTATTTACATGTGTCATCCCCTGTTGAATCTGTGTTCTTTGTATCGGATGTCTGTGTTTGTGTGTGTGTGTTTTGTCGTGTATTACTCATGTTGTGGGGACATAAATCTTTTTACACAATCACATTGTGGGGACTCACCTCTCTCATGGGGACAAAATTCAGGTCCCCATAACGTAAATCATTTCATTTTAGTGTGATGACTTGGTTTAAGGTTAGGTTTAGGTTAAGGTGAGTGTTAGGCAAGTAGCGGTTATGGTTAGGGTAAGTCTACAGGGAATGAATGTAAGTCAATGTAATGTCCCCAAAAGTGATGGAAACAAGCGTTTGTGTGTGTGTCTCATGTATTACTCATGTTGTGGGGACATAAATCTGTTTACACAGTCACATTGTGGGGACTGGCCTCCCTTATGGGGACAAAATTCAAGTCCCCATAACGTAAATCATTACATTTTAGTGTGATGACTTAGTTTAAGGTTAGGGTTAAGTTAAGGTTAGGGTTAGGCAAGTAGCGGTTAGGGTTAGGGTTAGGGTAAGTCTACAGGTAATGAATGTAAGTCAATGTAATGTCCCCAAAAGTGATGGAAACAAACGTGTGTGTGTGTGTGTGTGTGTGTGTGTGTTAGAGCAACCCATACCAGATTTTTGAGGCTGATACCAATTAATAAGATAAAAAAAATCTGATGATATATTGGTCATTTTTAAGAATTAAAAAAGATATGTAAGGAGAAAGTAAGAGAGATTTTGCAGTTAAAAAATAAACTTGTCTTTGCTTTCTGGTGGACAAAACTGTAATGGAGAAACTGTTTCTGAATCATATATCTGTGATGACCTTATATGGGCAGAATATTATAACAGAATAAAACCAAAGTGAAATTTAGTGACCATTAAATGTGTGTGTGCTCTGAGATCTCAAAACTCAGTATGTTGTCCAACAGGAGCTCAAGTTGCCGTCCTACAAAGGCCAGTCCCCTCAGCTCAACTTGAGACGATACTTCGCTGACCTCATAGCCATCGTCAGCAACCGCTTCAGGCTGTGTCCTGCAGCCAGACACCTGGCCGTCTACCTGCTGGACCTCTTCATGGACCGCTACGATGTCACGGTGCAGCAGCTTCACATGGTCTCGCTCTCGTGTCTTCTTTTGGCCAGTAAGTCTGGAACTGACCTCCAGCATTTGTTCATGACTGTTTGGTCTCTGCGTGGGGTGATGTTTTGCAACTCTTTCCTCCATTGCAGGTAAATTTGAAGAAAGGGAGGACCGGGTGCCCAAGCTGGAGACCCTGAACAGCCTGGGCTGCATGAGCTCCATGAACCTGGTCCTGACCAAGCAGGGTTTACTTCACATGGAGCTGCTCCTGCTGGAAACCTTCCAGTGGAACCTGTACCTCCCTACAGCCGCTCATTTCATAGAATACTACCTGTCTATTGCCGTCCACGAGGGAGACCTCCACGATGGCTGGCCCATGACCTGCCTGGAGAAGACCAAACTATACATGGCCAAGTATGCTGATTACTTCCTGGAGGTTTCATTGCAAGGTAAGTTGCATTTCATAATGTATTTGGACCTCTTAGTGTTACAGTTAGCCCTCGATGTGTGATCAGAAGACCCACAGGGGTCCTTGAAGCAGTTCAGGTCCCAGAATTGGAGAAAAGTTCACTTTCAGTCAATTTACATCAAAGGAAATGATGATGCCGATTTGAAAATGTGTACAAATGTTATAGGTTTAACTCTCACCACTCATGTGTCTCTACGTACTGTGATGAAACCAAACAGCTGAGTTACTCAAGTAAAACACTGCCCTACACAGGAAGAGAGCAGTAACTAGAGAGGCTGTGAACTTAAGAAAAAGGGTTTAAAGTTTTCAGGCTGGTCGGCAACCTGTGTGACGGATACAAATGTTGTAATGCTTTAATTTTATGCATCTTAGGCTAATTATTAGCTGATTAGTTTATGCAAAAAAAAATAAATGCCTTTGAATAATCTTCACAGTATACAAAGGGAAGTGCAATACCTACCCACAAAATGTGTTCTCTCAGCTTTTTTTATCCATTTTAACCAGATGGTGCAAGAAGATGAAGTTTATTTTGAAAATTTACAGCTCATCGGGATAAAATATAACTCTTTTTTTTCCTCTGTGTCTGTCCATGTGCTGTTAATAATATATTGAAATCAACACAATAAATTCATTTACAATTTAATGCATTTAAATGTGTGATTTAAAGTTAACCACAACAAAACACGTGAATTCCACAACAGTCGAAACAAAAGCTGTGATGGCCGTTACTGCTACTCTGCTAAGCTAGTTAGCTTTAGCGGGAGTCTAGCTAGGTTTTTATACTCTCACGATTTAATTTATGTGGAACAACAAACTGAATTACCAAGAAGAAATTATATTTTTTAATTACAGATAACAGCTAGAGACATCAATAAGTAAATTTATTTTTAGCTTTAGCTAAGGCTAGCTGGGTCACTCTCACTAGCTAGCTTTCACTTGATATCGCACTCTCGTTTTAGCTACTGCCGTTTGTCTTGGTTTTTAGCTCTGTTACTACAAATTTTATATGCTGTTTTCATGAAAACTTTTATGGCGTAATAATATTGTATACAGTAAAACAAACATCAGAAAGTCAGATTATGGCTGTAACTCCATTTTTGGCCGGTTATGAAGTCACTGTGTTTTGCCTTGTAGAGCAGTACAGTTTTTCGCTGCTTGTAGTGATAGTTTGCTGTTTTTCTTTCCTTCCCTCAGATCATGTGTTTTTGTATTTTGCCCCCTCTCTGGTGGCTGCTGCGTGTGTGGCCACCTCCCGCCTCATCCTCCACCTGTCGCCTACATGGCCACCCCGACTGCAGTGCCTCACAGGCTACACATGGGAGAACCTGGTCCCATGTGCTGAGAAACTACTCATGTGCGTATCTGTCTGTTAATAAAAACAACTATAGTCACCAAGAGCAGTTAAACATACAGGAATCATCTTGGTGACAGTGATGCAGATTGGACACTGACAACTCGCAGTACATGCTGACACACATTACACAAGGACAGTAGGATCTCACACATAGTACAAGCAGACAGCAGCTAATATGCTACACATTCAACAGGAGACACATGTCTGTGCTCATCTTGCATCTTTACACTAATCAGCAGTGCAACTCTTTGTTCCTATTTTTCTAGTGCACATGACAGTGATGTCAAAGAGGCCAACAAGCAGAAGTGTCAGCAGCCCAGCCAGCAGCAGCAGGGCCAGACGGTGTACCACAGTTCAGGCCAGACAGCCACTGTGGCTCAGTACCTGCACCGGCCCAGCATGCAGTACCCCCAGCAGGCTCTGCAGCCCAGCCTGGCCCCTAACCACAGGCCTGCCTCCTACCTCAGCCACTCCACCACCAGCCTGCAGGCTCCTAACGGCCCCCAGCACAGCAACACCCAGGCCATCACTGCCTCGCTGGATCCAAAGTCCAACATTCCCAACAGGGCCTACCAAGTCAGCATGCACTACACCTGCGCTGCCCCATGCTTTGACAGATGATGGGTTTTCAGGATTTTGTCATTTTGAGGAGGGAGAGATAAGAGATGTGATCTGTTTCTCTTGAACATAACAATATACACTGAAGGGAAAAGCGCGTTTTTAATTTGAAGAGACTTGATGAGATTGGTACAGCACTTTGAACCATAAGGTGTACACAATGTGCAATATGCATACTCTGCTGTAATTTTCTGTGGAAAAAATGCATTAGGATATTTTCTTTTGTTTGAGATATCGGGTGTGAATGTTGTTGTGAGGTGGCTAAAGGCAGAGTTTGCACCTCTGCGCCCACTAGTATTACTGTATAATTAAGCTACAGACCAAAAGTCTTGTATTTATTTGAGCCAAATTACCTCAGAAGTATTAAACTTACAAATACCTCGTGCCTGTAGCCTTAATGACTATTACTATCCTAAGTTAAGGGCAGTTATAAAAAGGGACTTTTGTCGGTTTGTGGTTGAGATAAGAGAGCACAGTTTGTGTAGGTGTTCTGTTACTCGAACTTTGTTTTTTTTGTTTTTTGATGAGTGTCTTTTGTAAAACTAGGAAAGAATATAGTCCTCTAGATGTCACAATTTATTTGCAGAGAAAATTGTTGCTCTTCTGTACACAGAGGATTTCAGTCAGTGCTGTGCACTTCTACGATAATTTTAAATAAAATACAAATCTGTGTTAGTTGAAGTGAGATTTTTGTCCTCTTGATTTCTTTGATATCGCCCAAAAATCTTGTTTGTTCTTTCCACTGACATACATGAAGGGTGCAGAATACTAGCAACCCCTCTCAATATAATACAGTTCAGTACAGCACCACCTGTATAGGAGCTCTATGGAACTTTTCATTTTGTGTTGATTTTGGCGGTCCCTGTGGACAAAGGCGGTAGTGTTTCACCTAACGTTAGGTTACATGTTCCCTCTGCTTCACTCCCCACTGTAAGGAGACTACTTTGTCGGGAGGAGAGCAGGCACCAGCTCCGGAGACGGACCTGCAGTTAGCGGCTGAAGCAACTCGAATTCAGCCAGAGCAAACCCCAGCGACGTTTCGTCTGATTTCACGGTGGCAGGCGTCAAGAATAACTATTAGAATCTAATAGAAATATATTCTCGCTGTTGGTCTCGTTTGCTTATGTAGGTCATATAGAGGCATCGGTATCAAATTGAGACTGTTTCATAACCAGTTAAAAACTCCATAAAGCTGGTTTAACTATGATCTTCAATAATAAACACAATTGAATTTTCACATTTCACCAAAAACCGAACATTATGAGCTTCTTAAAGATAGATGTTATGGCAGGGTTGTTGTATCGGATTGCATTAGATTGTACAGGTGTACCTAATAAAGTGGCCCCTGAGTGTATTTCTAGTAGGCAGCTCCCAGGTGCTTGTCAGAAGATTGGAAACTTTCCTGTGTTTGTTTTTGTATACCTGTCACTTTGGACTGGCATTATTAACTGGCAGCAAGAGCAACCAGTTAATAAAAAAAATGTAATTTCCAGCTATTCTCCTCAAAATAGAGAAAATAACGGTGCCCTGGGGGTTAAGGTGCCTTTATTGCATGTCATTCCCTCTTTTTTTCCTGTTATCTTTCTACTCTTGGCTGTGTAATAAAGGCACAAAATGCCCAGAAACAGTGAAAGTATTGCATAACGAATGATAACTGGAAGGAAAAAAAAACAGCATAAATGGTGTTAGTGTAGGGTGTTCCACTGCGAGCCTCCAGAGCAGCTTGGCATAGACGTCTGTGAAACTCTACTGGAGGGATGAACATCATTCTTCCAAAAGATATTTCCTCGTTTGGTGTTTTGGTGATGGTGGTGGTGGTGGTGGAGAGCGCTGTCTTAACACCTCGCTCCAAAATTTCATCTCATCAAACCATTCCTTGACTCCTTCACCTTGTATGAAAGCATTTGCATTCATTATGTTTCTGCACTTATTTACTTATTATTCCTTGAATTGTTTCTGTTCCTTGACTTTAATTTGTCACAATCACAGGTGTGTGGAAATCTGTTCAGTAATGTGTGGCAATCACTCTGCTCTCTGGGGTCTAACAATGTTGTATATTGTTTGTGCTCTAGACACCATTTACAGTATTTGATACATACAGTATATATACCCGTCATTCACAGTTTATATCCAGTGACAAGGCAATCCCCAGTCTGCAGAGGGCAGTATGTGCCACATTTCTGTTGCTGTGGCTTCAGTGCTCTGTTATATTCTTGCATGCGGGCTGTCTCTCCTGTAAAAAATATTCTGGGTGCATAATGTCATGAAAACATACCAGCAGTCTGTGTATTTCAAAAGGCTGCTAATGTGTTCAGGATTTAGCTCTTTAAAATCCCCAAAATAAGTTAGAATATGTTGCACAGAAAAGTAGATGATTTTTCGTAGTTCATCATTGTCATTTAACCCCGTTTTCAACCAAGGTTCCACCCCATCTCAGACTTCTTTCCTAGGCTCTGAACATTTAACCGGTGAGTCCAAGCTTGGAAAGGGATAAATATTTATTCTAGTATATTAACATTGTGCACCTTTGAGGTGAACCACATGCCCCCGCTCTCCTGGACATCAGAGGGAAAGTACAAGTTAAGAATCAGACACAAAGCCAGTTTCTTCTTAGTCACACAGCATTCAAAGCAATTTGTTTCTCTTCCACTCCAACAAACTGTTTATTCAACTTTGAGTCTGGAGTCATGGCTACAACTTTACCCACAGGGGTCTTGATAGATTCTAATTAAAGTCAGTTCCTGCCATAAAACAATGTGGTCAGGTCTAACGGAAACAACGCTTCCAAGTAAACCCCTAATGCACTCCTGATTCCTACATGTCACGATGCGGCAGGCCTACTAAAATAGCATTTCCGCTGTGGGGTTACACTTTGCAGAGCTTCCTGTGGAGGAGGAAACAGACTGATGAACCTGGTGGTGAGCACCGAAGTCTTCTCGCTGTTTAAGCTTCGCTGCTCCTCCTCCCAAACACTGCTGTTCACTTAGTGTGGATATATCAGTTCAGTAGCCAAACCAGTAGGTGGACCAAGATTTATGAAGCCATCCAGTAGGCTTTATTTATTCCCGTGTCCGGGTACAGGCCATCAGGAGAGTAGCTATTTACTCACACACCTTTCAAAATACATATTGACTCAGTGTTGATCCTTCTGTCACTCTTTTGACTTCACAAAGGCGTTTAGTGTGTGGTCAGGGTGATGCAGGAATACCACAGTGAACAAGGCTGGAGGAATAAACGTCAAAAGTAAACTCATCCCACGAGGCAGCTTGGGTTGAGTCTCTTCTCAATGAGACCAGAAACCTGAAATCTCATTCCCATGTGAACATTAAAACATTTCCAGACAAAGCTTAAGAGAAAAAGTTGTAAATGACTTTCGCATACTTTTCTGTGGTTGCTAAAATGTTGCATCTGAAAAACCGAACCGCCCACCCATCCATCTGTTACTCCATGCACACTAACACAAGCGCTGACGAGATTTAGCAAATTCAAAATGCACATTTCTGCATGTAACAGTCAGTGTGATGTAATCCTCTGATAAATTAGGGTAACCTTGGAAAGAACTTCCATCCATAAAAGTTAAAAAAAGAAACATTGGTAATATAATTGGTCACAATGAGAGGAGCTTGTGTTTTGTCCAAGCTCCATGAATTTTCTCTTGATGACAGCTGTATTTCCCCTCTAAATTCAGGATCGTAGAAATTGTGACCTTGGAATAATGTTCTATCTGCAGTCTGAGTGATTTTGAGAGTTTCAAAGTTTTCACATCCTACATAGCAAAACTGATGTACGGCAAAGTTCTCTTTCATTTGTCAAATAACAAGCAAGTTTTACTAACAATGCAGTTTATTTTACATTCGTTTTCTGTTTGCTACTGTCCCTTTGTCTGCTGTCAGTCTTTTAACTGCTCTTCTGTTCTCTTTCCTGCTCCTTAATTAGCAACATTAGCATGAGCATTAACATTATCAAGCATAAGCAAGTTCAAAAAATGACTCTCAGTTTAGTCTGTTCTGTAACAGGGTCATTTAGAATGTGTGTAATAAAATCATCAGTTGTGAGGTTTCAAAATGTCATATTTCATGATCTTTTCAGCTCCTGTAGCCCCAGTCACATGGCAGTGAGCTGACGCAGTAAAGAAGCAGAACTTGATTGGTCCTCCTGTGTACATTGAGAGCACTTTGTAGGTAGAACTTCATAGAACCAAGTAAGACAACGAGTTTCGAGATAGAACCGTTTTTGTTTTTTTTCAATTATAGGGACAATAATAGATTAAACTAAAAATAAACCACCACAAAATGTTAACTTGTTAAAGAGCAGTTCCATGTAACTATCCTTTTTTAGATAAAACCTTATATAGAACCTTATAATTCTAAGGTCACAAAATGCATATTATCATGAGTAGGTCAGTGATTACCATCTCCCTCTGCAGTATAATCAAGTGTTTTTAACTATAGAAAGACTGAAATTGCAAAGTGTAAATCTCTGAATTATATACAGTATGTTCAACGGTATGACTTTTTGTTGCATTTTGTCCTGCATCGATAGACAGGCCATAAGAATAACTAGACTGTTGGAGTCTGAGATTTTGAGCAGGACACAGAGCTGCGTAACGTCAGCATAGCAACTGGGAGACATTATTTTGGCGAATATTATGGTCTTTGATGAACATCTACATCAAAGCAGAAAGGGTCCTAAAACCTGCCCTTGGGGGACACCATGCATGAGATATATGAAGATATATGCAAAGAGGAGAACGTGTAGATCTAAAAAAAAAAGATTCAAAAGATCAAGTTTGTCATATAATACACACGTGCCCATATGTACTATACACTGAAAAAAGAAGTGGTGGTTTAATTGTTCATCCCATCCATACTGGCCATGGAGAGATCCCTTCATAGTGCGATTTCCAGTGTAAGTGATGTCCACAGCCCTCATTCTGTGCAAAAATGTATTCCAAAGTTTAGCTGAAGGTAATATGAGGCACTCTGAGTGAGACAAATTAAGTGGATATGTTCCAAAGTTACGAAGTATGAAATTTCATCTTTGTGTTTTCTTAACAGTGGAGGGACAGTAACACAAAGAGGACATTTGGACACTTTGGAGGACACTAACTCAGACTGCTGAAGCCTCACACTATATTTGGCTGAACTTTCAAATGCATTTTTGCACAGAATTTTTGGAGGGATCACTTCACAGCCAGTATGGACAGGAGGAATGCTTATAGCTCTCTCTTTCAATGTACATATGGGCACATGAGTACTGTGTTAAGAACCTATCCTTTGAGGTATTGTTTAAAGTAATTCAACTGAAAAGCACAGTCCACAATATCGAACGCTGCATCCGAGCCCAAGAGGTTTAGAATTAAACACAAGCAGAGCATTACTGACCATGCTGACAGCTGTTTCAGTATGTTGGACATTTCTGCAAAGAGGACGAAAGTAGAGAAATAAGAAGAAGCAATAACAACAACAAAAAAAGTTTTGGTTATATCTCTTTCTCACACAGAGGAATGGGCTGTGCTCAGAGGGTGAGAGCTCCCAAACTTCAAACACTGAGAGCAGCCAGACTTGTCAAGCTGTTCTTCTACTGTGAAGTCAAACTGCTCCTTCAGGGCATGCAGGCGAAAGCTCACGTTTCTCTGTGTCTCTGTGCACAAGACAGCAACAAGGGGAGATTAGTGTGAGGACTGCTCCAAGGCACACTTTGGTCAGCTACACTGTGTTTCATATGGCCAAAAACACACTTTCACATCTGCAAAGATAATTATAAAGATGACTATAATAAAAGATATCCGTCGCTCTGACTGAAACAAATGCCTGTCTTCACAGTAGAACTATTACTTCTACTACCTCCAGTGCTAGAGCATTCAAAATATGTTTGGTTTGATCTTGTATGTTTTTGGGGCCATAAAACAGTTTCAAGAAATAAAAGGAGGAATAAATGTTTATTTCAAAAGTCTGTTTTCATTTCTTATTCCATTTTTTATTTCTTCACTTTTCTTGACAGTGGCGTTGTTACACAAGCAAGGTCAACACCTACAACCAAATGTAGCCAGTTAGCTCCTGTTAGCTAGCCAAAGTAAATTAACCATCTAGCTGCAAAAGAACACAATGCACAGACACACAAGTTAACATCTCCCTTTATTTACTGAACAAGGTTGCACATGCTACCTAACTAGCCGGCTAACAAGCTAGGCAGGTTTGTGAGCTTGGTTTATTGCTTAGCGTCAAAGTGAAAAAACAGTGTTGATGACAGAAGATAACATTTGCTGGTTACTTCAGAGCTACTTCTGCCACATTTTGAATGTAAAGATGTTCCACGAAGAAAGACAAGATGCTGAGTAATAATCCAAGCTCACAAGGTTGGTAGCATTAGTAGCCTTGTTAAGCTAAAGCTTAAAAGCTAAAGAGGTTTAACGTTGGTCGCTGTGTCTGTGTGCTGTGCTTATTTACAGCACCAGCCTGGTTGGTCGATTCAGAATAACTTTAGCATTATTGTTGCTCTAGCTAACTGGAGCTAACTGGCTAAATTTGGAAGCAGTATTTGAACTTGCTAGTTTAAGAGGCACTGATTGAAAGATAACAGGACACCACTGTCATGAAAAGTGACAGAATCAAAATTGATTTTATGAAATGAAAAGTATGATTGGAAAAAATGCCAATATGAGAAACAATAATAGTAATAATAATAAAATAATGATAAAATGTCTGTTGTGAAATAAAATAAATTAAACTCTGTTATAATAAAAATGAATAATGAAATAAAATTTATAATGATACGTTTTTATAGTTTTTAGCAATCATATTATTATTATTATCATTATTATTATTATTATTTCAATTATTGTTTCACTGTTTCTATAGTTTACACAATTGATTCATATTATTTATTTCATAATGTCTTAATAATTTATTTATTTATTTATGTATTTGAGGTCAAGGTAAATACTGGCGGGTTGTCAACAAGTCAGAATGGGGCATTTGACAGAAGCAGCACCTCCCTTACACACTCCTGATGCCTTTAAGTCAAGTTTAGATTAGTTGTTTGCAGATGAACTCCGCTGTCTCCAGGTCCGGCATATTGCCGGAATATTTCTGTCTAACAGTGGAACACACAAGGACCATATCCCTGGACTCAGATGGAGGCTGACTCAGAGGTCACTGTAAGAAATAGCTGCCTCTAGACGGTAGTAGGCTTTCTGTATACAGTCATGCTGTTAAAGCTCTAATCTTTTTTAATCACCAGCATTTAAAGGTATTTCACCTTGTGGTATCATTAACTAAGCTACAGTATGTCCCCTGACACATGAAGACGTATAGTTCAGTGCAGAGTTCACTTGTATGATTTTTGATGTAATAGTGTTACACAGGGCAGCTTAGTCTGGGAGTGACAACCCCACTCAAGGATTAAACACGGATCAAATCAGGGCTTTGCATATGGTGATAAAAGAAAAGAAAAACTTGATACTGATGCATCCTCCTCCTCCAGATTCATGAGCTCATTACACACAAAGTGCCTGATGAAAATCACATTGTCCACCTTCTGAAGGGGGATGAATAAGCCCATTGCATACATTCAGATGACAGATTGCATTCAGAGTTTTGAAAATACATTTTCTGTCATTGCGTTACAATAAGCACCTCTCTCTTTTCTATTCAGTTTGGATGATCTATTTGCTTTCACTCTGTTCAGAAGGCAGATGGTACAAACGTGAGCCAGCATGAATATGTCATTGTGATCCCAGCAGTGTATTCAAAGCAGATGAAGAGGCCTGATGTGTCACACAATACATAGCAACACGTTGTTTGTGACTGTTGTGATGGAAACTTTTGCAGATGTAATTTGACAGGTGTCAGTGTGTTTTATGTTCATCTCCCAGCAATATTTTTCATAAGATCTGTTTCTCTCTTTCTCCAGTTCACCTCAGGTATTCCTGCTGAAAATGTGTGTGTGCTAAAAAAAAACGTAAATCCAGTGTTATTTGTTTAGAATACACTGTTTCTCCACTCTGCAGCCCTATTTACTGCATCAGTGGGTGAAACATAGTTCAGTTTCGAAACACAATGTGTGTTGCCAGTTCTAAAATAAATGTGCTCAATATTATGTTATGTAGCTTGAGCTGTAAACCATCAATTGCACCTGATATCTGACAGCTTTGCTCATGTCCTCCAATACTCTGATGCTGTACTGAGCAAACATATGTTCAGGTCAAGCTGCTACATCTCAATACTGCAGTAAATATTGTACATGATATATATTATGTTGATGTTATTTTTAATTGTCAAGACAGAAAATGGGTAAAAAATAAGGTACATTTTTACAAGTCAAGCAATTGTAACTCAATAAACTTCCCTTTGAATTACCAGACACATTCCTCTCCCTCAAGAATATCCATTTTTATCAAGAGACTTACCTTTCAGCAGTCACGGCTGGGTTACTGACATATTTCACTTTCACTTATTTTGTTGGTTTTACATATAATTTAATAAGCCCCAAAGAGATAAAACAGGATTTAACTGTAATCTAAATGTGAGCACACATAGCACTCCAAACTGCACTGCCCTGTGCTTATTTTAGACATTGCATAACAATGTTTCATAACCAAAATTCTGAAAACAGACAGGATGCTCATTATGTGATAAAATCATTTCAAATTCAAATTCTATGCAGCCGCTCTGCTGTGATGCTTTCATACCGGGATGTACAAGATATTAGATGCAACTCTGTCATCTCAAAACCTGCCCTCTCCTTCAAGTCACGTTTCTCTTTTGCTGCTCATCCACACTGATCACATGCATATGCATCCATATTACAGCTTCAGATTGTTTGGGCGCTTTTGTCTGTGTTTTCAGTAATATTAAGAATATTATTTTGGATAATTTGCAGGCGTGGATGTGTGGATGCCTCCGACTATGAATCAAACAAAAAAACCTGGTTTATATGACGATGCTTCATGAACACACTTGCAGTAGTGGAAAGGCACTTATGGTTTTAAATTCATTTTTAAATCAATCACGTTACTGGGAGAGAAAAAAAAATAAACCTCAAATAATAGAGGTCACACTGTACTTGTAATATTCAATCATCACATTTATGGCAGAAAAATAGGACTCCTCCTTCGGGATACTTAAACTTATGGGAAAGAAATAAAAGCTGTGATATGAAAGTCTCCCAATTTAAAAGACCATGAAATATTATGAGGACAGACGGAGAAAGGTCGCACATAAAGTCATGCTTTCTTTTCCTTGTGTCTTGCATTGTATGCTTCAACTATGAGGAAAAACTACTCACATACACAGCGACTGTGGAAACAAAGTGTTTTGTGCTCCAAACTCCTATAGTGCTTCTTTTTGCTCCTGTAGTCTGTGAAAAGCAATAGTGTTGCAATATACTGCTATGATGATGAAAGGGGTTTGATTTTGTCAAGAAATCAGAAGTACAAACAACATTCAGTAAAACTTGGCACGACAACAGTCGGTAAAATGTGAATATTCATATGCTGAGTAAGTGTTAAACTCTTAGTTCAGAGTTTTTTTGGATGCGTGGTACTTTAATTCTGTTTTTTTTAAAAAAATACATTTAAATGCCATTTTGTGTTACCTAAATAATAGCCATGTAAATTAGTAGTCACACAGAGATGTCACATGCTGACCATTCAGGTTATTCATGCTAAAAGGAAAAGGTCAGAGGTAATAAGTGAAGTATATCATCTGATAAGCTATTAAAATACAGTTGTATGGTGTGTGTGTGATTGTGTCTGATACTTGTACTAATAGTCACGTTGAGTGTTAGTTCAATAGAACACATATTTTATTTGCATATTGCAAATACTTGAACTATGAGATGCCAGCAATGACTGTTGTCTGCTGAATTGTCTGCATATTTGCCCAGCTTGTTAATCCTACTTAATACCATCTAAACAATAGCTATCTGAAACACTAAGCATGATTAACCTTTGCTGAATGCCACTTGTGGTGTTTGCTAAAACACCATTCTCGACCACTCTGAACTCAAGGCTGTGGACTCTCTGTTTGAAACTGAAAAGGTTAACCTTTGGCTTTTCAGGACCATGGTCAGCTCAGGGTTCAAATGCAACTTTAACTGAAAGCAACGTCGGCAAATACCAGCAAATGTGGAGAAAATGCATGAAAACATCGCAATAAATGTAAAAACGTGTCCATTTAAAATAATCTGATATAATGTTGGAAGCAGATTCAGTTAATGGCGGTTAAATAATATCTGGCTTGCACACTCACGAACACATACGCAAGTCAGTTAATGGTAAATTTAGATGTTTTAGATAAACTAGAGCCACGTAGGATGCAACAATGTATCTGACACTGTTGAGAAAAAAAATTAACTATCCCTTTTCGCTTTTCTTCTTTCCATTCGTTTCCTCTTTTAACGTGCGTTTTGATTGGCTCTCTCCGATGCTTCTAGCCAATCAGCCTCCGCCTGCTATGGAGGAAGGAATAAATGCAAGATGGCTCCTCATATAAAAACAGTCTTCTGGGTTGCCCTCAACGTGCAACAAAATAACTCTTTACATGTTGTTAGGTTAAAATATTTATCTGCGAAGAGTTCTGAAGGGTAACTTGAGCTATAGATTGATATGCGTATGGTACTCGGCGATATTTTGAGGGAGAAGATACGGAAGAGACAAGAGGGACAACTTTGAAGCCATGAATCGGTGGTGAACTCCCTCTCTTCGGTAGACAGAGTTGGGGTGGTCAGAAGCACACAGCCTGGGCCTCGGCTAGCTAGCGGTAGCTGCTAACTAGCTAATGACTTCACCTACTGTTATCTGCACTGGAAACGTTAAACAGCAGAGAGGGAAACGTCTCAAATTACTGGTTGCCTGTTGAATGTAGGACGTGAAAGGCCATACAATAATTGACCATGGCTGTATCAAGGTAAGATTAACTTACGCCTATGCTGACTCGGTTTTATCTTTCCGACTTTCCTTAACAATTAGCTAGCTAACGTGCTAATACCTGCTAGCTTTTGATTTGGCAAAGAATGGCATGGCGACGGCCGACTGCCGTTAGCCAGCAAGCTAACACAGTGTAACGTTATGGTGTAAGTTAGTCGCTATTCGTGGCTCAGGTTTGCAGGCCGGGCACGGTCTGGGCTCATAAGTCACTTTGGACTTAATGTTCTCTGCAGGTGCGACATATCACTTAAAATTAATTTCACATATTAGTGTTGCTGATGCTCTGCTCTTAAGTAAAAGTTAACTAACATTATTGTGAAGTTGTGTCCGGAAAGCCAGTTTGCAAACGCGAGATACCACCGTTGACTACCTGTGTAGAGTTATATTATAATTTACCGGAACAGGACCACAGGTCAGTGACAGTTTGTGTGTTTGCAGCCTGTCCTGGATGCTAAACTTGTGGTAATCTTTAAAGGTGCACCAGTATCATCTTTTTCTGACATTGTTTTAATGTGTAATTAGCCAGTATTTTCCGCTGTGATTGTTATGATAATTCCACGTGGTGGCAGTGGTCCTCTTTTGCATAGGGAAGTAGACTCATCTGTAGTTCAGCTTAAGTATTAGTGGTACCTGGGGTCACGCCCTGTACATCTCTAATCCACTCCACTTTATTAATAGACTGCTAATGATCTCAGTGAAAGACCAGGATCATTAGACAGGTTACCTTGGTGCAAAGCCAAACAATTAGTAATACACAATGGTTTTATCCATGCAAGTAAATGTCAGTGTGAGCCTTGACAGCATTTGCCATTTGCCGTATGAAATTGTGAGACTGTTTTAAATTAAATATCATATTCATGTACACAAACAAAGATATAGCTAATATATTCTTGTCTTCTCTTTAGGGTCAAAGCTTAGAAGTGATCCTTACACAGTAGAGCACCAAAAATTGGAGAAGAGAAACCAGCATACTGTTTGTTCATTGTTTTGCATGGGTTGTAATGTTTCTGTTGACCCTCTTTTGTTTTTTGTAACCTCTCTTTAGACTTGATCGTTTGTTTATCCTGCTTGACACTGGAACAACACCAGTAACCAGGAAAGCAGCAGCCCAGCAGCTTGGAGAAGTGGTCAAACTCCACCCACATGAACTCAATAACCTCCTATCAAAGGTGTGTTTGATAGCTTTGTCCAAACGGTCTGTCATGGGCCTCCACAAGATAATGTTAACCTGGCCGTATTTGGTCGTCCCTGCAGTCAAATTTGTGAATAATTTATAACAGTGTAATTCTTGCTGGCAGATCACTGAGCTGTCTGTACCACATTAGCACCTGGATTTAGTTTTGTATGTCATTCTGACCTTGCAAGTATAACAAACCACCTTAACGTCTTGTCAAAGGTGGAAAATGCATGGGCACCGATTCTGGTTTGTGTTAGGTGTTTTTTCTTGTCTCTTTCCTTCCCTTTATAGGTCAGACAGTTTTTAGTTTAAGTTGTATGTGTAATAAATGAAATCTATTTTCTGTCAATTACAAGGTCTTGACCTACCTAAGGAGTCCCAACTGGGACACTCGTATAGCAGCAGGCCAAGCTGTAGAGGCCATTGTGAAGAATATTCCTGAGTGGGACCCGGCGCCCAAGCCTAAAGAAGGTGAGCATTAAGGCTGGTTCATTAAAAAAATTTAAATTCTGTCAAATAGTGAGGCACACGTGCTACATTAAACTCAGCGTGCAGCTTTAGCTTCAATGTTTATGAGAAAGCTCAGAGCACAATTTTTTTTTTTTTTTTTGCTGTTTCACCTGGCAGGTAACAAATGTTATGGGGAACTTCCATTTAGTGGTGAAAAATATTCGAAAGATCAGTCTCAATTTTGATACAGGTCTAACTGATAACTTGCAGGTTTTGCTGTTCAAACACATAATGCACTCTGTTAGTTGTGAACTGGAGAAGATGAAGACCTTAGATCTGCAGTAGGTCCTCACACTCCCAGGTACAATATAATT
This sequence comes from Oplegnathus fasciatus, assembly GCA_003416845.1. Taxonomy (NCBI): domain Eukaryota; kingdom Metazoa; phylum Chordata; class Actinopteri; order Centrarchiformes; family Oplegnathidae; genus Oplegnathus; species Oplegnathus fasciatus. The sequence continues at coordinate 247,175 of NTHP01000649.1, forward strand.
TGACATTACTGTGTTTTTGTCAAACATGATTCCATCTAAACAAACATTTCAGGTCGTTGAGTTAAGTTTCACGTTATACATTGAGACACCAAAACAATAGGAAAAAAAACCGAACGCTTCCTCCTATTTTGTTTGACAAACAATAAAATTATGTATCACAGTCATCACATGGCAAGAACCAGGGTTGAAAGAATGCACCTTTTGATAGACATAGCCCAGTTACTCCACTTTATCTCAACAGGTTAAATCCTGTTCTGTTGCCTCATACTTGCCATGGGCACTTGTTGCATTTCAGTGTAGCCAAAACCACAGTTTAGATGTGACGCATTTCTGTTTTTCACTTCACTGTAGGATTATACAGTGTTGATTTAATCATGGCTCATAAATGCTACGTATTGATCAAGGCTTACCTTGGTATTTCTTGGGTCCTCTACATTGAAATCAATCAGTGATCAAATCAGTATTTGTTTATCACAAAAATGAGTTCTCACAGAGGATGTGAGTCAGAAAGAAGGCTTTTTAACATTTCTGCTACTTGATGCTCAACAACATCTGTGAAGGCATGCATCACTGTTCACACAACAATGTCAGACTTCCATTTTCAGATTCATTCATTGTGCAGACTGTTTTCAAGAAATGCAGTTTTCATGGGTGGAAAACACAAGCTTGTTCTTGATGAAGGGCATTAATGTGGACATGGCCCCAGATTCATTAAGTAGTTAGAGGGACAAATATGCAGTTATGAGACTCTTTTGTTTGTTTCCTGTAGAGTCTTGCGAAGACTTATCTCCAGAGGACTCCTCTTGTGACCGGTTGACTTTCTACCACTTTGACATCTCCCGCCTACTCAAACACGGGGCCTCTCTGCTGGGATCTGCTGGGGCTGAGTTTGAGCTGCAGGATGACAAAACTGGTTTGTAGTGATTCTTTATCATTTTTTTCTAGTTGCGATAACATCCACACTGTTACACTTTCACCCAAATACACACACATTGTTTTTACATCGTGTTAATTCTTTATGTAGATTGTAACCTGTAGAAAGGAAAAGTGTGACTCATTTGAACCATGAATATAAGAATAGGATGATCTTGGCTTAGTCTTTTGACTGGACTGACCACTGGACAGCTTTGTGTTTGATCGTGCCTGTCTTTGAGCTAATTTGGAGTCGATACTTTCCAATCTGGAAAACCTTTGTGCACCAGATTTTCTCCTTATCCCTAAAGTCACAGACTTATGTGTTGTGAAAAATGGTTATTTACTGAGACTGGACTACCGCAACATCAAATTAATATCTGAGCTTCATTCTGACGCAAACGCAAATACCATACACCCAGTGAGGCTACTTGGCATGAATGAATTTGAATAGGGAAAGGTGCTCGTCTTTATCTTTTGGTGGTCATTTGAATTTGAACTTTTCTGTCTGTTTGTATCTTCCTGAATTCAGTTGTTATACCAGTCGTTACTTCTCTGTGGTCTGATTTCACTTCTCGGTCAAGGTCCCCTGTACCATTGAAGTTTACCAAATTTAGTAGGTTGTAGGTGATTTTCAGCAATATTTATGATGCTGTTCCTGTATTTATTTGTGGCCTCAGCTTTAATCATATAGCCTCCTAGCTGTATTTAGCTCTAGAATGACACTGTTGTTCACATACACATAATCAGCAGTCCTCACACAGTTACAATGTACTTGTTCTCAAAGCTATCTAAAGTTTTCCCCTGACTTCCTGTCATTTGTTGTCAGGTGAGATGGACCCTAAGGAACGTCTGGCCCGCCAGCGAAAGCTTCTTCAGAAGAAGTTGGGTCTGGACATGGGTGCTGCTATTGGCATGGACACAGAGGAGCTGTTCAACGATGAGGACCTAGACTATACCTGCCAGCCCATTGGGCTTAGAGCCCATGGAAGCAAAGCCACAGCTGGATCCAGCTCCCGCAACCACATGGTGAGTCTCATTTTAGCCTCTTAGCTTTGATTCAGCAGAGCTTTGAGCATGCACTTTGTGTCGTTTGGTTCACTACTGCAAGCTGCAGCCTTGGATCGACCATAAAGTTTAAAAAATAGGTGAAGATAATCAGACGTGTGAGGCAGGAAGTGGGTGCCTGTTATCATTGTCTCTGTCAGAAGTTGAATGTTTCCCTGTAGAGAGATACAGTGGCGTAAAGTCATAGCCTGACTTACCTGGCTGAGTTGAATTGAGTGAAGTGAAGGAAGGCAAGCTATGACTTGTCACATAATGACAGAGGCTGTTGTTTTGGAGCTGAGCAGTGCCAAGTCACAAATGTGACTCGTACCATGTTATGTTATTGTACACCTTTTTGCATTGCAGCAGAAAAGCTTGTCTTTGCAGGATATCTGTTCAGAAAGTTTTATTAAACTCACACTGATTCAGCTCTCGTCTTTTCTTTGGCCTGACAATCTTTTTGTGAATCTTTCTTTTCTCTGCCTCTCATGAATCAAACCTCAGTGTTTTTTGTGTTTCCAGTTTTTGTCTTGGATCATGCTGTCTGATCTTCATATCTTCCAGGCCCGTGTGCCTTATCTATTTTGAGGTGCTGCACAGGCAGGGAATGTCAGTATTGTCACTGTGGGAATACAGTATAATAAACACCTTTTTTATATTTCTCCCTGATCCGTATGTAAGATGTCAACCATGCCACAAATGATAATCGTCTAAATGTTTGTGAGCATTGGTAGCTGCTACTGAACTGGCAGTATGGGGCTTCCTTCACTGATAGCCTGTTCCTGCAGAAATTCCTACACGGTGTAAAACAATGAATAGGACTTGTGCATGAATAGGCAGGGAGAATGCAGGTTGGAGTAGGAGGTTAGATTTACTTGAAGCGGTATGCACCTCTTGGAGATTTGTGATGCTTTGAATCATTAAACAAATGAATTATCTGGCTCATCCCGTAATCTGCTCTACATTGTAGTGCATCTGATGATGAATGTATGTGTTTAGTTAAACTTTAAACTGAATAATCAACTCCTCTGTTTTGTTTTCAGCCCATTCAGGCTGCTGAGTTGATTGACTCAGAGTTTCGGCCAGGCATGAGCAATCGTCAGAAGAATAAGGCTAAGAGGATGGCCAAGCTAGTGGCCAAACAAAGATCCAGAGATGTGGATCCAAATGAAAAGAGGTAAGATTATACTGTGCACCTGCAACAGGCCCAGTTGGATTGTGGCTAGAGACTTTGATCATTGTACATCATCTCCATCTCTTAAAAGACAGACCAAAGTAGAAATCATTATACTGGCTCTTTTAGCAAAATTATACATATTGAACAGTTTTTTTTTTCCTTCATATACAGCCGAATATGTATGTGGCTGTATATAGCATCAACATACTTAAGATTTTCAAAGATTTGACCAATTTTCAACTTGACAGACAGAGTTTGACAGATCTGGACCTTTTTTTAAGTGAAGCTTGATTGTTTCTAATGTTAAAATGATTCACTTTGTGATCTCTCCACCCTTTTAGTAATGACAGTTTTGAGGGTGAACCTGAAGAGAAACGAAGGAAAACCACCAATGTAGTTATTGACCAACCGGCAACAGAGCATAAAGTCTTAATCGACAACGTTCCAGATAACTCCAGTCTTTTAGAGGAGGTAAGAAATAACAATTCAATAACTCATTGATGTCAAGTCCTGAACCGCTTAGTTGCTATAAATGACAATATAACAGTTAACATTCGTTCATGGTGCAACTGATTTCTCATTGTTTTGTGTTTAGATACATGAGTGGCCTCTGGAGAGCTTCTGTGAGGAGCTCTGCAATGATCTCTTCAATCCTTCATGGGAGGTAAAGACAAAGCGTTTTTAAATGACATGACACTTTTAGCTGATAGTACACAGTTAAGCATAAGCATCCATTTACAAACAAAAGGTTGCAACGACCAAAAAAGAAAATTTCATGATTGAAACCTGCCACTCCCAAATTGATTGACAGGTCATTTAATACACAGTGACATGGTCATACAAACTTTTTTAACTTGCCAACAAAACGGTAAAAAAGTGCATACAAAGAACTCTATTTTAACAGCTTTTAATGTGACCAGTGCAGAATAAATGTAAACAAATAAAATTGTATTGTATGTGGTTGTCTACAGGTTCGTCATGGTGCAGGCACAGGTCTTAGAGAAATCCTCAAGTCCCACGGTGCTGGGGGCGGGAAGCTGGTGGGAAGCACTGCAGAACAGGTAAGTCTTAACCTTATCCTCAGGTTTTCTAGCATTTGGGTGAGAAATAAACATGACATGAACTGTCTGACGTCTTGGTTTAGATGTTGCGGCAGCATCAGGAGTGGATAGAAGACCTGGTCATCCGGCTGCTTTGTGTCTTTGCTCTGGACCGCTTTGGAGATTTCGTATCTGATGAGGTAGGTCTGTTTTTTTTGTTGTTGTTTTTTTGCTGGACAACTAGACAGACCGTCTGATGATGATAAAAGTTACTGACTGACTTCTGTCACATGTCTCCTCTATGATGAGACACATTCATCCAGATTTACTTGTGTGCACGGTGTACATGTCAGGGTTATTCATTAAGGAAGTATGTAATCGGCCATACAATATCTTTAAAGTTCAGTGTTTCAGTTTGTATTCATATCTGTAGGTAGAGTTGCAGTGACATTATTTATAATGTCTGTGGGTTTTTTTGTAAATGTCTACTACAGTATGTTTGTGTAGGGCAGTGTTTTTTGTTGCATGGCATGCCTGTTCTACTGCAGATAAAGTAGCTTTGTATGTGTTTCCCTCTGTGGCAACACTGTAAAATAAAGTGAGATGACAAATGACAATAAGAGAGAAGGGCATTTTTAAAAGATAAAGATGCAGGAACCTTCTAGTGTACCCACTTAAAGTTGTGAGTTCAACCAGAGAGGAGGAACTAATCAGTGAATTGACCTTGTATTGGTTTGAAGGCCTGTGTAATAACAGCCCCATATGGACATACAACTATATGTCGACACTGAGACTTAATATAATGACACCATTATAAAATCTATATCACAGTGTAAACAATTTGTAATGAAATGCATCCATGTCACATTCATGGTGGCGTGGAGTGTAACTAGTTAACAGCTAAAATTGTGCCCTTTTGAAAACTTATCCTATATCTCTCTCCCTTTGCCAGGTGGTGGCTCCTGTCAGGGAGACGTGTGCACAGACACTCGGTGTGGCCCTTCGCCACATGAATGAAACTGGTGTTTCCATGACAGTAGACGTCCTGCTGAAGCTGCTAAAAGAAGACCAGTGGGAGGTCCGTCATGGAGGCCTGCTCGGGATCAAGTATGCCCTGGCTGTCCGACAGGTACCACCTGTTCTGCGTGTATATGATGAGCTGTTAAATAAGCATAGCAGGGTTCTACAATGTATTCGATTTGAGCGCCATATGGTCATGAATGTAAATTTTGGGGGTGAGAGGACATGTGCATGGACAAAAAGTGTTTTTTTTTAGTCTGGTAGCGAATGTGCTCATTGGGCGAGGAGTCACTGTAAAGGCCATTCTTTATGATCTCGTACCCATACATATATGCTGATCCTCATCTGTCTGTTCATTTGTGTCTCAGGACCTGATCTCTGTTTTACTGCCCCGGGTGCTCCCTGCTGTCACTGAAGGCCTACAGGACTTAGATGATGATGTCAGGGCCGTGGCAGCGTCAGCCCTCATCCCTGTGGTGGATGGCTTGGTACAGCTACTGCCCAATAAGGTCAGAGAGGCTATAGTAGTGCCTTTTGAACAGTATATCCTCATCAAGGGTTCGTATTGTTCTCATTTTGGAGCTTAATTTAGTTGTGAAATTCTGTGTCTGTCTCTCAGGTACCCTTCATAGTGAACACACTATGGGATGCTCTCTTGGACCTGGACGACCTCACTGCTTCCACCAACAGCATCATGACATTGCTGTCCTCGCTGCTCACCTACCCGCAGGTCCGACAGTGCAGGTCAGTCTCAGGGAAGTTCACACAATAAGTGCTTATGCCTCAAAATCAGTCGTTTTTGAGTCATGGCAGACTTTAAAGGGGCACAATGCTGTGATTTAGAGATTCATATTGTATGAATCCTATTTGATACCATTATTGAACACATTTAGCTGGCTCCCAGCTACACTATATGTGCAAAAGGCAAGGAAAGGGAAAAGCAATGATGAGTATCAAGAAGGGAATAATGTTGTGCAGGGGAGGTTGCTTTTTGCTTTTTTTTTTTAACACTGTTTCACAAGAAGCTCACTATTGTAACTCTGCTCACCTATTGTCATTAAGCTCCAGGTAGGCAGATTATCTCCTTTGTATTCTGTGGTTGTGTGTTAGATGGAGTATCAGCACTGTGCCGAGAGGTTGGATGAACTTAATTTGAACATGATTTACATAAAAGCACACAATTAGAGAATGCACGCCCACCACTGAGCAAACTTGGTACAAACACACAATTAGACGAGCACTGACTCTTTATGTCTAGGCAGGGGTTGAATGTATATCCTTGTAATAAGGCGTTATTTCTACTCTTTTAAATGATGATCTTGCATGGCCTTTCCTGAATGTGTATTTATATTGACACACTGTCTTGTCCACTCTAGCATGCAGCAGTCATTAACTGTCCTGGTCCCTCGGGTTTGGCCGTTCTTGAGACACACTATATCATCAGTAAGACGGGCAGCACTGGAAACCCTTTTCACACTGCTGTCTAAAGCTGACGAGGTAAATTTGAGAGAGCAGTTGGATATTCATACAATATGTGGCAAAGTACTTGTCAATATTTATACATACAGGATTTAACAACAACATTTAACAAGTATTAGAAATACAATAAATTGCCATCTTTTTATTTATAACAGCCAGTGTTACTGTAAAAGGTTTTTTTATTTTTTTATTTTTATTTATTTATTTATTTTTAGTTCATTTAGTTAATTCGCAGCTTAAATGTGTTGCGTGCTTAATAAGACAGTGTTTTATGTTTTTTGTTCCTCAGAGCTGTGCAATGTGGATCAACCCCATCCTACAAGATATGCTCCGGCACATCTTCCAGTCCTGCATACTGGAGAGCAATGAGGAAATCCTTGAATTGGTCCAAAAGGTTTGTTGCATGACCCACACTACCATTTCATCTCATGGCTAAAATTACTAAGATGGCCAAAGTTTAATTATTGGAAACAATAGACATTTCTTCTAATTCCCATCACATTTTATTAATTTTGTACTTTGATAAGTCTCACTGTTTTTGTTTTTTTTCCTTGAACATGGATGACCTTTTTGGATTTTGCCTTGATTTGTTAATGTGTGTCACTGTGCAGGTGTGGATGGAGCTGCTGTCTCAGGCCCCCCAGCAGTACGTGGTAGCAGCCAGCTGTCCATGGATGGGCGCCTGGCTCTGTCTCATGATGCAAGCCTCACACATTCCCATAGATCTGAACATGCTCCTCGAAGTGAAGGCCCGCGCCAAGGTTCTACACTTATTCATAGCTAAATAAGACTGAAGAATAAGAATTCTTATATTGTTCTATTCTCGGCTGATCTTTTGTTTTTATAGTATATGTGGATGTATAATGGTTATGTCCTGAAATGCAGACTGATTCTCCATTCAGAAAAACAATAGCTGCTTGTTGGTAGCAATTTTAGCCCGTAAAATGAATAATATTTTACATTTAAGATTTAGGAAAACTAATCTCAAGTTCATTTTTTTCCCCAAATGTATAAATAGCTATATGTTGTTATATAACCAGCCAGAGGAGCTTGAGCAACCTGAACAGTCTGGAGGAGGCAATAAAAATACATAGGAGAAGCCACGTTCAACTCAACGAGTAACTAAATTGCCAGTTTGTTTAATGAAATGTGGCTGAACGCTAAAGTAGAATGAATGCCAGTGGGAACAGCTTTACTTTGTATGCACCAAATCGATTCAACATGTATTACGTTACTTTGCCTGCCCAAAGCAACATTTATAATGCCAAATGAAATTTATGTGGAGTTGCATTTTTTTGAGTTAATTTAACTGTGATAATTAATGTTGCGTTCCAACAGGATAAGGCTGGTACAAAGGCACGTCAAGGGACCAATCAGGTGAAGGAAACGGTCCAGGAGTATATAGCAGGTGCAGAGACTGTGACAGACGACCCAGTGACGAGGGACTATGTCGTGGTCCGTGCTCGCCTCATGGCTGCCAAGTAAGTTTTTATTTATGCGTTGGAAGGAAAAAGTTATCAGTCCTGATCTTTAGGTGAACTTGTGACTTCTGAAGAAATAAAGAAACCAGAATTGCCAGATAAATTGTCAGAACTGTTAGCATCTTTATCTTCTTCTAACAGTGTTTCCCTGCTCTCTCTCTATCTCTGCAATCCAGATTGCTGGGGGCTCTGTGTAGATGTATCTGTGACCCTCAGCTCAATGCTGCATCTCAGGAGATCCGACCAGCTGAGTCTTTAGGCCAGCTGTTGCTCTTCCACCTCAACTCCAAGTCTGCCCTGCAGCGCATAGCTGTGGCTCTGGTGCTTTGCGAGTGGGCTGCACTGCAGAAGGTGAAAAGCTCAGACACAGTTTGTTTATTGTGGAATCAATCGGGACACTTTTTGGATGTAGTATGAGCATAACAGAATCAGGCATTTAGGGGCCGAATACATTTATTTACCCCCCTCTCTCTCTCCCTCTCTCTCTCACTCTCTCTCAGGATTGTCAGGTGGTGTCATCCATGGTGCAGCCTCGTCTTCTGGCCATTCTGTCAGAGCAGTTGTACTATGATGAGATTGCCATCCCCTTCACACGCATGCAGAATGAGTGCAAGCAGCTCATTGCACTGCTAGCTGATTCCCACATAGACCTGCAAGACCGCCTCAATTGTAGCGTTTTCACTATAGATCAAGCCAATGAACTGGTATGTCCACCCACACACAAGCATACACTCTTACCACTCACTGTAATCCTAAATGAGTAAAATCTAGTTACATGGAGAGAGGGATATCATGCCTCCACCAAACATGATTTTTTTTGAACAGACACATGAACCCACAAACTGCATCTTGTAATGGGTGACCCCATAGCAATAACTACCCTTCCATTGTGTGTACTGATGGTGTATGAAGAGTGCAATTTCATTCTTTAGATGCACCGTGGTTTCCGAAGAATATCATCTTCAAACAGGGCAGTCTCACTGTTTATAGAATAAGTTGAAGGAAATTTCATAAGTGAAGACTGAAATTTGCATACCATTACACCCCTAGGTAGAATACACTGCCCTGTGAACACCACCAGTAATATTACTATTCTAACAAAATGAAATGACAAATTTAGTTTGGTTCTTCATTGTTATGCTTTTAAGGCTTTCAAAGTATTTGGCTACTATTATGACAGGTTTTTCATATCATGCAACTGTAATTTGTTTTCTGTCCAGATCTTTTTTTCCTGGTTTGGTACCCAGCTGATTCTCAGCTTGAAAAGTCAATGGACGTTACACTCTGTAACAGATCGCTCCCGTTCCTCACTCACACTCTCCCCCCACCTGTTCCCTAGGTAACCACCATCTTCACTGAGTCAACAGCAGGTCTGAACGTAAAGTCCAAACAGTGGCAGGCATTGGACAGTAAACGGCAGCAGGCTCAATCAACAGTGATGGAGACCAACGCAGAATGGCAGCAGCTGCATCTGCGCGTCCACATGTTCACAGCCTGTGCAGTGATAAACCTGCAGGTGCTTCCTGACAAGCTCAACCCGCTGGTCAGGCCTCTGATGGAGTCCATCAAGCGGGAGGAGAACACCCTGATCCAGGGATATGCTGCTTCTTTTATAGCCAAGCTGCTGCAGCAGTGTGCTGGACGCTTGCCGTGTCCCAACCCTAAGATCATCAAAAACCTCTGTGCCTCGGCCTGCGTGGACTCTGCGGCCACACCCTCATCTGCTTGCCCCGTACCCCCCACACAGGAAAATGCCAAAGGTACGAGCTGTTGAAGCTTGGGCATATTTTCAGTACTTTTACTCAACTTGTCAGCTACCAGCAGGATTTCAAAATTGGGGTTTCATGGACATTTTAATTATTCCACTGATGTTCTTTAAGAGTGAGATATACATACACAACACAGTGTCTTTGTTTTTGTGTATTTGTAAAACAAAGTACAACAGCAGCCCTTCAATAATCATGTGTCAACACTGAAGAAGTGTTTGCTTGCATGCTACTGACCACATTTTTCTCCTTATTTCTCACGACATTAGGCAGTGGGTTGGAGAAAGACTGCATGCATCACATGGTCAACAAAACCCGAGGCATCATCACCCTGTACCGTCACCAAAGGGCAGCGTTTGCCATCACCAGTAAGCGGGGGCCAGCCCCCAAAGCCCCAAAGACCCCCACCACAGAGCTTCCTCCTGGCAGCACCATCAGCACTGATAATGATGAGGTACAGAGGGCTGCTAAAGTACATTTTCCTCACATTTAGGTCATATCAACAACAGGTCGTGTTTACCCTTTTTTTATGTGACTTGTTCCTTTTTAGAGCAAGAAGCCGTTTCTCATTCAGAGACGAGGGGCAGAATTCTCCTTAACAACTGTCGCCAGGCACTTTGGTGCAGACCTCACCAAGTCTCTGCCATACCTATGGGAGAACACAGTGGGACCACTGAGGACAGTAGTGACTGAAAATCAATGCATTGGTATGTTGAGTGGGTTGATCAGAATGTAATCGTGGATAGACGTTGGTAACGGCAATTTCTTAACTTTTGCCAACATGCCAACCACTGTCTACACTGTTGTTAGTGTGTTGTGTACAGGATGTATGTAGTCTGTACTCTGAATTATTGTGTCTATTGTGTGTTCTAGATAGACAGGTCCAGCTGGAGAGGGGAGACACTGCAGCTCAGGAACTGGTCAACTCTCTACAAGTGCTGGAAGTCATGGCTGGGGCCATGGCTGCTGAACTCAAACCTTTGGTAAGACTGCTGATCCGCTAAGACTGCTCTACTGTATTTAACATGGAAGGAGGGGTTTTCAGGAGAAGTTCACAAAGGCATCTTAAAAAAACTGTTATAATGCAAGTAAATTATTGAATTTGTCTCTTCTATGTGTTTGTTTTTTTTCTCTAGCTACTGGATCACCTCCCCCATCTGTTCACCTGCCTGCAGCACCCATACACAGCAGTGCGCCACATGACCGCACGCTGTGTGGGCGTGCTCAGTAAGATAGCCATGCTGGAGACCATGAACAGTTTTCTTGAGTGTGTACTCCCCTGGTTAGCTGCTATTGATGACTGCACCAAACAGGAAGGCGCCATCGAGGCTTTAGCCTGTATCCCTCACACAGTGGCATAACTTTAGATTCAATTTTCTTACCTTGCACAATATAAATGTATTTCATATTCGATATGCAGTGATACTATTTTCAAAGTAACTGTAAGGGTGAAAATAGTGTGGGGATGTTATGTATAAGTTGTTCAGGATTAAAGCATCAACCTTGTAGTTGTTGCTGTGTTATTTCTGTACAGTAATGTCCTTGACCAACATCCCTCCAGGTGTCATGGAGCAGCTGGATGTGGACATTGTACCCTACATTGTGCTGCTCGTAGTACCAGTGTTGGGCCGTATGAGTGACCCCAGTGATAGCATTCGTTTCATGGCCACACAGTGCTTTGCTACACTCATCCGCCTGTTGCCCCTTGAGGTAGGAGCACACACACAAAAGGCTAAATAAAGTATTCATTCAAAGTTACGAATCCTTGCCAAATGATTATATCACTCAATTAATAGTACACTGATAACACATGATGATTATCCAGTGTTTTGCTTTTAAAGTTTTTTTTTCCCCCTCTTGTTTACCAGGCAGGTATACCAGACCCTCCAGCCATGTCTGCTGACCTGATCCGCCAGAAGGCCAGAGAACGCCACTTCCTGGAGCAACTATTAGATGGCAGAAAACTAGAGAACTACAAGATCCCTGTGCCCATTAAGGCTGAGCTCAGGAAGTACCAGCAGGTGTGTGTCGCTTTTCAGGGCCCACTGCGTCACTGCAATACATCCTCAAGTGGCAGATGAAGGATGCCCAACCTGTGTTTTTAGACATTTAAACAACTCCTGGAACGCTGCCTCTTCACCTTGAGTCTGATCATTTTTCTGCCAGACTTGCTTTAAATGCTGCAGGCTGTAAAAAAGACGGAGACACTGACAACAAATGGTTTTCTTGACAGATTTAATTTAAAGCTGCTGAATGGTGATGGGGTATGTGTGCAGGTTCCTTCTAGAAATGTTAGTCGCTGGCAGCTCTGCGGAGACCAGCCGTCCGTCTTTTTAATGGAGCAGTGCAGAAATCCAGTTTAAATACCACTACCATTGTTGCTACTGTTGGTCAACACACTGCTGCCAGGTCCTCAATAACTCAACCTTAACTGACTCAGGAGAAAATGTCACTCTGAAACTAACTACAGTTACAATGAATGCTTTTATGTCTTATTTTAGCGAGCACGTTTTTGTGTTGGTGTTTTCAGTGTGGATCTTTGTGTCATCTTGCAGGACGGAGTGAACTGGCTGTCCTTCCTGAACAAATACAAGCTGCACGGGATCCTGTGTGACGACATGGGCCTCGGCAAGACGCTGCAGTCCATCTGCATTCTGGCAGGAGATCACTACCTCAGGTACTGAGCCCAAACACAATTACTGTTATTATTGTTTGACTTTCAACTCTACAGCGTCAGCACACGGACTCGCCTCCTCTGTCACTTGACACCATATATTGCACCATTCAGAAGCAACATCGCTCACGATTGTTCCGTCTATGGCAAAGTCACATCTGTATGACTCGTAAAGAACATTTATAATTGAATAGTAAAATACATGTACAAATATATTGTATATTATCCGTTGTTTATATGCTGGTGTATGTAGTCAATGTTAGATACACTACTATTACTACTAAATCACAAAAAGGTTTGAGCTACTTTATCATAATATAAGGTCATAAAGGCTTGCTTTCTTTCCTCATGTTTTTAAGTTGATGTAAACAATTGCAGACAGAATCCATATCTCTACATGAGACTGAATTCTTGTCAATCGTCAACATGATTTGCAAGTCAATAAAAGATAAAATGTCTCACTGAAGTTGAGCCACAAATAAAAAGCAAGGTTAGGTTAGTTTAGCTAGATAGAAAAAACAGTCAACTTCCTTCAAAATGTTAAGCTTATTATGAAAAGGTCTTGTATAAAGATGCTATCCATTTATGACTGCAACGGGCCTGCCACATGCTGTGCTGTCAAACAATAGACAAAGCAGGGTTTGACAGTCTCAACATCAACAGTGATTTGATCTCATTTTGATCCTTGTTCTTTAAAACACTCGTCCTCTTTTATGTTTGAAGTGCTGTGTAAGTAAACTTGGCTCAGTTTTCTGTACGTTTGATGTCTATTCAGGGCACAGGAATATGCCAAGACTAAGGCTGCAGACTGCTGCCCCATGCCCTCTCTGGTGGTGTGTCCTCCCACACTGACTGGCCACTGGGTGGACGAAGTGGGCAAGTTCTGCACCAAAGAGTACCTCAACCCACTGCACTACACTGGGCCTCCTACAGAACGAATGCGGTAAAGCTTAGTCAGACTTTATAGCAAGGCGAAAAGCCTGTCTGTAAACAGAAGGATTTATGTCCTCGCCTTAAAGGTTTTAGACTTTCAAAACTGAATAAGTACAGTGGAGCAAAGCTGTTCAGGAGAACAAAGCATTTGTTAATGTTGGTTTGGATTTATTATTATACGTAAACATTGGTTTACAGAGTTTTACCCAAACACACATGCCCTGTCTCATTTACATTCTCTAAATCATGAACCTAAACAAACATTCATTTTTCTAGGTTGCAACACCAAGTGAAGAAACACAATCTTATAGTGGCCTCTTACGATGTTGTACGGAATGACATCGACTTTTTTAGGTGAGCATCTAATTATAATATCGGTCTTTGTGTTTTTGGAGGTAGGTGCTCAGTTTTTAATGTGAACTTCTTTTTTCTACTTTTTNTTTTTAGAAATATCAAATTTAACTACTGTATCCTTGATGAGGGCCATGTCATCAAGAACGGGAAAACCAAGCTTTCCAAAGCTATTAAGCAGTTGGCGGCCAACTTCCGAGTCATCTTGTCAGGAACGCCCATTCAGGTGAGCTGCCGTCTGAGCTATGAAATATATTTGGCCTGTGAAATTGTTCTTATTTCCTCGTGTATTTCTCAGTCAGAGCATGAATATTTTCCCACTCTGTCTATCCCCAGAACAATGTCCTGGAGCTCTGGTCGTTGTTTGACTTCCTCATGCCGGGCTTCCTTGGGACAGAACGCCAGTTTGCTGCTCGCTACGGTAAACCAATCCTGGCCAGCCGTGACGCGAAAAGTTCCTCACGGGAACAGGAGGCAGGTATGTCAGCTCACCGTCTGCCTTTTAAGAATATTGCAGTTGGCTGAACTTGTTTTTCATTTCTCACTGAATATTACCTCCTGTAAGATCCCATTTCTATTAAGAGGCCTATTAAGGACTGTAACTGTAGTTAATGTTGGTTTCTCCCTCTAGGTGTCCTGGCGATGGAGGCCCTACATCGACAGGTGCTACCCTTCCTCCTGAGGAGGATGAAGGAGGATGTCCTCCAGGACCTTCCTCCTAAAATTATTCAGGACTATTACTGCAACCTGAGTCCTCTACAGGTACTTGTGGTCCCCAACAACTATCTAGTGGGCAATTCCAGTACCCACAGGCTAACTGATGTTCTGTCACTATTACCATTGAAAAGACATTCTCTTAGTGCCTCCGCTTTGTATTTTTCATTGTTCTTGGATTATTATATTGATATTAAACTTGTTCTACTGTCTTCTTCTGTTGACTAAAAGCTAATAATATTACAGGCCAGCTAAAGGTCTTCCATATAAGTTTAATGTATTGTAAACGGGGATGTATGCTTACATAATTCTAGGTTAGAAGTAATGTAACTATTTTCTACAGGAACTACAACTGGATAATGGCTCAACCTTTGTCTAACAACCTGGTATGCTTTCTCACTACCTGCAGGTTCAGTTATATGAAGACTTTGCAAAGTCTAGAGCCAAGGCCAGCGTGGAGGACAGCATCTCTACGGCCTCTACAGAAGAGGAGGAAAAGCCTAAACTGAAGGCCACAGGCCATGTCTTCCAGGTACAGACTTTTTTTCTAGATATTTATCTATTGCTGGCATCAAATGCAAACCTGCTCTGCAACAATAGTTAAAGGTGCCCTGTGGAGTTTTGTGTAAGCAAAGTTTTGTGTGTATCCACTTGACGATCACTGCGCATTGCGTCACATGAACATTTCATAGAATGCATTTTGATTTTGGATAACACGTTTTAGTTTCACAGCAGATGTTTAGTGGTTTAGAATCAAACGCTAATTGTTAATACTTGTATTTCTTAATCTTTTGCAGATGCATCTCATTATGACCATGCACTAATGTTTACCTTCATGTCTACATTCTTTCAGGCGCTGCAGTACCTGCGGAAGCTGTGTAACCACCCGAGCTTGGTCTTGACCCCGCAGCATCCAGAGTACAAACGCATCACTGAGCAGCTGGCAGGACAAAACTCCAGCCTGCGGGACATACAGCACGCGCCCAAACTCTCCGCTCTCAAACAGGTAATGTGCTGGGAAGTCAGCTTTTAGATCAACTGCACCACATCATTTCTGCTTGCTCACGTAATCCATAATAATGTGGAGCCTGTACATTTTAAATCATGATGAAAGTAATATGCTTGCATAAGAATGAAAATCAAAAAAGAAACCAACAAAGACCACATTTCCTGGTGAAGAATTGGTATAACACATGTTTTTTTGATACAATTTTTAATTCAACCCATGAGAGCACGTTCCTGACCCATCAGATTTTCACCTAAACTGTACTGTCGACCTCTCCGCTGTCTCACACTGTGGCTCCGATGTGTTCTTTTTCTTTTTCTCCAGTTGCTGTTGGACTGCGGTCTTGGTGGTAGTGGAGGATCAGAGGGGGGCACTGAGGCAGTGGTGGCCCAGCATCGTGTGCTCATTTTCTGTCAGCTAAAGAGCATGCTGGATATTGTGGAGCATGACCTGCTGAAACCCAAACTGCCCTCTGTCACCTACCTGAGGCTGGACGGCAGTGTGCAGGCCGGCCTGCGCCACTCCATCGTTTCCAGGTCAGTGGACTGGACAGTGGAGTTTAAATAGTTGCTTTTTATCAAGATTTGACATTAAGTTCAGAACTCCACCTAGTGCTGCCTGTTATTGTGACTGTGAGCTGCCACCAAAGTCCAATTCTTTCCCCTGGCTTTCTTCTCTCTGAATCTCAGGTTTAACAATGACCCATCCATTGACGTGCTGCTGCTGACGACCCATGTTGGGGGTCTGGGTCTGAACCTGACGGGTGCAGACACTGTGGTGTTTGTGGAACATGACTGGAACCCCATGAGGGACTTGCAGGCCATGGATCGTGCCCATAGGATAGGACAGGTACTGTTGTTGGATACACTTGGCATACAGCAATGGACATGTGCTCTCGTGAACAGCACGGACCATGTCCCAGACTGGGGATCCCAAAAACACTTAGATCATCGTTTGCTTTGATAGATTCCAGTTGCATTAAGATGATACTGAATCCAATATTCTTCTGTGGCTCCTGCAGTAGGATGTAACATGTTCATCAGCCTTGGATTGTGTGACACTGCTGCTCTTGTCTGAAACCAGTGATGCAAAATGAACCAAGTGAAATTAAATCGACGGGGAGGCACTGCGTAAATACATTCTGTTAACCTTTCTCATTGTGTTTGTATGGTGCAGAAACGGGTTGTGAACGTGTACAGGCTGATCACACGAGGCACACTGGAGGAAAAGATCATGGGTCTGCAGAAATTCAAGATGAGCATCGCCAACACTATCATCAGCCAAGAGAACGCCAGCCTGCAGAGCATGGGCACAGACCAGCTCCTCAACCTCTTCACTCTAGACAAGGTGAGACCTCCAAGTGTTTCTGTCATGGTGCAGCGTGACCACCTTGATAAGAAAAAAAATCCACCCAGAAAGTTAAAAGGTCTCCTACCTCTGCCTCGTCCTGCTAGCTTTAGCAAGCCCGGCAAAAGCTACAAGTAGTAGCAGTAACTAGCAAGTCTTCCCTCGCAAAAAGTGATTTAGAAATGAAATGACGCCTGTCCATGACCTTGCTTCCCTTGACCCGGGACAACCACGTTTGTCCACCAGCCATGCCTAACTAATTTGCATATTGAGATCTGAGCACAATGAGGCAGGAATCAAGATAAGGAGAGTGCTTATTAATACCAGGTGCAAAGGCCTGAGGATCGGATGTCATTATCCAGATACAGATCGGATGTTTATATGTAAATGAGTTATTCAGCTCAGCGTATTACAGCAGAGTATTCCCCTGAACCAAAGACTGTCCCGGCTGATGTCAGAAGAAATAATAATACTTAACATAACATTAAAGTTCAGAGCAATTGAGAAAAGTCGCTAATTCACACAGTTCAGGACACGTTTAATGAGTATCCAACAGAATGTTTTTCTGAGCTTCACTCTGCTTAGAAAAAAACGTGACAAAAGCCTGTTAGCTCACATTCCTGTGTATTCCATACACCCCTCTTCATGCATGCTGTGCTGCTATACTTGTGAAATGTACATCATGTTTGGCTGAACTGTCTTGTGCATAAATGTGTTTCAGGGTGAGAAGGGCGAGAAGGGTGAGCAGTCGCCGTCAACCTCAGGGAAGGCCTCCATGAAGTCTGTGCTGGACGGCCTGGGAGAGTTATGGGACCAGCAGCAGTACGACACCGAGTACAACCTGGACAACTTCATGCACTCCCTGCAGTAGCACTGTACGACCCCTCCACCCCCACCCCCCCACACAGCCTTCGATCTGCTGGCCAAGCAGGACCTTGGTCAGAGCCTGAGGAGACCCCTACTGCTGCAATCATCTGCCCCACTCCCAACCCCACCCCCACACCTTACACAAGATAACTATAAGGAGTCACTGATAGCTGATAGTTACAGTACGTGTCCCAAAGCAATAACTAAAACAGTCAAAATAACAAGTAAATCTATATTTTAGTGCTTTCAAATCGATGGCTATGCTGCAACAATGTTAAAACATTTTTCTTCTAATGTTTCTGAACATTGTCGGACTTCCCGTAATTCCCCAATGAGAGCAAACCACCCAGGTTTTCCGCAAGCCCTCTACAAAACTGCTAAGAGAATATAATGGTATGACGACGATGTACCATCTGCGACAAACATCTCCAGTGTTAGTTTACATCATCTCCATCACCACCACCACTGTGTACAGTGACGATGCTGTAGTCTCAAGCATACAGTGTATCATAATTATAGTTGTCCTTTATACTTCCAGCACCAGGTGCTACTTTTACAGCCCCCTGCCCTCCTCCCACGTTGCATTGCCAGAGTATACAGTGTTAACTGCTTAACAGACACCATTACCCAGCTGCACCTCCCTCCTACCC
>NTHP01000650.1:13282-35662 GCA_003416845.1 Oplegnathus fasciatus
GTGTCTGATGTCACACAGAAGTCATCAGTCAACGTGCTGTTGACAAACCTCATCAAGGGGAATCTGCTTCCCTTGGCTCTCATCTGGATAACTTCCCGACCTGCAGCAGCCAATCAGATCCCTCTTGCACGTGTTGACAGAGTAACAGAAGTACGAGGCTTCACTGATGCCCAGAAGGAGGAGTACTTCAGGAGGAGGTTCAGTGATGGAGAGCTGTCCAACAGAACCATCTCACACATCAAGACATCCAGGAGCCTCCACATCATGTGTCAAATCCCAGTCTTCTGCTGGATCACTGCTACAGTTCTGGACCACATGTTGACTACAGACCAGAGAGGAGAGCTGCCCAAGACCCTGACTGACCTGTACGCACACTTCCTGCTAGTTCAGACAAAGAGGAAGAAGCAGAAGTATGATGAGGGACATGAGACGAGTCCACAGGAGCTGATGGAGGCTGACAGGGAAGTTCTTCTGAAGCTGGNGAAGCTGGGGAGGCTGGCGTTTGAACATCTGGAGAGAGGAAACATCATGTTCTACCAAGAAGACCTGGAGCAGTGTGGTCTTGATGTCATGGAGGCCTTGGTGTACTCAGGAGTTTGTACGGAGATCTTCAAAAGAGAGTGTGTGATCTTCCAGAAAACAGTCTACTGCTTTGTTCATCTGAGCATTCAGGAGTTTCTGGCTGCAGTCTACATGTTCCACTGTTACACCAACAGGAACACAGAGGTACTGGAGGACTTCCTGGGAAAAGACTGGAGATACAAAAATAGTGACTCATCTCTGGATTTCTTCCTGAGGAGAGCGATGGAGAAATCCCTGAGGAGTAACAATGGTCGACTGGACCTGTTTGTTCGCTTCCTTCATGGCCTCTCTCTGGAGTCCAACCAGAGTCTCTTAGGAGGTCTGCTGGGTGGGACAGACAATAGTCCAGAAATCATCCAAAGAGCCATCAACAACCTGAAGGAGATGAACAGTAATGACATCTCTCCTGACAGAAGCATCAACATCTTCCACTGTCTGATGGAAATGAACGACCACTCGGTACATCAGGAGATCCAAGAGTTCCTGAAGTCAGAGAACAGATTAAAGTACCTCTCTGAGATCCACTGCTCAGCTCTGGCCTACATGCTGCAGATGTCAGAGGAGCTTCTGGATGAATTGGACCTGAAGAAGTACAACACTCCAGACCAGGGACGACAGAGACTGATTCCAGCTGTGAGGAACTGCAGAAAGGCTCTGTAAGTCCAGATGTGATTAACATTATAATTCAGTGTAGATCAGTAGTTTAGTTCCTCACATATATACGTTTAGTCACAGATGTTCTTGAGCTGTTTCAAATGCTGTGAATACAAAAAATGTAGATTTTTCAGTTGGTTTTGTTTGTAGCTGTCAAGTTAATGAACACAGTTATTCTATTTATTTTTAACAATTGTCACATTCTACAGTTTTTGCTTCTATTTATATTCCTTTGGGTGATGGGGGCGACATGCAGACCTGGTAAAACAAATGAAGGACTTTAGAGGTTGTGGTTGAGGCTTTATCGCAGCAGCATTTTATCACAACATATAGCAGTATTTTACAGTTATCAGTGAATGCAGTAAAATTATTATTGCCTGAGTAGGTTCTGCAAGGTGTCTTATATAATCAGACATACAGGTAATACCTGAGTTATACCAATATGCTTAAGAGTTTAAAATAAGATCTGTATCATTTTCCAAAGCAGATTTCTGAAGTCCTAGAGAATTGCTTTCATGCAATTATTGATAATTATTGATATCGATAATCTTTTTCATAATGGTGTTGGAGCCATTTCATATTGAGCATGGAGGATGTTAGGGAACGCCACACCCCTTCTTAAAAAAAATGGACTAAAACCCCCAGCTCGAATTAAGGGTTCTACTTTACTTTGTTTAAATGACGTAAGACTCATTTTTATGAATTGGCTTTTAATTAGTTTTAATTCTTTCTATTCTCTTAGTTTTTTTTTCAACTATTTACATTCTATTTCTGAATTGGACTGTGTTATTTCCATTTATAACTGCTCTGTATTCTGTTTTTATGTCTTTAAAGCACTCTGTAAACTTATTATTATTGTGAAGGAAATCTGGGGGCTGGTTAACTCGTGAGTGAAGAAGTTTCAGGAGACCTGGATGTCTTATGGCCGAGGAGAATAGAGATGAACAGTACAAGCGAGTGCTGTGTAATGCCACCCCAATTCTGAAGGTTACTTCCCGAACAGAGAGTATTTAACCCTTCACTAGACATACCAGATTCAGTACGTGTCCAAATAAGTACCCAGTAAAGATATGTGAAGATTATATTGGATATTGGATACTAAACAAAGAACTATGCTTAAATAAATTAATCTAAGTCATGTTGTATGTCACGTCAGGTCACATTCAGAGGAGACTGAGGGAAAGTGCGGCCTCCCTCGAATGACCTTGGTCTCCCTGGAGATGGAGCCAACCTTATCAATGCAGCTGCACTCTTACCAGTCATTCTTAGCAGACAGAGAGCTGAACTATTGCTCTGAAAGAGACAGGGCCTGACCTTCTGCTTTCAGGTCTGCAACTGACCTGAACGTGACCTGGGGAATTACTGTGTCATATTACCTTTAGCATAAAGAAGGAAAGTTCCCTCACTATTATTATTATTATTATTATTTTTACTAGTAGTAGTAGTAGTATTTAAATCGAGTATATAACTTTTGCTGAAGCAGCCACTATGGCCACAAGTGACAGTTGTGGATAATGTTGAATGCTGTAACAGTGATTTGTTAGCAGAAGTAGAGAATAGTCATCAAATCAGCGATCTGATTCAGTAATGTCAGTTACTAAACTACTGGTCATACGAGACAAAGACTGTCGCTGCAAAACCCCTGAGTGTGTTGAACTGAGCATTTTATTGCTTATGAATTCAACTTTTCATTTTAAAGAGGGAAGTTGTGTTTCATAGTCTTGTTTTGAAGTCTTTCCTTATATTCTGTTACTCACAGAAAGAAACTCAAAGGTGTTTTTTCTCTCTTGTTGGTGTGGAGAAGAGTAGTAGCAGGGAATGCACAGCTTCCACCAATAACAGAGGTCTGATAAATATATGATACATATACTGTATGTGTAATTCAGACTGTTTAAGAGATCTAATACACACCAAAGGACAATGTTGTGTTTTTAATGTTATGGAAGCCTAAATGTAACTACATTTTCTCTCCTTTCATCTGCAAAATTAAAGCAAAGCAAAGATTAAAAGTCTGCAGGTATGAGAGAGAGTGATGAGGATTATTGTTTCATGTCAAACACAGTGAGATATGATCAGCTGAACCACTGATGTGAAGAGCAAATGTTAATCAAAACAGGACATGTCAAACTGTTTTGTCATCAAATGTATGAAGTAAATATAAAGTGTCGTCTTTCATAATAACATATTTTGTAAATTATGTGTCACGGCAGACTTTCGGGCTGTGGAATCTCAGAGACTCACTGTGAAGTTGTGGTCTCAGCTCTGAAGTCCAACCCCTCCCATCTGAGAGAGCTGGACCTGAGCTACAACAAGCTGCAGGATTCAGGTGTGAAGCTGCTGTCCGCTGGACTGGAGAGTCCAAACTGTAGACTGGAGACTCTGAGGTCAGCTCACTGACTGTTTTTTTTTTCTTCTGTTTTTCCAAATGGCTGAACAATGGGTAGAGTAACGAAAAGTAGAGAAATGAAATGTTTGACGGGACAGTTTTTCAGCTTCCACAGACTCACATTGTAGTTCATCAGTCAGTGAAGATGATGTCAGTACGGATGAGGCTGTAGAGTGGGTGAGGATATGAAGGAGGTTGTTGAAGATCTGATGATAGCAGATAAAAAAGGCTGCAGGAAGTTTGAGCTTCTGTGTAAAGAGAGAGAGAGAGCTGAGATAAAGAAAATAAAGACATGAATGCAAAGCTGACTAAAGGTGAAGTGAGGACCTGTGATGATCTTCATGATATCAGAATCTGATATGGCTGGTACAGAGACAACCCACACAGCTGCTGTG
Organism: Oplegnathus fasciatus; assembly: GCA_003416845.1. Classification (NCBI taxonomy): domain Eukaryota; kingdom Metazoa; phylum Chordata; class Actinopteri; order Centrarchiformes; family Oplegnathidae; genus Oplegnathus; species Oplegnathus fasciatus. Next base: position 17,300 of record NTHP01000650.1, read on the forward strand.
GTGTGGTGTGCATTAAACCAGAGCTAGGAATAATAAACAGCAGCCTAACACAGGCTGAAACATCACAAGAAAGCAGGATTCAAGGTCTCTATATATAGTTTTTAAAACTTTCTGTTCCTTAATAAATCAAACTCTATTTAAGAATCATCAAACTTTTTATCTTTCAGAAATTAAACACAGAGTTTATGTAGAAATCTTTTGATCATAAAGTTCAATAAAGTTTTAGAAGCTCAATGAAGTCACAGTTCCTCTGGTTCTGCTGCTCATTTGAACGTGTCAAAAGGTGCAGCACTCTTCAACAAACAGGTATTGCACCTACTTAAATTCACATAAGTGATCATTATGAATGACACTATCAAATTTGAGATTTCTGAGGTTGTAAGTTGTTTCCAAGTTGTTCTTGACAACAGATCTAACTGTTGCTCTATTTTCATGTTAGCATTAATTATTTGAAGCCACAGACCTTTAGATTGCAACAAAAACCAAATAAATAGTCTGCACCAGAAACATCTTTGTTCTTGAAGGTTCATATTTATCAAGTCTATCTCAATACAATACTCATGTGTCCATATGTACATTCAAAAAGTTATTGGTGTCTGTAATCATTCCTTCTGTCCATACGGTCTGTGAAGCAATCCCCTTGTAACCTGACTCCAATGTTACAAGACGGAGGACAAAATCCACAGTCTTGTTCTGTGTAAAAATGACTTCAAAAGTTTAGCTTGAGGCTTCAGCAGTCTGAGTTACAAATATCAAGTAAGTATTTAGTGTTTGACAGTATTTCCTTGTTGAGCTGCAGTGGAAGAATAGTAACTCAAAGCGGGAATTTGGTACTAAATAGTCTGAAACTTTGGTAGACACCCACTTGATTTGGCTAACTCAGATTGCCGAAGATTCATATTAGTTTCAGCTGAACTTATGAAGTCATTTCTTACAGTATAGTTGTGTTAGGAAGGGACCACTTCACACTCAGTATGGACAGGAGGAATGATTACTGTCACCAGTAACTCTTTTAATGTACATATGGCATGTGACTGTTGCTTTAAGACAGACTTGAACCTCTACTTTTAATTACATTTACCTACTAAGCTACCAAATGCAGTAAGAAGAAGGTCATGTAATGAAATAATGAACAGTTTTTTAGTCCAACATGTCTGATTTGATATTGGTCCCTCTAATTACAGACTTGACTGAGATCAGCAACATGTTATTAATCATGTTGACATGAATAAGTTTATGAATGTTGTGGTGACATTTGGATGATGTCTGTAGAAGGCTGAAATTATGATGATCCACAATAACACAATGACAAAGTCACATTTAAAACCTGAACACATCTGAATGGATTATAAAAGGATTTTTATCTACATAATTTATTCTTTATTCAGATTATGGCGCTGCAGTTTGTCAGAGATCAGCTGTGCTTCTCTGGCCTCAGCTCTGAAGTCCAACCCCTCCCATCTGAGATATCTGGAGCTGGACTACAACTACAAGCTGCAGGATTTAGGGGTGAAGCTGTTGTGTGGTTTTCTGGAGAGTCCACACTGTAGACTGGAGACTCTGAGGTCAGACACCATTTTTTACTTCTGTGCTGAGATTAATATGAGATAAGATTCCGATTAGATTCAACTTTATTGTCCTTTCACAGAGTTCGGGTACTGAGACAATAAAATGCAGTTTAACATCTAGTCAGAAGTGCAAAAAGCAGTAAAGTGCAGAGTAATGTACATGTATAGAGTGGTAATATATAGAATAAACAGTGAGGGGTAGATATGAATACACTAAGATATGAACAGTATGAACATGTGCAGCAGTTTCAGTAGGCAAAATATACTGTGCAGGAGTATAAGTACAAGTATAGACAGCAGTATAAATATTAATATACTATAGGTCAGATATAGCAATATAAATATGTATGGATATGTGAGAACATATATAGTACAGGTAAGTATGTACAGTAGTCTGGCAGTAGTAAGTAAGTATGAGGCAGCAGCCAGTGAGGCAGAGACAGTCATTGTTCAAACTGGAGGAAGGTGTGTGGAGGGTGAGGGGGTATCTGGGGGGATGTCACCATTTTCTAAACTTCTACATTCTAAACCTTCTTCAGCTCTGAACAGATTATTAAACATTGAATGATTTCAAGCAGGAACATTGTCTTCTAAAGTTACATCATTTATTCTTTATTCAGATTGAGGGGCTGCAGTTTGTCAGAGATCAGCTGTGCTTCTCTGGCCTCAGCTCTGAAGTCCAACCCCTCCCATCTGAGAGAGCTGGAGCTGAGTGACAACAACCTGCAGGATTCGGGAGTGAAGCTGCTGTCTGATCTTGTGGAGAGTCCACATTGTAGACTGGAGACTCTGGAGACTCTGAGGTCAGTAGGGTTGGAGTCCGTCCGTGCTGGTTTCAGCAGTATTGTACTAAACATAGTTAGTATCAAAGCAAAGATCCAGTACTTCCTGGTAAACCTCCGACCTTCTCAGTGGCTGCTTTCCTCAGTGAAGTTGTGAGAGGACAGGTGGTGACAGGCTTCAGGATTGGATAGAAAGACAGACAGAGAGAGAGAACAGTCAGCCAATCAGATGAGCCAGAAGCTTGTTGTGATCATGTGTTTGAGTTGATGTGAAGACGACTGTTGTTGTTGTGTTCATGTCTACAGGAAATAAAGCTGGNTCCACACTGTAGACTGGAGACTCTGAGGTCAGACACCATTTTTTACTTCTGTGCTGAGATTAATATGATGTGAAAGTTGTGGTGACACTAAACTGCAGACATGAGGCTGATATTATACTGATCCACACTAAGTATCTTAATGCTAAAGTCAATTTTCTTCTTCAGTGGTTTAAATGGTTTAAACTGAAGATGCTTTGATTTTATGACTCCACTATTCCTAAAAAAAATATTGTAAATGGCTTTTTTAAACATTTCCCCAAAATTCATCCTGACATATCTGGCATCTTTGCAAACTTTGGGATCTTGAGTCGAATCTTAAATCAGTTTAAGTGGGTTTTTATTTGTGTTTGGCTGCACAACATGAGTTTGTATAGATGGAGCCACTGGTGGACCTGGCAGAATTTAAGAGGTAAAGTCACTATGTCTTTATTGAAGTAGCAGCACGTTGTCATTAATATTAATGAGAGCTCTTTTTCACTTTTTGTATTTTACAGTGTAAAACCTGCATCCTGTTGGGTTCAGGTGTTTGGAGTTTCCATTTTCTAAACTTCTACTTTCTAAACCTTCTTCAGCTCTGAACAGATTATTAAACATTGAATGATTTCAAGCAGGAACATTGTCTTCTAAAGTTACATCATTTATTCTTTATTCAGATTGTGGCGCTGCAGTTTGTCAGAGATCAGCTGTGCTTCTCTGGCCTCAGCTCTGAAGTCCAATCCCTCCCATCTGAGAGAGCTGCAGCTGAGTGACAACAAGCTACAGGATTCAGGAGTGAAGCTGCTGTGTGGTTTTCTGGAGAGTCCACACTGTAGACTGGAAACTCTGGGGTCAGACACCATTTTTTACTTCTGTAGTGAGATTAATATGATGTGAAAGTTGTGGTGACACTAAACTGCAGACATGAGGCTGATATTATACTGATCCACACTGAGTATCTTAATGCTTAAGTCTGTTTTCTTCTTCAGTGGTTTAGTCCATTGACTGTGGCAGAGAAATGTTGTGCTCCAGATTAAAAACCTTTACAAAGAAAAAAACTTCACTGGATAATTCACTCTGAACCACTTAAACTCTTAATATTCACCTTATATCCTCCATCGTGTTTTTTAAATAAATGATGAAAAAATACATACATACAATGAATAAATAAATAATCTCTGTCATTATATATTACTATATCATAATTTATTCTTTATTCAGATTGTTGAACTGCAGTTTGTCAGAGATCAGCTGTGCTTCTCTGGCCTCAGCTCTGAAGTCCAACCCCTCCCATCTGACAGAGCTGGACCTGAGAGAAAACGACCTGCAGGATTCAGGAGTGAAGCGGCTGTCTGATCTTGTGGAGAGTCCACACTGTAGACTGGAAACTCTGAGGTCAGTAGGGGGTCCGACTCAGTCCATGCTTTTTCAGCAGTATTGTACTAAACACAGGGAGTTTAATGTGTTACTCCCATGAGGTACCCCTCCAGTTCCACCTTCCACTGTGAGCACCCAACCAACCAGTTGGTTGGATGAGGACGCTCACAGCCAATTGTACAGAGGTACCTGTACTGGGAATCGAGGTACTTCTACTGGGAATCAAGCCTTGGGTTTCTGTGGTGGTGGGCGAGAACTTTACCACTGTCCAGGAGTAGCCTAGCCTAGCGCAACAAATCAGTGATTTTACCCATTGAGTGCAACTTCTCTTCATGTTTCATCTTTTGTTTCTTTTCTTCTCTGCATTCTTTCACAAACAATAAAGTGCAAGCTGACAATGTGAAGCAACTTTTTACAGTCAGTTACAACTTTTATCAGACACAGGGATTTTACAGTAGAGTGAAAAAGGGTTGTTCGTTTTGTCTCCTTTGATGATTTTTGATCTAGACTGAGTGGTTATTTCCTCTAATGCAGGCACAGAACATGAGCGGCAGTCAGTTGTAGTACTCTGAAGCTGGCTAACTCAAAGAACGAACAATTACTTTAAACTTGATCCATAACCTTTGGGATTGTCTTCATCCCTACAGGTTCGATGACAGGTCATTCACAGCTTTCAAACACAAGACGTGAGTATTGAAACAATGTCCAGTCATCAAACTACTGTACATTAAAATCTGATCTTAAAATGAACATGTGCTCATTTTACATCAGAAGTATCTTTCAGTTCCTTTTTTTGTTAGAGCTGTAAAGTCACATCTGTTTGAAAAATATTAAAGAATTTTGGCTACTCATTTTTCTCACCCCATTCAAGTTTTCATTATTGTTCTTTCTGTTTGACTTCTTCGCTCCATCAGATGAGTCCGATGTCAAACTGGATGTGAAAGAAAACTGCCCGAGGATGATGTGAGAAAGGAGCAGCTGCACAATGTGAAGTCCTCCAGTATAAACCACAAATGACTTTACTTGAACATTTATTGAGGTTTTATCACTGAAAAAATGTGATGTATCACAACAGAAATGACACCTCAAGTATTGTAAATTTAAATTGTTCATGTACAGTTTCAACTCTTTCTGACATGAAATGGCATCAGTGAAACAGAAATGTAATTACTCAAAGCAACAATGTAACAAAACAGTTGTTGCAAGAGAAGAAGTCACAGTGTGCTCTCTACCGTCCCTCATTACAGCTGAAGAAAAGCAGCAACTATTTTACTTTATCGTGACCAGCAGGTGGCACTGTAGCACACAAATAAATGAACTCAATCAAATAAGCACTCAATTCTAAGAACAGAAAACACTGCAGAAATACCAGTGAAGAGCTCAGTGTTTGGGTTGGATGCTGTGGTACATTTATCTGTATTATCATTAACCAGCAGCATCAGACTCTGGGTCAGATGTACTCAGGCTGTTGCGCCTGTTTTTCAGATGCACATGTGACTCATTTTGCCCCAGACACGTTCAGTTTATTTATCAAACAGGTGCACCTGAGGCCCGTTTCACCACATTTGCAGCATCATGTTAATTTTGACACATTTAAAGGATAGGTACAGATTTTTCCAAGTCTGTCTTACTGTACAGTACTTTCTACTTCTACTCCACTACAGTTCAGAGGGAAATATTGTACTTTTTGCCTAACTGCATTTATTTGACAGCCTCAGTTACTGCAGATTTAGATCATTAATACAAAATATAATCAACTAATTAATTATGATTTATTATTATAGGTTAAGCCACCCAGCTGTATATAAAGTATTTAGATTTAGCTCCATCTTTACCAACTGCATTAAAGTAATGAACACATGAATGTATCAATAATTAGAATTCAATAATATAATATATATTATTCTGCATAATGTACTTTTACTTTTGGTACTTTAAGTATATGTTGATGCTAATACTTTTGCACTTGAGTAAGATTTTGAATGCAGGACTTTTACTTGTAACAGAGTATTTTTACACCGTAGTATTGATACTTTTACTCTTTTACTGAAGTAAAAGATCTGAGTACTTCTTCCTGGTAGTGGGTACAACATTTGACTTGTCTGACTTTTTAATACAGAACGATGTCCTCAACATCATAAATAATGAAGATTATTTATTCCCACCACCACACGCGCTGCAGCGATATTTATTCATTATTTTCTGTTCTTTACTATTATTTACTATCATGTGTTCTTGCTCCTCTAGCTGCTGTTGATTGAGTGGAACATCCAGGTGTGAGCAATCACACCTCACCTGTTTTCAGCATGATCAAGAGTTTTTTTGAGATACAATCCAGTGCCTAAATCTAACATTCATGTTGGCTGTGTTGTTGTATTTCTTTGATGTGTTTTGGACTAGAAATCACAGTGCAGCTGTTTTGGTGTTAATGTAATTAGTGAGAATGATCCACAGAGGAGCCAAGGTGCTAGTTGGTAAGAGTTGATCCAGTGTTTTCTCATGCAGTGAAAGTATTGTAAATATCCTTCCAACAAGTGTAAAATGCACTTTTTTTGAAGAACACAAAATGCATCTTCACTCTGTTGGACATTGACTCGACTTTCTATCCTTTAAGATAATTTTTGAGCCTGTAAAGTGGCTTTAAAAGTGAGTTTTCCTGTTGGCCAAACTATCCACACTCTGTGTAACACCAAGTGAGTAGAGAGAGCAGCGGTCGAATGAAAATAAGTGTATGTACTCAAGTACTTTGTACTTTACTTGAATATTTCCATTTTACTTCTACCCCACTACATTTATCTGACATTTGTAGTTACTTCTTTTGCAGATTATTTTTCATACAAAACACATGATGAGCTTCTAAAATCAGTGGTGGAATGTAACTAAGTACATTTACTCAAGTACTGTACTTAAGTACAAATTTGAGGTACTTGTACTTATTTCCATTTTATGCTACTTTCTACTTCTACTCCTCTACATCTCAGAGGCAAATATTGTACTTTTTACTCCACTTCATGTGTCTGACAGCTTTAATTACTTTTAAGATTTTACAAACATGATCATGTTTTGTAAGTTCATCATATGTTTTGTATGTGAAATATATTAAACTATCCATAAATATATAAAATTACCCAACAGTATGTACTTAAAAGTTGTAAGTAAATTAAGTACTTAAAATGATCTCAATCAACATCTACAGCAGGTATCATATAAGTATTTTCACAGTGTGGTATTAGTACTTTTACTTAAGTAAAGGATCTGGATACTTCCTCCACCTTGTCTAAAACAGCAACAACAATAATAAGTATTGTTCATCAAGTCATTGTAGTCTTGAGTAAGAGTATGTCCATTTTATGCTACTTTATACTTCTTCTCCACTACACCTTAGAGGCAAATACTATATTTTTTACTCTTCTCTTTTTTCTTTACTTTTACTTTTTACTACATTTATCAGACAACTTTACTTACTTGTTAGTTTTATGATCAAGATTTTATGAACAAAACGTGATCAGTTTATAAAACATGATGCTGTTTTAAATTTAACTACCCAAAAATAAATAAAGCATTTAAAATGAGCTCCACCTCAACCAGCTGTAAGATTACAGTACTGTTTACATGTTGACGAATCAATAATACTGGTCCAAGCAAATACTTTTACTTCTGATACTTTAAGTAAACTTTTGTACTTTTACTTTAGTGAAATTTTGAATGCAGAACTTTTACTTGTAATTGAGAATGTAGTATCACTACTTTTATTTACGTAAATGATTTGAATACTTTTCCACCACTAAAAACATACAGTATAATACTATGAGAATTATCTTACTTTTGTTACTATAAGTACATTTTCAGAATCAAGAATAAATATAATTTTGAATGCAGGACTTTTACTTGTAAGAGTGCTTTTATATTGAGGTATTACAACTTTTACTACAGTTGAGTGAGAGAGAGAGAGTCACACATTGCTGCCCTTCTCCCCACTTCTCTTTTCATGCCTTCAGTCATTAAACAGGGCTTAACACACACAGCACTAAACAAACTGCTCTCCCACACATTGATCTCTGCAGTCAGTGTCCTGTGGGCTGGACGTCCGTCAGCAGCTGTTCTCACAGGGATTTTCTGGCTTCAGTAGGTGAGTGATGAACTCTTATCTACATTGTTGTCACCTTTGTATGAAGATAAATCTGAAGTCTATACCGTGCTGAGTGAGATTAATCTACATCAGGTCCAAGTAGAGTGAAGTTGGAGTTTTTCTTGACTGAATAGTTTTGTTTGTAGAACATAAATGGGAAGTGAAAATTAAGTTTAGCTGCTTCTGTGATCCAGAGAGACATGTGTCGAGTTCAACAGGAGATTCAGCAAAATTGCTATATCAGTGAGGTGGTCAAAGCCCAGATTTCACCAGTGGTGGAAAGTAACTACGTACATTTACTCAAGTACTGTAGTGTACATTTTTGAGGCATTTTTACTTGACTTGAGTATTTCCAATTCATGGTGCTTTATACTTACAGTCCACTATGTTTCATAGGCAAATATTTTTCTTTTTATTCCACTGCATTTATCCAACAGCTGTAGTTACTTTTCAGGTTAACATAAAATGGCTTGTTAAAGAATCAGTGGTTTCCATCCTTTTTGGCTCGTAACTTCTCATGTTCCCTGTCATGGTTCAGATGTCTGAGATGTTGAAGTTCCACCAAAGAGACTTTTTCCCTCTAAACTTCTCACATGGTTTCATTTAAATAAATGTTCAATGTTCAATGTTTTAGTACTTTTACTTAAGTGAAGGATCTGAATACTTCTTCAGCCACTGGATGTCACAGACAAAATACTTCACTGACCCTGGAAATGAACTTTTTAGACATGTTAATATGCTGTATTTGTACTTACTTGAATTTTAGACCTTTGATATAATTTTAGCAGATGTACAGCTGACTGAGCCTCAGTTTGCACATCAGCAAAAATGTGAGAAACCAGTCAAAGGTTGAAACTGCTGTTACTAGAAAAACAACAGCGGTTGTTTGTTGCGGAGTTCTTAAAGTTCTGAAAGGTGATATTTTTTTATCTTGCGCCCAAGAGATAATTAACTTGTGGGGACAAGATAATGTACTATAAAGTCATATGCGTCTCTAACGACTTCAGATGCACACAGTCACCATGTACTGGGGTAATCAAGTTTTATTTTCACCTCAGAATGTCATACAATGAAATTCTTGCTGCTCTTGCACGTAGATACAGGATTGTCATTTACGGAGCCCCTAAAGTCCCGTAAGGTGATATTTTTTATCTTGTGCGAACAAGTTAATTATCTTCTGCACACAAGATAAAAAATATCACCTTTTGGGACTTTAGGGCTCTGTAGTTCGTTCAAATGCCTTAATCTCAAAATCTTATAGGGGAATCAGCAGATGGAGAAAAGGCTTTGAGGATGAGAACTAACCAATGTGTTTGGGAAACGTAACAATATCTCAGACAACAAGTTTAGCTGGAGTTACTGGAGAGTAAACTTCCACAAATCTAAAGAGCCGCTAACGTTAGCCTAAACTCTGATATGGCATGGCGGACCGCCTAGCACAGAGAGGATGTGTTTATTTAACAAAATAATGTCTAATAATGAGCTCCTTTGTTTTGGAAGTAATGCTCTGTTACTATTGTANACTGCATGACGCAAATGGTGGTCACACCAGATACTGACATTTCTGATCCATGAGAACACCAAAGGAGAAGTGCAGAACACAGATTTAAACAAATTCATGAACAAAATTTGAGAGAAATATACCTGTTGTGTACGTATAAAAAGTCTTAAATTTTTTACTTCAACTCGTGAAAAACGGGAGCAAAAACAAAAGTGTTGCGTTTATATTTTTGTTCAGTGTAAATAAAAAGTTTATATAAGTGGTTACTATAAGTGTTAGCTACAGTAAAATGTTTCTTCAGTGTTTTGTGTTCAGGAGGAGGGTAGAGGATGTCGGAGAGCCGAGTGACGATGGAGCTTCAGCAGAATGGGGCCTCAAAACACCAGGTACCTTCCTTCCCTGCGTCCTTATACTTGATGCTAACATCACACATTTTGGGATGTGGTTGAATATGGTTTTGGGGTGCATTAACTGTTTTTCAGTCCGCAGGTTCGGGCCAACAGCGGCACGGTGCCACCGTCAGCTTTCACAACATTCACTACAAGGTGAGACAGGGAGGAAGCTGTCTGTATCGGAAGAAGGGTACTGACAAAGACATCCTCATTGACCTCAAGTGAGTAGGCCTACACTGCAGTTTCTAAAACTACAACTCTCTGGTCTGAAACTGGTCACCCAACAGCTTTTTTAAATAAGCTGGGTTAATGTGCATAAACGTGGACAAGCAAACAATAATATCACAGAAAGTGCAGAAAAAAGATTAATTAAACTCACCTCACCAAGCCTGAGGAAATTCTGAAGACACCACTCTTTATTTAATTTTAATTTAATTTATTTAACCTCCTCTGTCGAAGTATAGACAATGGTACATATGTCTCTTTTAATAAACTTAAGTAATAAACTTTAGCGGTTGAGCTACCTCGGAGAGGTTTTTCCCCTTCAATAACTCTTTATTAAATGATTTGCACACCTGGGAACAAAATGCGTGGGGAGAGTATGCTACTGACTAGCACTATCATGTTCCCAGCTGGCTAGGCATGCTAGTGGTTAGCTCGCTAGCTACTGTAGTTCACCAACTGGCCTGTGACTAGCCACTACGTCAAATTCAAAAGACAAATTTGTACCATCAACCAGTGTTAATTTCATTAACGTAAACTATGACTAAATGTTTGTCAGCAACCTTTTTTTTCCATAGCTAAGGCAAGACACTAACTGTGACTATATCAACATGCAATATTGTTAACGAAAAAAGATGAGACTAAAATGTAGTTTAAAAAATAAAAACTTTACTAAAATCTCTTTATTTTCATTGACAAAAAAGAGGAGACGAAATATTATAGACTGTTTTTTTTCCAGTGCATCAGTTTCATGTCCTGTGCTGCGTGCGCCATCAGGACGACACCGGCAGCACAGTCAGGAGGACTCGGAGCAACTTACATCAACTATTTTACAGAAAGCAAGTTAACAATGACAACAACAGGGCTGAAATAACAAAAAAATATTGGTTTTGACTGGACTAGATTGACTGAGATGTTCAATATAATGTGATGACTAAAAAAAGACTAAAATGTCAACAGTTTTCATTGACTATTACTGTACTAAAGGGTTTTCTATGAAGATGAGACTAAAACGCCCAGACTATTAGTCAACTAAAACTTGACTAAAAAAAAAACAGGATGAGGTTGACTTAATTATCATAAAAACACGGACCACATTTGACACAGGACTAAGACTAAATAAAAAATAGCTGACAAAATTAACACTATATCAACTCATCTAACTATAAATGCGAGGAATCTCTGTCCGTCTGTCCTTCGATTATCTCGAAAACCATTCATCTGATCAACTTCACACTTGGCGGGTGTATTGCTGAGGACCCAAGGGAGTGCAGTGTCGAATTTGGTGCAATTTGGCCAGATGGTGGCGCTATAACAACAATTTTTACATTTTGGCCTGTAACTTTTGAACCGTAAGTCTCAGAAGCAAATCTCTTTTTTTCGCCCTGGATTCTGTGGGTCCAGATGAATCTGTCCATATAAGCCACACCCATTTGCGTCCACATCGATTTTCCGCCATTTTGAATTTTGTCCAAATCTGTTTTTTCGCTACACCTCCTACAAATTTTGAGCAATCGTCACTAAATTTGGTACAGAACATCTCTGGAACAAGCAGGAAAAAGTTACTTTTTTGGATTTTTGATATTCCCTACAGTTTTGCTGTAGCTGGACCTCAAAGTTTGCTCAAATGCTGTGGGCCGGGCTTAGATTATAAAAATGTCACATCTCCTGAACGCTGTGTGCTATTGCAACCACATTTGGTGGACATGTGTAGATATGATGTCTGAGTGACCATGACAAATTTGGTGACATTTGACCGATAGGTGGCGCTGTAGCATCATCATCTAACTATAAAGGAAGGAATCTCTGTTTAAGCATGACTGTGCTTCGCAACCGTTCATCCTATCAACTTCACACTTGGTGAGTGTATTGCCAAGGACCCAAGTGCAGCGTTGAGTGTGAAGTCGTTCGGATGAGCAATTTTTGAGAATGCTGTAAGCAGCCATACCAAGCAGTCGACCCGTACCTAACAGGCACGTTTTGAACGGGCACTGCACCAGTGTCTCATAACTGTGTGTAAACTATTCTACTTTTGTGGAGCAGTTTATATCCTGACAGAGAGGATTTAATGAAGCTGGATGTGTGCAGCGCAGCTAATAAGCTACGATAGCTTCCTCCACTCCGGTAGGTCTCCGGCTCTCTGTTCACCCAAAGGTCAGAACTGTAACTTACAGCTTGGTATTAGTTAATGGTGCAAATTTGCACCTGCAGCAAGAGATTTCATCAGCCCTCTGAGGCTTGAAAGTTTGAGTTCTGAGTGTGGTCCACTGAGGCTGCACAGTCTACATGTGCAGTTATTGTGTGTTTGTTTGTCTACGTGCCGACAGAAACCCACCTGGGAGGCAAACGTGACACGATCAAGGCCCACTTGGATCAAACACACACACGTTTGGCAAAGGAAGGAAGTTTGCTTTGTCAAGAAACTCAGGTTCCCACTTCTCCTCTGTGACACAAACATACAGAAGCTTGTTAGAAAACAATGACTCTCAGCTTAAATCAACAAACAGACGCAGTGGCAGGATGCTGAACTGCCTCCATACCCAAACGCGACTTAGTGTGAAAGTTCAAGGTGTTAAATTTGCAGGAACATGTTGGCCTGTAGAAACCAGGTTAAACTTTGGATTTTTGCCTCTATAGTGAAGGATCCAAGAATATAAAAGATGTCTCTCCATTTTTGTGGCTCGAGGGGATGGCTGTGTCAGTGCTGTCGATCTGTTGGTCCACCACTTTGGTCCAGAATGAAATATCTCAACAACTGTTGATTGGATTGCCATGAAATTTGGTGCAAACATTCATGATCATCAGAGGATGAAACTTGATGACTTTGATGATCCTCTGACTTTTCCTCTAGCGCCACCGTGAGATTAACATTTTATCGATCTATTGAAATTCCCATCAGCCTCTGCTGTACTTTGTGCTAACTGGCAAACGTTGAAAAGCATGCTAACATGCTAAACTAAGCGGTGAACATGGTAAACATTATACCTGCTAAACATCAGCATGTTAGCATTTTCCTTTTGAGCATGTTAGCATGCTTATATTAGCATTTAGCTCAAAGCACTGCTGTTCATAATTACAGCCTCTTTTTTGTTATTCATGCAACAGTTTTGTTTCGTGCTAAGCATTACAGCTTTAAACGTTTCTAATCGAGGCCATAGATTTTTGTTTTGTTTATTCTTTAATAATGTTTTTCCCATTTAAGCCGGTTGTAGTGTTTTAATGAGGGTCCATTCCTGGGAAATCTAAAAAACGTAAAGCAGATTTTTCTCCATTGCTATTTGAACTCTCCAAGAGGTCATATTGTTTACTCTGCAACTGAAACACCAACACCTGACTACACGCCTTGAAGTGTTTGATTGTGCATGTTCTGTTGTGAAAATGATCAAAGTCTTTGATTATGTATGTATGTTATGAAAAATGCAGTCGGTCAAAGTGCAGTGTGTGTGTACGGTTTATAGAGGGTGGTATCTCAGGTATTTTATTGTTCAGTGTGTGTAATCATTGACCAGTCAGACTCAAAGTTGAAGGTTGGCTCAGTCTGAGCAGCTTGTTCAGAGTCTTTTTAGAGAAACTTTGCAGCGTTTACTGCTTCAATTAATCTGCTCACGTGACAACAATGTCTGAAAAGTCATAGTCAGAAAAGGTCACAAACCACAGATTCTTTTTAAGATTTCTTTATGGTGGGAAGGCAGTAGTGGCTAAAATCGTGCATTTTATATAAAAAGAAATCTCTGAAACTGTGCCTCAGTGAGTGTCTCAGACTTGGCAGTAGTTATACTGGAGCACCTGTTTATCTGTTATCACGAGAAGGCAGGAAATTAAACATTTGGTTTGCATGTGCAGGTTAAATATGGGGAGGTGGGTGAACTCAGCTTTGGCTTCTCTTCACTTTCCCTTCCCTTTTGGAGAGGCCCTCTTTCTCTATTGTTATCGTTTGCTTCATGCACATCAGAAAGAGTCTTATACTGAATTGATTTTCACTCGTCTGTGAATCTTGAACTTCCAAATAACATATCTGTGCCTCAACAATTTCAGTTATTGCTTAAAAGTTACTCAGATTTTTTTAATTTTGGTCAGATCACTCATAAAAACTTTGCTGTTATTCCTGCTGAAGGGAGTGAAGAGTACAGGTCCAAGAGAGAAAAAAGAAGAGAAAACATGGAGAGACAAAGGTTAAAATAACAACAAAGTGCTTAAAATTAAACATGGAGGAAGGAAAGAAATAAAGATGACATATAGAACGCAAAACAAAACTGCAGCATCATGGTTTCAGTGTCATGTTTTATGAGATATGCTGACTAACGACTTGACAGACGTCGGACAAGGGGAAGTCCTGCTCACGGGTTTGTCAGAATCAGCAAAAAAAAAGTTTCTCAACAGTTTCATCGAAAACTAAACCGCCATTATTCAATTTTACTGAAAAAAACCCACAAAAACTCTCTCAGTTCCTTTAGAAAGCGCTTACAATACACACCCATCGCACAGGAGGCACAAAAAAACTGCAGTGTCAAGGTTGCTGTGTTGAAAGTAAATTAGTGCTGTGTGTCCTGAAATTTGCTGAATAAATGACCTGATAGAGAGGAGGAAGTGCTGTCCCTGAGTCAGCAGAAACAGCAAAAACATGAATCGAACAATTGCAAAACAGCTTCCCTCCCTGAACTTTACACGGTTTACAAAACCACAAGAAAACTACAAAAAAAATACGACACCATGGCAACTGTAATGACTCCACAAAACACTGAACTATTCTCCTGCACAGATGAAAGATTTTGATGTGGACATGCAGGTTTGGAAATGTAATTAGGAACATTTTTTAAATTAGTTTTCTTTAATTTTGGAGTCTGTTGATATTCCCTTTCTCTCTCTCTCTCTCTCTCTCAGTGGGATCATGAAGCCGGGTCTGAATGCCATCATGGGAGCGACAGGAAGCGGCAAGTCATCGTGAGTGTCTTTGTAAAGACAGAAGAGACGTCTGAACATTGTTGATTCAGAGAATGTGTAACACAAAAGGATTGTTGTTGCTCACGTCACGGACAACACTGTTATATAGATAAAGTTGTTTTATTAGGCAGTGGTGGAATATAACTAAATACATTTACTCAAGTACTGGACTTCAGTACAAGTTCCAGGTACTTGTACTTTACTTGAGTATTTCCATTTTCTACTCCACCACACCTCAGAGGTAAATCTTGTACTTTTTACTCCACTACATTTGTCTGACAGCTTTAGTGAAAACCACATATCTCCAGATGTGTTGATTTTAAATGATTGTGATAAACTGACTAAACTTTTTAGAGATACGTGTTTCTCACAGGACAGTGACGCTACAAACATATGATGATCTTATCGAACATGATCATTGCTGAAGATTAAACTACCCAACAGTATATAAAGTAGTTAAAATGAGCTCAACCTGAAACATCTACAGCAGTAAAATGCAACATACACATTAATGCAGCAGTAATATTAATCCAGAAACATCAGATATAATAGTAATATAATAATTTTCGCTTTTATTTTTATGAATGCAGGACTTTTCCTTGTAGTGAAGTATTTTCACAGTGTAGTAGTAGTATTTTTACTTAAGTAAAGGATCTGAATACTTCTTCCACCACTGGTATTAGGTATTATGATTATGTAAGGTGTCTCAACAATGAATCAAATACTTTATGTGGAAGCTGTCTGATGAGGGAGGTTAAGAGTTTCTTTTTTATGAATGAAACCACCTGATGAGTAAATAAAAGCTTCCTGTCGGAGTTGTTAATGGGAGCCGTTTGTCGTTCAGGTTTCTGGATGTTTTGGCAGCCAGGAAGGACCCTGCAGGCCTTTCAGGAGAAGTTCTGATCGACGGAGCTCCTCAGCCTCCAAACTTCAAGTGTCTGTCTGGATATGTGGTGCAGGTGGGTGAGACAGACAGGAAGTCGGTGCTACTGAAGCCAACTCTTCGACAGGAGCCAGTAGGACAGCTTTGATTCAGGAGAGTTTCCTGGTCGGTGCAGGAAGGGAGTGCACGCAACAATAAGACCAGCTTCTCAGGCCAAGTCTGATTTTGTCACATACACTCAGTTATTTCAGAAATACTGAGGTCATGAATAGAGTCTAATATGAAAAGATATTCCTGTAATAAAGGTGCATCCATCAGCGTCAACTGTTTTGATGTTTTAGTTGTTAATGATGGTTTGTTGTGTCCAGGACGACGTGGTGATGGGAACTCTGACAGTCAGAGAGAACTTCAGCTTCTCTGCAGCGCTGCGACTCCCATCGGCCATCACTCAGACGGAGAAAGAGCAAAAAGTCAACAAACTGATCCAGGAGCTGGGACTGAGCCGGGTGGCCGACTCCAAGGTGAGGAGGACGTGAGAAAGAATGAAAGAGTGAAAGAGAAAGCGACAAAAAATTGACAGAAAGGCAGACCGATGAGCAAGAACAAAAGAGATGAATAAAATAAAAAGAAATAAAGAGAGAGCAAAAACGAAAAGAGCAACAAAAAGAATGACAAAAAAACTAAAATAAAGAGTTACAAATAAGACAAAGTGCGGCAAGAAAAAAAAACGAGTTACAATAGAAAGAAAGAGCGACAAAAAAGGAAGAAAGCAAAAAATATAGAGTGAGGAAAAAGAAAAAAAGAAATAGAGTGAAGCAACAAAGAAAGAAGAGAAATAAGGAGGGAAGGAAATAAGAAAGAAACATCAGAAAGCAAAAGATCGAACTAACAAAGAAAGAGGTAGAATGTAAAAGACATGAAGAAGAAAGGATGGAAACGCTGAAAGAAGTAAAGAAAGAAACCAGGAGAGATGGGAAGCATGAAGAAGGGTGAGGAGAAAGTGAGGAAGAACGGAAAGATGACAGAAAGAAAGCAATAATAGAGAAAGACATAAACACAAATAAGAAAAAAGACGAGAGACAAAAAAGAAAGAGAATAAAGACAAAGTGAGCGAATAAAGACAGAGCAACAAGAAAAAGGATAAAAAAGCAACTAAAAAGAATGAAAGAGACAAAAAAGAGAGAGCGACTAACAGAAGAAAGAGAAAGTAAACAAATAAAGAGGAAAAGATAGAAACACTATGAAAGAGGTAAAGAAAGAGAGAAGATAAAAGGAAGGAAAGTATTAAGGGATGCTGGGGGATGCATTATGTCACTGAGGGTCCTCACAAGTATAGAAGTACAAACCGATGTTTGTGTGTGTTTGTGTGCAGGTGGGCACCCAGCTGATTCGTGGGATCTCCGGCGGTGAGAGGAAGAGGACGAACATCGGCATGGAGCTGATCATCGACCCGTCAGTCCTCTTCCTGGACGAACCCACCACGGGCCTCGACGCCAGCACCGCCAACTCAGTGCTGCTGCTGCTCAAGAGGTCCGTGCACACACACACACACACACACACACACACACACACACACAGTATAAGTAGATCCTGTTAAAGTTACTGCATTATGCTGTTCATACAAACTCAACACTTCCTGTATCCGTTTCAAATTAAAAGCCTTCTAGCGTTTCAGTGGGCAGAATCCCTTAATTTCCTAACAAGGCTTTTACTGTGAAACATTTGCAGGACCGTGACTTTCACGGTTCCCATACGGTGCTTAAAATGTAGCTGCTGCCATCTTGTGGCACTTGTACATTACTACAAAATCCAGTTTGGCTGAGACATTAACACACAAACATCCACAGTGACTGAAAAAGGGCAAGAACCCTTAAGATCCAGAACAACGAAGTGTTGAAAATAACATGATTATATTGTTGAATTGATTCAATTAAAACGATGGAAATGTTTATTATGCTTAGTTGGCATGCGCATTATATGACAAGTCCCAGTTTATTACTTATTACTTCAATGTAACGGCAACTGATTTCTGATCTGTTCTTTTTGTATGTTATTTCATTTTATGTAGTTTATGTGAAGAGTTAACAGATAAAATTAATAAACCAACACCAGTTTGCTAGTTTTTATATCCTTGAGTGCACAATAAAAAAAACATGACTTAGGAACATTTTTAATAAATAAGATTTCTTATCGAAACAGCCCAACATCAGTTTGATTGATATTCCCTGGAGTGCACAAAAACCTTCATTTCATTTTATCAAATCTTTAAAAT
>NTHP01000650.1:73776-105896 GCA_003416845.1 Oplegnathus fasciatus
CAGCAAGATATTAATGTCTTCATAGAGGGGAAATAATCTAAACTTAAAATAGCCAATGAAGCAACAGCATGTTGCAGTTACCCTTTACCTAACAATTATTAAAGTTAGCCCTATTGTTCAAGAAACAAATCCGCCAGGTTTGGTTGCTTTTTCATTCTCAAATATTGAACTGTATTAAAGTTTAAGGTGCAACGTTAACTCAACTCTTACTATTTTTTTATCGAAATTTACTGTACAGAAATGTTTTTAGGTTTAAAAAAGAATAAAATGTTTTTATTTTATTATTTTATTGAATAACTCCACTTACATCATAACACCTAGTTACATGAACAATGTTGGCACACAAATGTAACTTTGACTTTGTCATGTTTCTGCAGCAGACTGCAAGAGATATTTTGTTATTCTGTGTTTTGTATGTAATCTAATGTTTACTGTCAATGTAGGTATTTTTTTTGTACGTGTCATAGAAAAATAAAAAGCCAGATATATAGATGTTTGTCTTTGATTCTAAGATAGCTTTACAAATAATAAAGATACAGTTTTGTGTTTTTGAGTTCTGTGAAGTGATAGTTGGACATTTCTTGACTTTTTTCACCATTTGTTGTGCATAAAAATATTGTTAAGTATTTTAGCATTTTTTCCTTGATTTACATTGATTTCTTTTACAATTAAGTACTAAAAACATTCTGTTTATTTTTGTGAAATTACTTAAAAGACGAGAACAAGTATTAAGCTGTTGCTCAAGATTTGGAACACTGATTACCTTCCACCTTTAAAGCCATATATTAGTGATGGCCAAATGAAGCCCTGTGAACCATTTCCTTTATTTTCTGAGCCCACTAGATGGCGCTCTCTGTTAAACAAAGGGTTGAAAGTGCACTGACTTGCCATTCCTTGAGCCTTTTTCTTTAAACCAAGACCAAATAAAGAAAATGGTTCATGAGGCTTCATTTGGCCATCACTACCATATAGTATATGCGTTAAATGCTTGCTAACATGCTGATGTTAGGCTGGTATAAAATTTACCATGTTCACCATCTTAGTTTAACATGTTAGCAGGCAAACATTTGCTAATTAGCAGTAAACACAAAGTACAGCTGAGGCTGATGGGAATGTCAGTGTAGTTTTGCAGGTATTTGGTTGTAAACGAAAGTACTGGAGAAATGAAAATGTTCACCTGGTGAGTTATTGCAATTCATCCTGAGGGGAACATGATAATCCATGCAATCGTTTTTGAGATATTTCACTGAAAACCATAAATGTGAAGCTCATGGTGGCGCCAGAGGAAAAGTCAGAGGATCACCAAAGTCTAGGGTTCATCATCTGGGGACCATGATTGTCTGTACCAAATTTTGTGGCAATCCATCGACCAGTTGTTTTGATATTTACTGAATGACGTTTCCATCCATAGAGCCATGCTGCCAGCAGGCTTTTGTTTAGATATGACAAGGTAATGGGAGAGGATCATGACACACACAAGATTAGAGCGCTACGGTTGACTGTACAGGTGTGTACGTAAGCAGACACTCGCTTCCATAGCGACCGTGGCTAAGAGCGTGGCTAACAGCCCCAGCATGCATGTGTGTGTGTGTGTGCGATGTTAGGAAATCTCTAGTTCCAGTTAAGTAACATCAGTCATGACTGGAAGGATACAGGTAGAGGGTTTGGCACACACCTTGAGTCGGGGTGTGTTTTAGGGGAAATCTTGGTGAGGGAAGTGAGTGAGTAACTGTTTCCATAAACTGTTTAATGTCCCCTTGAGCAAGGTACTGACTAACAGCTGAGAAAATAGAGAAAAGAAAAATGAAACCAAATGATGGGACTTTTCCCACACAAATCAAATAATAAAAAATGCCCCCTGGAGGCAAAAGTAACAGACAAAAAAACAAAACAAAGAGTATAAACTAAAAAAAGAGTAAAAAGCACATTAGCGAGGGAAAACAATGTATGGAAAGAGGGAAAAGGTTCAGGTAAAGGTCATTGTATTTTGACATCCTTGTACTTCTTGCTCTTCATCAACTAGGCTGGGGTTAAAAATGTCACTTAAATATCATGATGTTGGCAGGTAGATAACAGAAGTCCAGACTGGATCCTAGACAAACCAAACCACAACATAATAGTGATGAATTCTCTTTGCATCACACTTTATGAACATGATGTGTTCAGGAGTCTCTGCTAGAATAACATTACACAAGGTGTTGTGAGGTTTAGTAAGACGGATTAAACAGACCCGGCAGGGAAACTCCAGGTGGAAGAAATGAAGGAGACTCTTGGTCTCTTTCCATAACAACTGATGTCAAGGTGAGAAAAGCATTTAAAGCACAAACCCAAAGCTGTCAGGCTCGCTGACTTCCATTCAACTCCAAACAGCGAGGAAAACAACTCACCGACTCCCATTTATTCAATAAAGGTACAGACAGTGGATGAGCCCTACAACACAAACACTGATAACAGGAGAAAATCCTTCATATTCTGAAAATTTTTCACATTAAGGAAATTATCTATATCATTTTTCCAAAGAAAGTTGACATTCTTAGTGGTTTTGTTAGGGAGCTTTCAGATTGACACTAGTTGGGACTGAAAAGAAGAGCAACTGTTAGCAACACAGAAAATAATACTGTTTAGCAAAAACAGAAAACCACCACATCTCTTCGAAATCGCATACTAACGTACTGTGTATACTCAATCAGTATGTACTGCATGTGTACTAAATTAACTATTAAGTATGCATTTACCCACCGACTGTACACAAGGAAATATACTCGAGCAATACGTCTTCTCTGCATCATGACTGTATCGATCACGATAATTACCGGTCCGAGCCACCGTTCAATTAAAATTGTGTATCACAAATGTAAATCAACGGTACCTCTTCCACTAAATTTAATATTTTCTAGTATTATTTTAAGGCAAATTAAAATGATTAAATTTCAGTGTTAAACATTTTAAATATATGTGAGCTCCCGCATTTTTCTTAACTGTACTTTAACATCCCGGGTCCGGAGTAACTAGCTCCTGTTTCACGTTCACTCGCCATCATTCGTAATTATTTTACCGCCATTGCACAGTCTGAAGATATGCTATGCATTTTGGGGCAGTTGAGTATGTCACGTTGCATACTCAGAAATTCTTTTAATCTAGTATGCATTCGGGCATTTGTCTGGCTAAAGGATGTGACAGCTAAAGAAATTTGATAAAACTGAACAAGGAGTTGGTTTGATGTTGACGTAGCGCAAGTTGGCTAGTTTTGCTGGTCAACTGACCATTTGCTAAACCCTGAACAGCAACTGTCCAATCATACCAAACACTTTATTAGCGTATCGTTTTGTAATATAAAGTATGTTTAAAATCTTCCCAGTTTACATCCTTATTAAACAGCATTTATCTGTTTAAATGGGTCATGTATTAGCAAGCTAACGTTAGCTTTGTCAGTTGGTTCAGTTAGCAACGTAACAGAACACGAGGCTTTATGTATGTAAATAATTATTAACAACAGCAACTGTCCAATCATAGCTTTGCAACCGTAACTAGAAACAGCAGGTCTGTATATAAAGAGTTTATAAATAGTTTGGAGGGTGCTGTATTTAAGACTTTCAAAAACCAAAAACACAAGAACAAAAGTGTAAAGAACGTATTAAACAGTATGTTTATCTGCAACAACATATTACTGCTAACGATTGCATGTTCGGATTACTAGCTTACAGTACTAACCGAGCGTTACGTCCAAAACTAAAGAGCGCATCTTTAACTAACTACATTTTTGTTTAGAAATACCCAGTTTACAGCTAGCACGTCCACGCTGTGTTGTATTTCCCCACTGGCAGCTGGTCCTGGATCCTGTCAGTTTAGGCTAACGTTAGCAGCTCTGTCAGGTTCTTAAGAAGTTTACACTCCACTAACCTCAGCAATACTACCCGAAAAAGCAAATACAGCAAGCTACCTCTGTCTGAAATCAAGGATCCAGAGTTTTGAGTGGTAAATCTTGAACTGTTATCATTGTAAACTCCATATGTGTCAGAACAGAAAACTGGAGACGGTAACTGGAAAGCTGGAAAGTCACTTGCAGTACTGGAAAACAACAAATAAGTGAACACAGTATGAAACATCTGTGAAGCAGGGCGTTGCTGAGGTGGTTGATGCACCGTAAACCTTCCCTGAATGAATAAAGTTTTAAAAAGCAACGAGGATTAACTGCTTTCTGTTGTGTTGCAACTCAGAACCACAAACCCTGTCAGATCTGCTCAGACAAAACTTTAGTCTAGACATTATCCATATTTCCCTTCATTTCTCCTCCCTCTTTTCACTCCTTCCCTCCCTTTTTTTATCCTTCATCACCTTCTTTATCTCAAGTCTGCTTCAGTCAGTCTGCAGTCTGTCCTCCTTCAACACTTCTTTCGTTTTTCTTATTATTTTTGTTTTCCATGTTTCTCTTTTTTTTACTCTCTCTTCTTGCCTTGGTCTTCTCTAAATTTTCCCCATTTTTCTTCATCTGCTGTTTCTCTCCATCTGTAGTTATGTCCTGCAGGTCAACAGCTCTGTCTGTCTTTTTCCTCCTCTTCCTCCTCAGAGTTCAGAGCATCGTCTTGACTCACGGTGAGTACAAATATTCATCTTAATCTGAAGAATCTTTACCAAATCACAACCCATTGTTAATTTGTAGTGCAAAAGATATGCAGGGCAAGATGAAAACACAGCTGCTATAATTTGACCTTTGTGATTATTTCTTGGCATGTTGTCTTCATGGTAGCTTTGCTGCAAACAAAAGACAAAGACAAAAGAAAAACACACCTTAGACCTGTCATCATGAAATATGCAACATAGACTGACAGATCAGATAACAGCACAGACACCTTAAAGTACACGGACACGCACCTGAAGGCCACAGCACCTGTTGACCTTGGTACAGATAAGTAAACTGTTGAGTAGTGTGAAGGAAACAACTAAAGGAGGCAAAGGTTTTTAAAAAAACAACAGTGGTCTGTGAGACTATTCATCCATCACCATCTTAGGGGGATTATAGCTTTATTATCAATAAATATATTAATTATTGTTCTGATTCATTGATCACTTAGTCTATAAAATGTCAAATCACAAATCACCAGGACAAAATTCCTCACATTTGAGGAGCTGTTGGAAGCAAGCATTTGGTATTTTTTTACTTAAATTATTTATGTCATTACCAAAAATGTTATGGATAATTTTCTTTAATTGGTTTTAGGACAACACCATCATGCTCAGGGTGTGGTGTTCCTCCAAGAGAGAATTAAAGATTGATGCCATGGAAGCTTTAAAACGCCTTTTGAGGACCAACATGGATTGGGCCGCATCGGCTATTTGTAAATCTGTTACATCCAAGTTACTGCTATTAGCTAGTTTCAAATAAGTGATTTACTAAATGAGATTGCACCATTAAAACTTAAATAATGTCTTTAGAGTTTAGGAACGTGTAAATAACGGAAACATCTGTAGCATAACGTCCAAAAATTAGTAAGTATGCCTGTATTTTATTTATATCTGCATACATGGAGAAATCTGTGTTTCAGAGTTAGTGTTCATACAGTTTAGAATGAGAGGGAAATACCTGATTATGTATGGATGCTAACGTAACATAACCAACGTTTATTTTGTTGTTAGAACGTCAACATTATTGGATTAATGTTTTGTAATCTAAATTATGTTGTGTTATTTTTGTGAAATGTAATTCAAAATCCTCTCAGTTTACATCATTATTAAACAGTATTTATCTGTTTTCTAGTCACTGTAAACATGCCATATATTAGCAAGATAATGAACTAATTACCTCTAATTTCCCTCCATCAGATCGGTCCTTTTCCTCTCTGTCAGATTATGATCTTCCAGAGATCGATGGTTCGGCTGTGGACACCTGCAGGATTTTCCCTGACTCCACACCTGACACCACTGCCACAACTACAGCTAAAACCACAACCACACCCGTCACCAGGAAGGTAATTATCTCATGAAGTGTTAGGCCTCACTATGTGTCTAAAACGCTTTTAAACGTATTGTACTGTCAAACTCCCAGGACACCCCACTGGGCTGCCCTGGGGGCTTGTAATGAGGAGTTTCGGGCTTCGACCACAGACGCTTTAAGGCCATTCTGAAATGATAAAATAAACACAAAGTTATACAGATAAGCTAATATTAGACATATCTTTATTTCTTTGACGTTTATTTATTATTCAATATGTATTTATTAATATTAGAAATGATAATGTGTGTAATGTGGTCCCAACACTCTCCAACATCTTTAGGTTCATTTATACATTCGCTTCCCTTCACAGTTATCCAAGTTTGATAAGCTAGCCAACGAATGCTTCAAAAGAATGTAGGCAATATCATGGTATTCTTTTTTTTAAAGGCACCGGGATTTTAGTAGTGCCAGATTTTCTTAATATCAATCGAAATTATCTATATTATACATAAATTTTGACAGTATTAACAGTATTAATAGTATTAGTGGTATTATCCTCCCTTAACAGTATTAAAGTTTAGCTTCCAGCATTTCCAGCAATGTATTTCAGCTCGTAGCTTCTCTAGGTTTGTAGTTCAGCTTCCAATTCTGCTAGTTTTACATTTCAACTTCCTGGTTGTGCAGCAGTGCAGTGCAATGCATTTGAGCTTAACAATTTTTCAGGCAATTCATTTCACATTTCTGCATTTTCAAGAATGCTTTGCTATTTATTTATTGACGCTTTCAGCATTCACACCGCATTTTCTACAGGAAATGCATTTTCTAGTTGATTATACTTTACTCTTCATTGTGTTTTAAATGTTGCTCTAGTGCATTTCTTTGCCTTATGTAAAGCACTTTGAATTGCCTCTGTGTTTGAAAAGTGCCACACTAATAAAGTTGCCATGCCCCATTTGATCTCTTATGTATCATTTTCCAGCAGGCGGTGGCCACAACCAAAAAGCCAGCTGTGCAAACACCACAAAGGCCACGGCCAGCTCCGGCAGGACCAATCACTGATAGCCACTCCAACTCTATCGCCAGCCTCCTCGACTACCTCCTGGCCAATAGCAGAAGACACGCGGCAGGTTCCCTCCCAGGGTTTAACAGTTTTATCTCTCAGCCAATGGGAGGGCTGCCTCAAAGAGGCTACAGTACATCAGATAGCGACGAGTCAGCTGCAACGCTGCTGAAAAGAGCGGGAAGGACGGACGCAAACAGACGGACAATAAGTTCAATTTCTTCAGAGGACTCGAGTGATGAGTCTTAAAATTATACTGTGACATTTTGATCTTCTTTTTGCCATTCTAAAATTTCAGTTTTTAAACAAAGCTCAGTGACAGATGGGAGAAATTATACAGCTTTGTGAACAGTTTCTTGACAGGTTTGCACACCTGTTGATTTACTAAATCTATTCTCTAAAAACCTTCAAAAAACATCACAAATCCCATGATTACCATTAATTTAGCAGCAAGTATAGCAGTTATGCATGAGGCCAAATGTTATAGCTACTATTATGTATTGTACGCTAAAATATCGTTAAGATTTTTTTTAAATGTCGATTTATGTATCTTAGTTTAGCGCTGCTTAGCTGCTGCCATAAACAAACACAACCACTCTTCATTTTTAAAAATTGTCTTTATTTTTATATTGTCCATGCAAAACAATTGTAGTAATGTTTTTTTAACAATTGTTAAAAAAGTAATATGAATGACCTGTTTGCTGCTTTATAAAGATTTAACATAATAAAACAAACATTAAAACGTTTGATTAACCGTCATTAATAAAATCCTCATACATTGTATCTTTTTTGACTAAAGATGCTCAAATCATTTTATTCTTATATTCACATCATTATTTGGTTTAACATTTGACAAATAACCAGGTATAAATCAACATTAATAAACATTTGTTTCTTTACATTAGCAAGATTTAGCCACGGCTTACGCTAAATGAATGAGGGAGAATGCGACACGTCTCTGAATTCAACATTGATTATATTGACATTTCAGTGATGAGCAGGTTTATAGAGATGAGTAAAAATTAAGAAATGTGAATTTAGAAAGTCAGCAGAGGAGAAAATCTCTGTGTTAATATTGTATTTTTAGCAATAAGCGAACAACACTCACCCCCTCTTCTAACAGTGAAACTATTGATACATTTTCATATTAGTTTCATCATTTAATGTTATTATAGAGTGAAGCCTGTTTTATAAAGCATTGAGTGATGTTAAGCTGGGACTTCTGTTGTGTTTAAAGAGACACTGAAATGTTACTAATCCGACCTGTAATTTTGCTGTTGTGACTTTTACGTAAAAGGGACAAGGGTGTTTGTTCAGACGTGAGACTGACATGTTAAATTGCCGTCACATTACAGTAAAGAGGTGCATGTCTGAAAGGGGATTTTGTTAAGGTGTTTGTGCATCAGTACTCTTGGGTCCTTGCTGCTGTGGTTCTGATGGAGGAATGGAGGAAACTGGCTGTTTGTCTTTCCTCTGATCCTTGGAAGTGCCTTTGTTGTGTTTGCCTGAGAAAACATCAGAGGAATTATCACTTTACTTAGTATTCCAACTGTTAGATTGATTGGTGTTAGTTTGTATAAATATTTTGTGTGTAGTAACAGAAACAAGTACATCCTTTAACATGTTGATCACAAAATCCACTATAATTTATGACTTCCTTACTTGAAACATATTACATATTCCTTTAATTCCTCATGGTTTTTCTTTTCTTTCTTTCTGTTGCAGCTACTAGTTAGCGTGTATTTAGTTCATGTATTGGATATTAATCACTGGATAAAAATGCGCTAGTTGGTGATACTTTTAGATTGAGGTAATGTATAGTTTAATACAAAGATAGTGAGATAAAGAAAGGACATTTTAATGTGAAGACACTGCAAAGTGGGGACATTATTGCAAATTCACATTTCTGCAGAGTGAGGACATTTTTTCCTGTTGGTCAAGTCTTGTTCATAATATCTCAAATGCCACTGATGATGGACTTCAGAAAAATGTAAGAAAACTGCTTGTCGTTCTTCGAAGCCCTGAAATGTTGTTTTTGTGGACTAATTTTGTGAAATAATAACTTGTGCACACAAGGGGAGCGCTACAACACTTCTATATTTTCTATTTCTATACTTAAAGAAACCTGGACAGTGACACATTTCACCACTGATTTTCAGTATTTTTAAACCCTTGTTTGTATGTTAAAGTTAACATAAAGAGACTGCCTTTTGATTAACATGAATGGGGGTGTTTTCTTTTGTTTTGCTAAATTGCAGGTACTTTGGTAAGGTTTGAGCGCATAGTATTGTAAGCATACCTTCTCGTCCTCTGAGCTCTGGCAGCACCGGGCTTCTTAGATCTGGGAAATGGATGTCTGATTTCTTTTTGGTCACTGGAATGCTACCACTGTTACCAAGGTTACAGCGGTCGGACAGGAAGGAGTGCTCGCAGATCAGACTCTTCTCTGACACCTGAAAGGAGAGAGAGTAGTAACTTTGGAAGAGCACATTCTCCATTGTGATTCTGTTGTAAACAAGTGAAACACTGTCTTACCTGTGCAGTGAGTGATCCTGTAATGTGGCTGGATAGAGATTGTTGGGCCAGTCGACTATAAATGCCACCGTGATGCCTCATCTTGTCTATGCACCTGTGATACACACAATGAAACGCATTCTACCACATGTTAAATTACACAACATTTGATTAACAATGCTGTAGTTAGAGGTCTAAAACTTGACTGGAACCCAAAAGAACCACATAGACTTAACAGATGTAGGCCAAGTTCAGGAAAGTTTTGGTCCTAAAATATTGAAGCTACTAAATAATTAATGTTAGTATTACTGACCATGTTAAAATTTTAATGGACAAATACGATGCACACTGGGACTCCCAACAGTTTATAAATCATATCATTGACAGCAGTTTCCCCAACTGGAAGACAGTCCAATTGGAGCTTTGTAGACGGGATTAAGAGTAGCAACAGAAAAACAGCCACAAAATGATGACGAGTATGAATGACATCAGCACTATGTTAGCTTCTGAGTCAACTGAAATTGACTTTGACGATACGTCACTCGCTACAGATTGATTAAAGCCAAACAAAACAAAATCGGATAACATGAACATGATGTCAGACTGAATGAATAAAGTGAAACAAAATGCCAATTCAGTTTCATTATCATGCAAGAGGATTTAGCCATTTGGCAAAGATTTTGGGAAATGTGATGATTCAGTATTGATTCTAGCTAGCTAGTTTAGTTGTACTTTATTGATGGTGTAAGGTTTAAAGGATATGCCTGTGGGAGATTTGATATCAAAATAATGTCTTTGGGCTTTTTGGCTGGGGATTAGGAATCTTAAGTGCATCTGACAGTTCTGGCTTTAGTGCAGTACTCTATTTTATGCATTGTGAGAACTTAAATACCTAAGGCTGTGAGTCCCAGGATGGAAACCCACCCCCAGGGTAAGGTGATCGCTGGCGGCTGGGCTGTTGGTACTGATGACAGAGAAGGAGGGGATAAGGGGTGTGGAAGATGGATGAAGGAGTAGAGGAGTAGAGGAGGGAGGAGGAGGAGGAGGAGGTGGAGAGGAATGGGGTACACTGAAATCAAACTCATTAACGTCTGCAATGCCCATGTTGTGAAAGATGGAGCTTCTAGTTGAAGCTTTGTGGTCTGGAGTCGCTGTAGAGGTGAATGAAGTCGAATCTGCAACTGTGGATATATTTGTTGTGTCATTCCTTTCTGGGTTGTCTTTTTTCTTTCTTGCTTCTGTAGAAAATGTAGTTTTCTGAATCTTTAGGGTCATTGTTGCAGTGGACTTGCTAAAAGACCCAAGCTTTGTTATAGGTTCTCCAATCAAAGATTTAGAGTGAGGGGGTTTCAAGGATTTTATGTTCAGCTCAGCTTCACTGCTGTTATTCTTTTGCTCAATATTTGAGCCTCTAGAAACCTTTGAGGTTTGATTTACTAAAGACTTGGTGGTTGCACTCATGGACACAGAAAGCGCTAAATCTTCTCTGTTCTCCTTATCAGAGACTTTTAATGTTTTCGGATTAGTGTTTCCTACTGCCGTGCTGGTTTTAGGGATTTCATTCGACATGGAGGTTGAGGTTGTTCTGGATTCTGTAACGATCTTGGACACGGAAGTGCTCTGCTGATGGATTCTGCAGTGTTCAGAAGATTCAGGATTCTCCTTGTAATCTAAACCTAAAGCATAGGATATCTCAGTGTTTTTAATGTCCTTGTTTGAAGTATTACAACTATCCTGCTGATTTTTGGTTGTGATCGATACTTCTGCAAGTTCCTTGTCTGTTGGAAGCCCTTTCGAAGGTTTATTGAGTACACATTTAGTGTCATTTGTGGTTTTAGTGTCTGAAGATGAGTCAGTTTTGGAGAACTTTGAATTTGAGGTTCCTTTAGGTAGTGTTGTAGTGCTGTGGGCAGGACTGGCCTCTATAAAAACTGTGGAGGACTGCGTTGAAAGATCTGAGGTAAGAGTCTTTGAAGGGCTGGTGGGCAAAGACATGTTGTTTTTAGTCATTTTTGGGCCAGAGTTTGAGGTAGTCTTAGATGGCTTGGGGTTTGAGGGTAAGACTTTTGGATATTCAGTGGTCCTTCTTTGCTCTGTATCCATGCTTGGATGATTGGTCTGATGCTCAGAAGTAGTACTCGTCTTGCATGGCTTGGTGACAAAAGGGATAGTTGGGGTAACGTCCTCAATGTAGTCATTGCTTGACGGTTTAGACACTTTGAGTGTCTCTACTTGGTCACTGTTCGATATTTTAGAAGTTACAGCTGTTGAAGCACCTTCAGAGTATTCTGTATTGGCTTTTGGAGATGAACTCCCATTTGGATAGTCAGTGGTTGAGCTTTTAGATACTTTGGGCACTTTTGTGTTTGAATTGTTCCAGCTCTTCCCAAAGTCTGGACTTGGCTCAGATTTAGAAGATCTCAAGATCTCCATCACATTTTTCTCAGACACACTTGACACAATGTTGTCTGACCAATTAGAACACAAACTACTAGAATCTCTGTCTTTTGTATCTGTATGTTTCAAATGGCCCTCCCTTGGCTCTGGAGAAGCACCTTTCCCATGTTTAGGTTTAGCTACCACTGTGTTATTGTCCTTCAGATCTGTTGCAGTCTTGGAAGCCTCCAATGAATCAGAGGTAAGGGTTTTAGTTGGTTTAGAAATGTCAGGTTCCTTTCTCAGCTCTGCAGTTGCTTTTCCTGGTTTATTTCTCATGGCCACAGTCGTTTTTGCTGCATTATCGATAATCTTGGCTCCTAACGTTTTGGATTGTTTGGTGGACATCAAAGGTTCTGAGGTATTCCGAATGGTTTTAGGCGGCTTTGAAGGCTGCTTGACTTTTGTTTTCACTGTCTTTTCTTCTCCACCGTCCTTGTCTCTCTTCTCCTTTTCCCTGTTGACTTTCTCATCCATGTCTTCAGATTGCTTCTTGTCTTTGCCTCTCCGGTTCTTCTCATCCCCGTCATCCTTTTCTCGTCTTGGGGTTTTGGCTATTTTGGGAAGTGTAGAGTTTTCTCTGTGGTCTTTTTGGATCTTAGCATTCAGCTCGTCCACAATCCTGTACAGATACATAGATAGATAGATAGATAGATAGATAGATAGATAGATAGATGCAGCAAGTCAGTAACTTGATTTCGGAGGCTACTCAATACTCAAAAGGTTGATGGTTCAATTCCTGGCATGACTACTGCTCATAAGCAAAGTTTGACTAACACATATTTCGACGTGTAGCCTACTCCAAGGGCAGAACTGTGAGACTAGGTAATGTGGCTAAAAACCATGATAAAACTCAAGTTGTCGGACAGTAAGCTCTGGAGGGTGCATCTGCAGTATATTTGTAAAAATAAATCACACATAACTACAAACACCCAGAGATACCTGATGTGGAAAGAGTCTTGTGTGAACAGAGGATGTTCTAACAGTTCTGAACACTGAGCTCGTCTTTCTGGATCCATCTGGAGACAACTCTGAAAGAGACAACAGAAAGGTATTACTGATTCTGGTATGTCCACAGTAACTTAGGATCTGAAAGTGACCTGGCACCACAATTCAGTTCAAATGGAAAAGAAACTGATAAAAATAGTAGCGGTATCAAGTGAGAACAAAGAGGCTGAGTTTTGGTGCCAATATGAAAGCTGCAGATCCTCTAATAGCTGCACGATGTTGACTCCAGAGACAAAGATCCCCATCTGCTCAAAGTCAATATATTTGTCCCCAAGACATTCAGCTCTCAATAGGTAATTTCACTTCATCTAATGTGTCTCTTGGGAGGATTTTAGGAATCACTGTATTGGTATAGAGCACCTGAATGGGAAGAAACACTTGTGGCATATGATGGGCATCAAAACACCCGCAAGTCCTGCCCTCTTTTTAAGATAGCTTTTCCCCTAGCCTCTATAGCACAATGGTTTTCCTGAGGCGATGTCAAAACCTCATATGAACTATAATTGTTGAACACTAACCAAATAATATAGACAGAATAGCGACAGAAAACTCAGCGTTTCAGGTTGAATTCAGTGTGTCCCAGCCTTTCTCAGTCTGCCATGGTGGTTGTTTCTTGTTGATCTCATCTCAGTTCCATGCAGACTCACCCTGCTTCTGTCAACTAACATGATGGCAAACTCAAGGCTTTAACAAAAATCTCATGGTGAACCCACAGACACTGCATTTAATCTGATCTATCTCTTGTTGTTTTTGAGGTGAAGGCACTTATTGTAAGAAGCTTTGGACAAAAGGTAACGGCAGATGACATATATATTGATGCATATTACCTATATTACAGTCTGTATGCTTTTATTTGATTGTGTAAAGTAATTTTAAATATCTGTTTTGCGACATTTAAGTCAGTAAACTAACTACACTACCTGTGCCAGGTTCAGGGTGGTGGGTGTGATTGTAGGGAAGCGCTGCTCCAGTGGGACTCTGCCAGAACATTCGGGCAGTCTGACTCCAGAAAAGACCGGATTCCTGTAGAACAACTCCTGGTGATGAGCTGTCAGATTACCTATAATAGATCCAAAAGAGTATAATTGTGTTGAGAGAGTCAAAAGAAGAGATTTTGCTTATTTTTATCTAACATATATGCTTACCGAAGCACCTGACGATGTGGTATATTTGGTCGAGGTCGGAGTCTCCGGGAAACAGAGGCTGACCTGTTAACATCTCTATTAACAGACAACCAACAGCCCACACATCTACTGGTCTACACACACACACACACACACACACACACACAGACATACATACACACACCTGTTAACATTTTTATCTACAGACAACCCAGAGCTAACATCCTCAGGTGTACACGCTAATACCTACTTGCCATACTTGGTATCTCCCACCAGCAGTTCAGGGGCTCTGTACCAGCGAGTCGCCACATAGTCAGTATAGACCCCCCCCTCAGCGGGCGATGTCACAGTCCGGGCAAAACCAAAGTCACACAGCTTAACCACGCCCCCCTGAGAGATGAGTATGTTTTCTGGTTTGATGTCACGATGGATGATCTAGGAAGATAAAAATACAAGAAAATGTTGACAGCCCTCAGCACTTTGAGAAGACATGGTGCATTTCTTTCTGTTTCTGACTGGGACATTTCATCTGTAATCCCTCTGACTGAGGTTTTGTTTAGATAATTCTGTTTTGTTGGCTAGCTAACCATAGTATCTGCTCAGGTAACTGTCACTGTCTAATTAGCTCACTAGCTAATGTAGTTGTAGAAACTAGTCCTAGCATTACATACATACAAATCGGCAGTCTTTTTTTCCCTGTCTTTGCATGCTTGTGTACGTCTGTTCAAGCTGTTAATAATGGACGGCAAGAGGGTCTTGGGAATGTAACACATGAGAATTAACTTTTTCAATTGTTCAGCCTACAGACAGAATCGGACTTTAGGTTTGCCTTTGACTACTGGACCGCGAAGTGGAATTCTGCTACCCCACCTCAGTTTCAGGCCTGTGTGGAACTCTACTCTGAAGTACTAGTTTGTCATAACTCTTGTACTCAACCAGAAAAGGACCTGTGGCCATCTTATGCACACCTGTTTCAAGTCCATATAGACTGATTGCATTGAAGCCACATGCAAGCCAGTAATGTTTGTGTTGGGCACATCATTTGGTATCAAAGTGTTCTTAGGTCCTGATGGGTTAAATCAAAGTTTACTAGTGTTTACACAGACCTGAGACCTGTGGTTAAATAACCTTAACATGCAGTTTGGTGGGAATGCTTTACACACATAAACATATTGTGCTTCCACACAAACATACACAGGTGTCCTCACGTTTTTCTGGTGGCAGAAGGCTGCAGCCCTCAGGATCTGGTACAGGTACTGCCGGCTGGTGTTCAGGTCCAGTCCGTTTGGGTTTTGCTCCAGATCATCCAGAAGCGTTCGCTCCACGAACTCGAACACCAGATACCAGCGTCGGCGACGCTTCCACACTTCTAGAAGGTTCACCAGGTTGTCATGATGCAGTTGCTTGATGGTTAGAAAGATGAGAGCACGTGAATACTAGCGATGGGCGGATGAAGCCTTTTCTTTGTATTTGTGCCGAAAAAAGATTTGAAGCTTTCTGACATCTTGTGGTTTGTAAAACTTACAGCAGCCCTTCAAGACTGTAGCCGGACCACTACAAGTGCAACAATCTGCCTTTTCTGTCCCGTTTCAAGATACTGACACTCATATTAAAGACTGAGACTACAGTAAGAAGCCAGGCAGCACTAGAAACCCTCAGCACCTTCTTAAAAATTCTTCAACTCCTCTCATATCAAGTTTTAAAGTAGTTGTGAGAATATGACTCTGAATTGTTTTGGGTGTGTTTGTCTTGTGATTGACAGGCTGCTTTTGTGTTTTGCTTCACTCAGGTTTCAGGTTCATACAGACCGCGTGACGCTCAGTGACTCATTGATTGATTGGCTGATGGATTGATTGACAGGTACCCTCAGCAGCTTGATCTCCCTCAGGGCGATCTTCTTCACCGTCTTGTCATCATCCGAGTCCATGAACTTCTTGATGGCAACGAGGCGGCCGGAGTCTCGGTGACGGCACTTCAGCACAGTGCCATAACTGCCTTCCCCGACCAGACCCAGAGACTCATAACGCTCCATCAGACTCTGAAGGGAGAGAAATTTATAACAACACATCTCTAATACCACTCAAAAATACATTTTACAAATCTGTTATTGCTAATATTTTAGTATCCACTGTCAGTTGTTTACAATAGCCAACACAGCCTTCAGAAAGTAAACTGAATTTAGAAAGAGACAGAGAAACGAAGAAATATTAAAATACAAGGAAAAACAATAAGAAAAAAGACAGAGGCGGAAGTAACAAGAAAAAACAGTCATATGAAATGCATGAAAGAAAGACAAAAAAACAGGAAAATAAAGAACTAGAAAGAAATTACAAATAAACACACAGTTACACAAAGTAATAAAAAAGAAAAGCAAAAGAATCCCAAAAGGAAAAGGACAATTGAATTAAAGGTTATGTAAAAGAAGAAGAAAACAGTAAGTGAAGAAGAAAGCAAGATATCTAATCTCTAATATATTCTGTAATAACTATGACTACTGAGGAGATATTCAGAACCTTAACTTCAGTAAATGTAGCAACATCAGTGTAAAAATATTCCATTACAAGTTAAAATTAAGAAGTACAGAAATGTTATTCAAAAATACTCCTTATGCAGAAAAATGGCCTCTGTGTATATTCTTATATATTACATATTAGACTGTTATTACTGATGCGTTGATGTGTAAACAGCATTTTACTGTTGTAGCTGGTTGAGTTGTAAATGTATTTAGTTTCATCACTATAATATTTCATGTGCTGTGACAGTTAAATATACAATGAGATCACTACAAACCTACTCAGTGGTGGGATGTAACTACGTAGATTTACTTAAGTACTGTACTTAAGCACAATTTGAAGTACTTGTACTTAACTTGAGACTTTTCTTTTTATGCCACTTTCTGCTTCCACTCCACCACATTTCAGAGGGAAATATTGTACTTTTTACTTCTTTATCGGACAGCTTCAGTTAGTTAGTTATTAAGATTTTAGCACACAAAACACATGAAGATCTTATAAAATACGATGTTTTGTTATAAACTAAACTACCCAACAGTTTATACAGGTAGAGCTGAAATGATTAGTCGATTAATCAATTAGTCGATTGACAGCTATTGAACTATTTTGATAGTTGTTTAGGTAATTTCTCACTATTTTCACTATTTTTACAAACCAGAACAGTTCAAAATGAGCTCCACCTCAACCAACTCCAACAGTAAAATCCTGCTTTTACATTAATGATGAGGAATAATAATCTAATGAGAGAATATAGAATAGTACAACAGGCACAGGGGACATTTTACTGCAGACAGTACTTTTACTTTGAATACTTTAAGTACATTTTCCTGATTATTGCATACTTTTACTCAAGTAACATTTTAAATGTAGAGAGTATTTTTTACAGTGTGGTATTGGTAGTAAAGATCTGAACTCACTTAATATTACAGGGCCATTAATAAGCCTCTAAGAACTAAACACAGTGGTCTGAAATATCATCAGAAATATTACAGATAGCAACATAAACAACAACCTGCTGCGTTAACGTCCGCTGAAATGTCCTGTAAAGCTTAGACACACACTATACACACACACACACACACACTATACATACACACTGCTAACCTTACGGAGGAATTCCTTTATCGGTTAAATCGCCGCGGTGAGCTTCCGTTATCAACGTAAACACTGGAGTAACGTCAGTGTGTGTGTGTGTGTGTGTGTGTGTGTGTGTACCGTCTCACGGCCACCGGGGAAGACAACTTGAGTCTGTGTGCGTGTGTGTCACCCAACACGTTGCCACAGTAACGCCTCCCGCCACGCTCCGCGCGGAGAGGTCGGACGTTACGTCAGCGTGTGACGCTGTAGAATGCGCAGGCAGCGTTCTATCTGTTCGACCGCGCTTTAAACCAGTAAAGGCAACATTCGAATTACCTCACCACATTCTGAGAACGTGTTTTTTAAACAATCTGCCGAATGTAGCGGTTAGCAAAGGTGCAAGCAAACAAGCTAGCAGCACCATCAGTCTGCGTGTGTTTAAATGGACATCAGCATCCCGGTTTTCGAGCTTTATTCTGGTTTTGATCTTATTCAGGAGTTGATGTAAACATGGAACATGAAAAACTCGATTATTAATATCTCTGTGTACATGATTCTATCCAGGTTTCTGATCATCTGTGTGCAGTTCTCACTTGCTTTCTCATCATCTCGGTCACTGTGTTCTGCACCAACAGGATGTTCAGAAAACTGTACAAGGTGTATCCTGGTTTCTATCAGTGTAATCCAGGTAGGATATTCCAGGTTTCTCAAAACTGATATGATGTTTACATGCACAACACATAACCCGGATGCTGGGATCCAAAAACCTGATCTTAAGCAGGATAATATGGATGTAAAAGCAGTCTGAGTTGATTTTCTGTCTTTGCTGGGAAATATGATATAGGCCCCATTTCAACTGCAATGACAAAGCAGCACAAAGTGCAAGAAGGCTATATGTGAACGTGCCTCAAACTAATAGGGGGGCGTCTCGCCTCTGATATGATTTTTTCCACATTTTTATGAATTTAAAAAAAAATCTATTTTGTTGTTCAATACTAATACTTCTCCATATGAATCTCCAAAATATCTGTCTATCTAAAAATAATATTTACCACATACCTTCTTCAAAACTTACAGATCTTTAAAAACCACTGAGGAACAATTAAATCAGGTGACCTCTAAATATGTTTGTGCGCTAAATCCTAAACAGAAGCAAGTAAGGTGGACATTTACAAATGGCAGACCTTACTGCACACAGGCAGAGTTATAAGTGGGTGGGCATCTTCCCCCGACTTTCCATCATTATTTCCTCTGACAATTACAAACTGCACTTTTTGCAGCTATGGTTACAGTCATAAAAAACACATTTTTGCTTGAAAAACAACAACTTTCCATCCAACACAAAGCAACTACACATCAGTGGGAGGCTCTGGCTCTCCACAGCCCCTTTATGGAGGGTAAAACTGAGAGAAGGTGTCTACCACCACCTGTTGTCATTTCTAGTGCACTGCTGCTCCCTTTGTCATTTACAGTTAAAAGTCCCCACTCAAGGTACACCTGGCTAATTCTACAGTCCTGTAATAAATCCTCCCTTCATGAAGGTTATAATGTTCAGTTTGTGTTTAGAGAGGTTTTGATTCAACTTGATGGTCATTTTGGAGGCTGTTTTTGTGGTGTTGCTGAGCTGTATTACATTATATTGAGGGGTTTCTAATATTTTGTGCACCCCCATTGACTGTACATAATTTACAGTAANGGTCTTTGAATTTATACTTTCTGCGTCACACGTATATTTGTATTTCTTGGTTACAGTATATTAGTTTGTATGAAGGTAAAAATCACACGATGGATTAAAATTCAAACCCTCAAAGCATCACTTAAAGAAAGGAAAGCATCTGTGAAAAGGTTTTAATGAAAAAATAGTTATTTACAATAACAAAATACAGTCTGTACATTCATGATAACAGTAAAAAACAGTTTGAAAATCAGCAATATAATATAATATGTGTGTGTTAATCCGGATTTTCTGCCAGTTTTCTGATTTCCTCCAGTAGCTCTGAGAAAGGCGGCCGACCCAGAGCCCTCTACACCACCACCACCGAAGAAGAAGAAAAAGAGTGGAGAAGAAGAACAGAAGAGTTTCAGGTGAAGAGGTGATGCAGTGGTTAAGAAAAGGTGTGATCATCAAAACTCAACTTCCAACCTGTTTATTTTCTCTCAATATTAAGAATACCAGGATCATTCAAAAATAACTTTAAATTAAACTGGACTGATGTAATGTCACTCTAAACATTAAACTGGTGGGAAAACTTGAGCTTTAAGGTTCATTGTTGACCTTTGAAATAGCAGTTTGACAAAAAAAACACCTCATCACAACGTCCACTTACTGTACTGTACTTCTAAGTGGTCTTTCCGGAACTTTCAGCCACATCTTGTGAGCTTCCTCAATGACAGAAAGCCAAGTGACCAACTGTGTCCGTATGTTTGCCTTCAGCCATTTAACTGATCTCAGAACTCACCCTGAGCCCCGGTTCGTTCTTTATTTCCCTTCAGTATCTCTCCTTTCCCTCTTGTCTCTGTACATTATAGCGGCCTGGTCAAACCAGCATTTAAAATGGCAAAATTTTGTTGTGGGTACAATTAGTACAAAATCTTCTAGGTCAAGTTCAACTTTGCGGAGTCCAAGCTGTTGTGGCTTATTAACTGTGTTAATATTCACGTTTATTGAACCTCCTCTGTCGGAGTAAAACAAACTGTTCCACAAAAGAGGAGTGGTTTGCAGACAGTTACGAGACAGAAGTTGATGGAATAATTACGTCTTGAATAAGCTGTGTGAACATATTGGACTGTTGGACAAGCTAAGCTAATGAGTTTGCTAACTGACCATTAGCATTGAAAATGTTTCAGTTTGCGCTCTGAGTTTTATTTGATGTATTTTATTTTTTTTAAATTTGGGAATTTTTTGAACATGACCAAAATTCGGTTCCATTCAGGTCGAGGATCCTTGTTGCATGTGATACCTGTCTCTCTCTTGCCCCTCGTTTCCTGTCTGCCTCTTCACTATAAGCTGTTCAGTAAAAGCAAAAATGTGTCTGAAAGCTTCAGAAGCACCAAGTAAGTGAACCTTGAGATGAGATTTTTTTGTCAAAGTGGGAAAAGTTGGTTTAGGCAGGTTTCTGTTATATGCCTGATATTTTATTGCCGAAACAAAAACACAGAATGAATGAATGAATGAATGAATGAGCGGTTCGGTGAGTACCTCGTGCCAGCAGCGGTACATGATGGCGTAGAGCGGCTGCGAGGCGCGGTGCGGTCGGTACAGCCGGACTCCTCTGGTGATGTTATTAACCACATCCAAGTTGGTGTGGTTTTCAAACGGAGTCCGACCCTCCGAGTAGATCTCCCACATCACCACACCTGCACACACACACACATACGTAAACCTCCGAACTATGGGATTACTCAAGACTAATACAACTACTGCTGTTACTTCTACTACTTCTTGATTATATTTTTACTCTGTTCCAAATAAAGGTGGATATTTTCCCAGCTAAAATCAAAGATACATATCATAGTGTTAATTCACTTATGTGAAAATGGTCATTTTTAAGATTTTGGGAACTCATCTCCATTTTTTATAGCATTATATCAAATCTGAATCTGCAGTATTAAAGACGCTGTCAATGCTTTCGGCTATTTCAAGTCCTAAAAATGACAAAGTATTAAAAAACATTCAGTATAGCACATAAAAAAGTAGTTGTAGTTAAAAATCTGTGTTAAGGGTCTAAAAGACAGAAGGTGTCTAAACAAAATTGACTTGACTTAACTATCTAACTACTGCTACTACTGCTATTATTACTAGTGCTACAGCTACAAGAACTGCTGGTACTAGTATTTCTACTGCTTTCAGTAAGAGCGAGTGGTGGATGGTGAAGTGAGCCTGTGATTCCTCACCAAAGGACCAGACGTCTGACTTGCTGCTGTATTTACTGTAGTGCAGAACTTCAGGAGGAGACCACTTCACAGGGAACTTAGCACCACTAGAACTGGTGTACTGGTTGTCTAGAACGTACCTGCAAACATGAACATAGAGTCAAAAAAATACACCTGTAGAACAGCTGATACTGCAAAACTGCCAGAGCACAGAACACAATACACTGTTTGAAATTTTAATCTGTGAAATCCAGTAGTTTAGTTTTCTTAAAGGAATAATGCCACATTTTGGGAAATACGCTTATTTGGTCCCTAGCAGAGTTTATTTGAGAAGATCGATACCAATCTGGTTAGCTTAGCTTAACACAAAGAATGAAAACAGAACCAAAAACCAAAGTGTAAAATTGACAGTTTTAAAGGGCGTTATGTGTATTTCTTGAGCCAACAGCTTGAAGCCAAGAAATTGTCCAGCATATTAATTTCCCGCAAAGGAATTGTTGTATTTATTAAACACAGATATATAACGGTGGTGGTAGGTGGATTTTGTTATCATTTGACAGAGCCAGGTTAGATATTTACCCCCTTTATGCTAAGCTAAGCTAACCAGCTGTTGGCTTCAAATTTACCAGACAGATACAAGAGTTGTATTGAACTCTTCATCTAAGTGTACTTCCGAAAATGTTGACCTTTTCCTTTAAAACTTGAGATAAATTGGCAGCCGTACCTTGTCATTCCAAAGTCGCTGACCTTCACCACATTGTGCTCATTCACCAGACAGTTCCTGGCTGCCTGGATGAGAGAAAAACAACCAGAAACAAAGAAAAAGTGGGTAAATTAGCTTTAGCTAAGGCTACCAGCTAGCCTCAACCAGCACAGGTGCAACCACTGCAGTTTGGTTCTTACCTCTGTTTGCTAGTTCTTTTGAAATGTTCATGCCGTGTTTCCCCCAGAATTACACATTCTATTGTATAACATTTTTTATGGGAAGATAAGATGTTAAAAAAAGTCAGATTCTGGTAAAAACTCAATTTGGACCAAATATGTAGTTTTGGCTTTGTAGAGCAGTGTAGTCATTAGTTACTTTGCAGATTAAGATTTTACACATGACAATCTTATAAAATATGGTACAACGTTACAGATTATACAACCTAACAGTAAATAAAATTCTCACAGGGTAGCAATGCTACAACATGATCTTACAGACCATGATACATTGCTGTAGATTAAACTACCCAACAGTATATAAAGTAGTTAAAATGAGATCAACCTGAAACATCTTCAGCAGTAAAATGCAACATAAACATTAATACAGCAATAATATTAATCCAGAAATATCAGCTATAATAGTAATATTTTACTGCAAGAATGAGTACTTTTACTTTGATACTGTAAGTATATTTTTCTGATAATACTTACATATTTACTACTTAAGTAAGGTTTTGAATGCAGGACTTTTACTTTTACTAGTGGAGTATTTTCACTGTGTGGTGTTTGTACTTCCCATCATCACTTGTGTTTTGGGGTCACTACTTTTATTATTAAACTGCACACACAGTGACTCACCAGGTCTCTGTGGATGAAACTATGTGCCTCCAGGTACTCCATCCCCTCACAGACGTCCTGGCACATGGACAGAAGCCACGCCTCCTTCAGAGCACCGCCCCTCTGCCGCAGGAAGTTCAGTAGGCAGCCGTTCTCCATGAACTCGGCTACGATCAGCAAGGGGCGCTGCTGCAAGCAAACACCATACAGCTGCACCAGTTTAGGGTGACACAGTCTCCTGGGAGAAACAACAAACACACACTTTCACTTCCTTGTATTGAGAACAAGGAAGTTGCCAAAACTCTCTCTCTACTCTCCCTCTTTTTTCTTCATCCTCTCCCCCTTCCTTACATCATGACCTTGGCCTCCTCGATGAAGTCCTCCTCGTACATGGCTCCCTCTCTGATGGCCTTGATGGCCACCTTTTGCTGAGCCCTCCACTTGCCGAGCCTCACCAGACCGAACTGACCGCTGCCCAGCTCCTTCATGATGGTCAACTCACTGGGGTTGATCTCCCACTTCTCTGGAGGGAGGGAAATAGAGAAACAGCGAGAGGAAGAAGAGAGGAAGGATAACGGATAGAAAAGAGGAACGAAGATATAGCAGAAACAGAAGAAAGAGAAACACAAGTTAGATCTTAGCCCCTTTCTTTACAGCACCGTTGTGGTGGTTTAGCATGTTTTAACTGTTAAATTGGTTAGTGCATTTTTCTACCTTCCAGGTGTTCATTAGTTTCCACTAATTTCAGTATGATATAAAAAACAACATGTAAAGACGTTTTTTATTTACTTTTGTCAAATTATGTTATTATCACATGTTAATGCAGTTGAAACTGCATCAACAACTTGTTCTGAAGGTATTTATGAGAACTGGGAGTTCTCAGTTTATTTTGGCCCCACTGTTCAGATGCACATGTTTAGTGTTTATGTTATGG
Source organism: Oplegnathus fasciatus (assembly GCA_003416845.1). Lineage (NCBI taxonomy): Eukaryota > Metazoa > Chordata > Actinopteri > Centrarchiformes > Oplegnathidae > Oplegnathus > Oplegnathus fasciatus. The sequence goes on from NTHP01000650.1 coordinate 97,790, forward strand.
CAGATGGGATATTCCACTTACAAATGTGCCTAAGCTTTATAATAGATAGAAGTAATACAACAAAATGTAATCAAAAATAGTTCTCGGATGTCCGTGGGGTGTGAAACTGGAGCAAAACATGGTGCAGCATGTCACTGGCTGCAGCCATGGGTACGACTGTTAATTTGTCACATCCACGAAATAATCTGGGTAATTCCCATTACCCTTCCAGAGCTTAGATTTCACATTGTTGAAGGCTGCTTGTTTTTTGGCCACTGAGGTGCTGAAATCCTCATAGAATCTAATGTTATGCCCTTTATGGGATGTGGTCACTGGCCAAGTCACAGTCTAGGACCCAGGCTGCGGAGACTTCATGCCATGTTCTGGTGGACTGGAGAGGGAATCCCAGATTATTTCCACAAGCAGCTCGCACATAAACTGCCTCAGAGTGTTACCCTCCAAACCTTCAGTTATCTGACAACTCGCAGGTTTTGTCTTCTGGACCAAGACACCACGTTAGCTCAAATGCTGCGTTTTCCTTGGACACAATGGTTAGCTTACAAACAGCTTTTTTTTCTAACATGATGCTATCACTGTGGTCGCTCAAAGCCATTTCCATGTTGGAGATAGCAGCAGTATGATTTGCCGCAGTAATTCCGAGGGCATCGAGGGAACTCTGGATCGGAGCTAAAGATGCAAACTCCTGTGTCATACATTTTCTGAACTTCAGATTCTTTAACCAGCATCGTAGTAGTCATTGAATCAGCTGCTGTCGCCATCTTGTTAGCACCTTGGCTGGGTTAAATACTAGTCTGTTTCAGTTGCACTTCACTATTCAGACTGATTGATTACACTTATTTCTGTAACCGCTCAAAGGCTGGGTCCTCTCGCTATACTTTTAGCTCTTAGAATTACTGAAAATAACGGTGCAAATAAGTTCAACTGAAAGTAGTCGATGGAGCTGAGACTGCATCCACATCCTATATAGCAAACCCAGACCAAAAAGAAAGAGAAAGAGCCCACAGGATTTGAGATATAAAGCAAGAGATTGTCTGCATATATAGACAATTTATGCTTATCTCCAGCTTTCAGCACCACTAAACTTCAGTATGAAGCTTAAGTACAAGGGGTTCAAGAGCAACTACAAACAAGAAGAGAGACAAGGGACAGCCCTACCTTGTGCCACAAAAAACTGGGAATGTGAATAATAAATATTTCTTCATTTGTTTGCACTTGTGTCATGAGAAGAGAACTTAATTTAATACATTTGTTTCACCTAGTCCAAACTTAACAAAGGTATTATGAATTTATTAATTTGAAATAATACATAGAGCAGCTTTACTGTAAGTAAATGTGTGTTTTTGTGTATTAATATTTATTTACCTGAGCTGAATCCTGATGTGGCGGGTACACACCTTCCCATTGGCCCCACTGCATACCGCAACCGGGTCACTAGACCTACACACACAAATCAAAGCATATCAAAAAGCATCATATGTAGCACTGTGGTCTTGATCGTAGTGTGCACAAAAAGTGTCAGTGTATGTACCTGCTGCGTTGTGTTCATGATAGTGTATAACATCAGGTATGGAGTTGAAGGTATGTTTTTCAGCCAAGAAGAACTGTCCGGTGTCTGTTATTTTGATCTGGTAATGCCTAATATCCCCGTTAGTACTGCACGCACACACAAAAACAAAGAGAAAAGTTTTTGGCGTGTCTGTTGCATCTTTCTCAGCGAGTCTTAGATTTTAACCTTCATTTTACATGTACATGCTTTGATGTGAATCACCTTAATGTTTTGGTATAGACGGAGACGGTGTAGACTCCCTTCTGACTGGACTCTCGCACCACGAAACCTCCCTCTTTGTCCTGGAAAACAACCAGAAATACTTTCACTTGACTGAAAAGACAGACTTTAAGACTCTCACAGTAGATAGAGATGCAACTAACGGATATTTTTATTATCAATTAATCTGTCCATCATTGTTTTTATTAATCAATTATTAGTGATGTCTTTATATTACTTGTTTATAACAGTATATAACTGTCCAAAACTAAGATAAGATATTCAGTTTACTATCACATAAGACAAAGAAAAGCAGTGAGTCATCACATTTGAGGAGCTGGAATGAGGGAACGTTTGGCTGATTATTTTTCTGTTGATCGACTAATCGATTAATCGTTTTAGCTCTGCTCACAGATAATATTAAGAGTTGTGTATCACTGTTTCTTTCAGATAGCTACGTCCTGCATGTAGGCCTACATAAAAACAGACACATAAACAGACAGTTATTGAATCAGAGAGACAGGTACACCGACAGGTAGATACCTCCTGTCTCAGCAGCTGTTCAGCTTCTGTCCTGGTGATGTTCTTGCAGTACCACCTCGAGGAAGGAAAAGAAAACTCAATTAATAGTTTAATTGTTGCCTTTGGATTATTAAAAACTAATAGTTTTTATAATGTCAATGTTACTCCAGTCTGATAAAGAATAAACGATCATGGATTTCCTCTACAGTGAGAGGAAAAAGAGCTAAAGAATTAGCAACAACTTATGTGAGAGGGAGGCAGTCGCTGTTGAATACTTTGATGTTCCAGTTTTCCTCAAAGATAATGTAGAAAAACAAACAAACAAATATGAAAGAATATGAACTGCAATATAACTCACGAGTTTGCCTCAATTCTGTTTTTCTCTGTCACGTAGTTACTGGGGATGAAGCCTTTATTCCTGATAGAAACAAGTAGAAAAGTAACATGAACAATCTGCAGGGTGTAACAGCAGGCATTTACAGACTAAAGTCAGCCTCAGCTCTCCATTGTAAAACTTTAAGCTCTACTTCCTCAGCCTCTGCTGCACATAATCTCAACTGTGCTGGTGCAAACGTTGGTAAGCCTCCATGTTAACAAAACAAATTAAAATTTGACCTGATGATGGAGCTAGATTAAAAGTCAGAGGATCACCAAAGCTGTGACAGTTCATCCTGAGAGGAACATGAATGTTTCTACAAAACTTCAACGGCAATTCATCCAATGGTTGTTGAGATATTTCAGTCTGGACCAAAGTGGACTGACCGAAAAACTTTTAGATGTTAGCGAACACTGAAAGTAGTGGAGGGAAAACATTAAGTTTGAAAAGAAATCTTTGGTTGGTACAAGATGTTTAGAAACTCTTCCAGTAGATTTGTGCTGTTTTGTAATAAATAGTTTTAATTCAATGTACCCATGATTGTCCTGCGCTCTCCACCACAGCTGGTCTTGTTTGTGGAGGATGATGTACTCTTCTCCCTGTGGACACAACACACTTGCATCATGACACATCTACTGCTTGGTTTGTGTGTGTGTGTGTGTGTGTGTGTGTGTGTGTGTGTGTGTGTGTGAGTACCTGTTTGAGTGTGAGGTCAGTGTCCTCCTTAGCGGTGAAGTCATACATGGCGACGACACTGAGCAACCCCTCGCTTTCACCATCCTCAACCTCAGGAGGGGGGAGGGGGAGCTTCTTCATCGACCTGTCGACCTGAGAGAAAAAAATTTAACAGATACAAGTTACAACAGAATAACACACACACACTCTCTCTCTCTCTCACACACACACACTCGGTCTTACCCGGCAGGCGTTCCCTGGGTATCGTCTGCTCTGGAAACACAGGGAGGTGCTTCCCTCCAGCTCCATGCGGGTGCTGATCTCCCTGAAATCAACCAATCAATACATTTCTTTGCTGATATTTTTGTTTTCACACATCCAGCCTAAAAAATATTTAGTTTATGTCTCCAAGGTCTGGAGAATCTCATGTTGATTGACCAAGATTGCCACACAAGAGCTTTTAAAGGACCATATCAATGTTTTTGCAAGTTTTAGTTCATTTACTACAAACAGCCATTTTCCAAAAAAACAACATAAATATTTACTCAAACTTACTGAACATGGTAAACATTATACCTGATTAACATCAACATGTTAGCATTGTCCTTGTGAGCACATTAACATAACTCTGAATGTGCATCAAATAACAAAGAAAAAATCCCTCACAAGTGTGTGGTAAAGATTCAGTTCAGTGCTTTTAGAGTTAATGTCAGAGTTTTATTCAGGGAGTCACTAAGCTGATAACAACATTGTGAATTATAAAATAGGAGTCAGTGTTTTGTTATCATTAGAAAAGGTGAACAGATGCACTTGAATTCAGATGAAATCAAACAGCTCATTTAGTTACATTTAGTGGGAGATATTTTGGACTGATATTAACATTCTGTATCATACAATAATTCTCAGTAAAGATTTGCTTCACTGGTTGGATATTAGAAGGACTGAATGAGTCTGACGTGTTGTGCTGAACTGGTTTTGCATGCAGCAAAAAACTGTCAGAATTCGTATTAAAGGGGAAGCACAAAATACAAGAAAAAAATGAAATAAATAAACCCTAAAATCACACTGGAGTTGCCCTTTTGCACCAGTTGTATGCAGCTTTATATCTGTCATAAAAATGAAATGACATAATTTAATTGCTTTGAAAAATTACATGCAGAAAATTGAATTGTTTGTCATACTGATGTTGGACCCTTTAAAACACCCACCCTACCTATCCTACCTGGTCTGTACGGCGCAGCAGCAGCAGCAGAAGACTGAGTGGATGGAGTGATCTGGTGGAGGAAACAGAGAAGAAGAGGGAGAGTTAATGATAAAAACATGTGAACACTGTGTTACTGTATTCACATAGAGGTGAGTCTGATTTACTGCTACAGATCCAGACTCAGCAGGTAAAATCAGAAACATGATTTTGTGAAACAATCATTTATATTTTTCTCTCTTATCAATCATCTTGTACTCCTTCAGATGTATCTTAGGATCCACTGGGGACGTCATGAACTCACACAGGTAGGGAGCCACTACACTCAAGGTAAATGAAGGGATATGGTGAACCAACCCTTTAATGCTTACATGAACTCTTGTGGTGGACATTTGTCATCATTTTCATATTTTATAGACAATTAAGTGAAACAAACATCACAAAAGTTTAAAGTTTTTCTTTCTTTTACCTTTCTCTTACTTTTCTTTCTTTGCCCTAAACTTTACTTTACCTGCAGGACTAGTAAATAGCAGGACTATTTGAAAATGACAATTTATTTGATGTGAATAGTTGCAGTTAAGATTTATGATGAATTATATATACATGTAGAATTTGCCTTGATAAAATGATGATAGATCATTACAGAAACCAACTAACCCGTGTAATCTGTGAGGTTTTTGGTGAAACTTGACAAAAAGTGATAAAGTGCAACAATAAAAATGTACTCAAAGTAAGTCTTACTCAGGTTTTATTGAAATCAAACCATGATATTAACCTGTCTGACTCCATAAAACATCATAACTAATAAATTACAAAGGCAACTTAGTTTTCAGTAATTCTTTATAGCCTCTTCCCCCATTAAGCAGAATGGAATGCAACCAAAATGTGAGGCTCACATGTTGCTTGGGTCACCATAACAGCACGCAAAGATGGGTTACCACCAAGTATGATAGCTCATTTTGCTTATTAGGCCCGGAGTTATTGATATGTTGATTGATGGGGAAACAGAGCAATCGCTTTGTGTTCAAGCCTCACTCAAACAGGCAGTTTTTTGTCTCTCAAAGTCTCTTATTGTCTCTCAGTTTTGTTTTAGTTGAACTCTCTCGCTCTCTTTGTGGTTTTGAGTAGGAGGTCTTTGTCAGGAAGTATAGTTTCCTTTTCTGCAGAACTAACACGCTCCGTCTCTCTCGGTAAGTCCGAGTGTGTTTCTGTGGGCGACTGTACAGACAGCTGTGTGTGCGTGGGTCAGTTTCTCGTTTGTGTTATATATGTATGTGTGCAGCATATCTTCCTGTTTCTCTCCATGTGTGTGTGTGTGTGTCAGAGTTAGACTGTCTTGAAAAAGATGTGTGTGAGCCCACGAACACAAGACACACACACACATTCACACATCTGCAAACCGATGATGGTCATGTGATTTAAAGGCGACTACCAAAATAAAAGCAGCCCTCCTGAGATTCATTCGATGCCATGAGGAGCGATGAACTCTTCTGATGGTTTGTGGTGAACCAACATCCCATTAACACACATTCTCTGGTGTTTTTGAAGGCTAACCGAGAAGTTCCTTCCACCACAGGCAGATTGGAAACTTTGGGTTTTGGACAAATCAGGACAAACTTATAAACTTCATAACATTGGATCTGTATCATAACGTCTTTTTTGAACTTGGGGCCAATTTGGATGAGATTATTTCCAATGGTGTAAAGTACATTTATGTAAGTATAATTTTAAGGTACTTTTACTTTACTTCAGTGTTTCCATTTTATGCGACTTCTACTTCACTATATTTCATATAGTATTATTTCATATTGTACTTTTTACTTCACTGCATTTATTTGTTTACATTTTGGCAAATTGGCTCCATTAAAAGTCTGCTGAATCAGCTATTAGCAGTTCCTGTTTGCAGTGTACTCATGGATGTACAGATGAATATCATTGGATTACTTTGATACTGAAGAAAACTGTAAACATGATGATTCTCAGGCAAGTTCTGGAGCAATAAGGAGGGTCTTTTTCCTCTGTTTTCTAAGTGGGTTGATGGGCGTTTATTTGTGATGGATAATCAAATAATGATATCTGCGGGCAGTGTACTGAATACACTGAATATAAAAATACGTGCATCATGTCTGTGTGTTCAGATGTGACTGAGTTACGACTCTGAGAAGAGTGCGATTTTTTATGCTAATTGCAGCTCATGTCTCTCCCTTCGCGCCCCGCTGGGTAAGTGCGTCTCCCAGTTTGAAAACATCTGCTTTAAACTAACAGATCTGTTTCTTAAACTGGACCTCCTGAAACTCATTTTTAGTCATGCTCGTGGTTTTAGGGATGGAAATGTTGGTCCAAACTGAAATATCTCAACAATTATTTAATGGATTGGATTGAAATCTGGTTCACACATTCATGTTCCCCTCAGGATGAACTACTTTAGTGATCCTCTGACTTTTCGTCTAGCGCCATCATCAGGTCAACATGTTGATGTGNCCATCAGCCTCTGCTGTACTGTGTTTAGTGTTAAATAGCAAATGTTAGCTGGTAACACTTTAACATGATGAGCGCTAACAACAACAACTATATGTGCTTATCATTGTTAGTATGTTGCCAATCTAGCATTAGCATTTAGCTAACTGGCTGAGTACAGCCTCACAGTGCTAGCATGGCTGTGGACTCTTAGTCTTGTTTATTTTTAAGAAAATCAGATGCTTAACTCTGATTCCATTGTGATGATGATACAGAGTCATTCCCTGTTCCCAGGGTCCCATGCTCCCCGGCTCTATGGAGCACATAATGGGAACCTGAAAAAGATGTTCCTCAGCTCTGTATTCACTTCATATGACATGGGCTATGCTGGGAACTCATCAAAGGGGTTATATGCTCCCCAGCACTGTTGTGTGGCTCTCAATATAGTAGGCCTACACTTGAGGGAACTTATCAAATGCTTGGAGTTATGGAATCACCAAAGGTCATAGCTTAATCCTCAGGCTTAAAGGTGTAGTCTACGATTCTGGAGAAAGCTTGTCGATATTTGAACTCAACAGGTAAACAAATACACCCCTCCCTTCAGTGCTCCTTCAAACTCGCGCGAGTAACGCACAGCATTAGTTTGTCCTGAGCACGAGTTGTGACATATTATACCGAAGTGTTTAGTGGAAACGCGTCTAAAGCGTCGGTATTTGACGACCTGGGTTAGTGGCTCTACCCAAGTCGCTCTGTTTGTTTCCCGTTCACAGAGCCAGGGCTGTGTATGAACACAACGCACACACACTGAATTTGACAAAAACTGTTTTGGATTAGAATCTTTAAGGGTTAGGGTTAATAGGAAGGTTAATGTGTGTTAACAGAATATTGAACTGGGGAACATAGGACCCTGGGAACATAGGANGGAACATAGGACCCTGGGAACATAGGACCTTGGGAACATAGGACCCTGGGAACATAGAACCCTGGGAACATAGAACCCTGGGAACATAGGACCTTGGGAACATGGGACCCTGTGAACATAGAACCCTGGGAACATAGAACCCTGGGAACATAGGACCTTAGGAACATAGGACCCTGGGAACATAGAACC
>NTHP01000650.1:116467-134508 GCA_003416845.1 Oplegnathus fasciatus
CAGCAGTGATTTAATTCCATACAGCATTCTCCCGACTTCCTTTGATGCCACTTTTCAGGCTGCCAAATAAAACTGGTTGTTTAATTGAACTTGTGACGTTCACGTTTCTATCTCCAGGTCGGAGAAGTTCCTCTTTTTGGCCATTTCTCTCTGTCGTAAACTCAAGGGGCGAGGTGTGTAAGCAGAGAATATATAGGGGCGTGATATTTAAATGACGATTGTTTTCAGCCGCCACATTTATCAACATCCGATCATTCTTACGCTGGGATTGGCGAGATACAAACGTTTCATGAATCACACGTGAACCCTGTCATAAGATGATTTCTGCACTCGGATCTGCGCTGTTTCTACGCTAGATTGATAAATGAGGGCCAATGTGTTTACTGTTGTCATGTTTTTGTTGTTTTCTGGGTTCAGATCTGTTAAACCTGCATTAACTGATCTGTTTAGCAACTTGGGGGCAGTGGAAATCAAGCTGTGAACACATATTGTTAGCCATATTTATATGGCCATATTGATATGTCCGCTTGTTGGTGCTGAGCAGGTAGTGTACGGTGGGTCTGTAGAGATTTTTGGCTAACAATGTCAATGAGAGCGGTGAGAGTGAACTAAATCAATAAAGTTGCGGGGCCAGAAAACCAAAACAACGCACTGAAAGATGCTACAAGACTCCACAGAGCTGAGGGGAGTTTTCTGGAGAGAAAAATGTGTCGAAAATTAAATCTGTGCGTCTCTTCTCAGGTCAGCTCCAGCCGGCCGAGTTCTGACGACATCCACCAATGGGCTGAGGGTGTGGGCGGGGCCAGGATGAGTGCCGAGCTGCTATTGGAGGAGACGCTCATCAAGCGTTCGCAGCAGAAGAAGAGGACGTCGCCACTGAACTACAAAGAGAGACTGTTTGTCCTCACCAAGAGCAGACTGACATACTATGATGGGAGACCCGAGGTCATTTTTATTTATTTTTATTGCTGTTTTTATTTACGTTTCAGTTCAGGAATAGTTATCATTTCTGAATTATTTAAATTTTAGAAAAGAAGTTTACATACACGGGTATGTTTTATTCTGGCTGCACACATATTACGCACTTATTCACTATTTTGCTGAGAGTTTGATCAGAAGATCGATACTACCTTCATGTCTGTTAAACATGAAGCTACCAGCTAGCTTAGCTTAGCATAAAGACTGGAAACAGGGGGAAACAGCTAGCCTGGCTCTGTTTGGAAGTCACTGCTCCCAGCCAAGAAAAACTCTAATAACTTTAGTTTTTTATTACGTGTTAATCAGTGATATTTAGAGGTGCTGGTTGGTGGATTTTGTTACCTTTGGACTGAGCCAGGCTAGCTGTTTGCCCTGTTTCCAGTCTTTATGCTAAGATAAGCTAGCTGGTAGCTGTAGCTTCATATTTACTGTACAGACATGAGAGGGGTATCTAACTTGAAAAAGCGGCAAACTACTCCTTTAAGTAAAAATAGCCAGAATCCTCCATTGGATGTTCATATTTTTACTCTGCTTATAAATGAAGGTGAAAATTAAAACATCCTTTAAAATCTGTCACAGATTCAGAAAAGACAAACTTGAAGTTGAATTCTAGTTCACAAAGGTTAAAACATGTTGTGTTTACAGTAAGTTTACAACAGTGTTCTAGACTGAATGGTCATTTCATTTTTAGTTTCAGTTTATGATGAGAAGCCTGGCACACGAACATACACGTCTGTTATCACAGTGGTGATCAAAACAAATACTACACTGCTGAAGGAAGTCAGTTTCTTTTAGGTTTCTTATCAAAAAGCTTAAATAAACATTTGACCACCTCTGACGACAACTTCTGCTTCACCCGCAGGACAGATTATTATAAAATATACTCAAAAATATACTCAAAAGTAAAATGTGTCAGTGATATTATATTTACAAAAATAAATAATAAACTGCTGTTGACATCAACAGAAGAAGTTCAGGAGAGGCTCGATCGAGTTGAGCCGCATCAGATGTGCAGAGATCGTCAAGAACGGAGGAGGAATCATCCCCTGCCAGAACAAATACCCCTTTCAGGTACAAACACACAGCAAATGCATTATATTCAACCATAGCTTCTCTTGCATGTAAAGCTCCTCTGCGTGTTACTTTAAATAATAATTCTGGTTTATTATAACTTTGGGCCTTTTTTTGTAGTTTTGAACTTTATTTCTATTTGTAATAATCACTAAAAAGAAGTCAGACGGGTCAAGAAACTCGAGCAATCACAGGTTGGAAACAAACCTTCAGGTTGGACAAACTAATTTGGATTACAAAATTAAAGTGAACCGTAAAAGCGTCCGTTGTAAACATCCATCACTGTTTACAGACCCATTTCCTGCTTCAAATTTGACCTACTGGAGTTGCCGTAGTGGTGTGGATTACATCTGACATTTCAGGTGTGCTCACTTTCAGTTTTATCTCCAGTTCAAGTGGTTTAGATAATCTGGATCAGGGGCTTTCAAAGTCTGACCCTGTGGGCCCCCCTCAGACAAAATCAAGACAACAACACCCTCCACTTGTATTATTACCCTGTTTCTTACTTACTTTTAAGGGATAATCATGCTTCAAGTTTTGGAACTACAGTAGAGTTCTCATGTACACAGGAAGTGTGTATATCTATATATCTATATATATACATGGAGTCTGTTAGCTGTGGGCTACAATTTGGGCCTTTTTTTAGTCTATATTTGTTTACATTTTGGCAAATTGGCACCGTTAAGTATGCTGAATTAGCTATTAGCAGTTCCTGTTTGCAGTGTATCATGGATGCACAGAGAACTATCATAACTATGGATTACTTTGATACTGAAGAAAACTTAAAAACATTTTGATTCTCAGGAAGTTCTGCAGTTATAAGAAGTGTCATTTTTCTATGATTTCTAAGCAAATTTATTGACATTTATTCGTGGTAATGATATCCTCCATAAATGTAAGTCACACAGAATGTAAAAATATGTGCATCATGCCTGTTTGTTCAGATTTTACTGAGTTATAACTCAGAGGAGGACGACAAAGTTTGACAAAAATTGTGGCACCAAGGGTTTTAAAATATCTTAACTGGCCTCCGTGATCGGTGTGTTACACCTGTGTGTTGCTGCAACCGCTGACCGTGTTAATAATTGGGTCAAACTACAAAAACTTCCTGTTAAGAATACCAGCATGCACCTGCCCCTTTCACCAAAACCCCTGATCAGGATGAACTGTTCATAACCTGTCTGATTATCTGACTGCTCAAGTTTTTTTTGGCCCTTTCGAGAAAACATGTTTACCACAAAGTCCACAGGAGCTTAAACTGTAAAATATCTTTAATACACATTACACACCAACTAATTTATGGTATTTTTTAATCTGTGTGTTAACAGATCAGAGAAAACTTAACATTCATCTGTGTGTGTTTGTGTCCAGGTGGTGTATGACAACAACACCCTCTACGTATTCGCTCCAAGTCACGACAGCAGGAGTCTCTGGGTCCAGAGCCTCAAAGAGGGTCAGTTTCTATTCTACTGTGTTCAGTTTTATTGAAGAAAACAGCAGGGGAGCATGTGCATGTGATATATCACTCTCACAGTTTATACTCTGAACTGCTGCAAAGATGTTTTCACACTTTAAACCACAGATCTGAAATTGGTTTTCACACATGGCTCTACTTTTCCAGCAGCCCCCTCTGTTTCCACCGCTCTTGCAACATTCACATACATACCTAATATATGTGACGTTTCACCTGTCAGACCACCATGTTGTCAGGTCAGATGCTGCTCTAAAGTCTGAGATGATGCTTGGTTTAGTTACCATTTACCTTTTGGGCATTTAGTTTTAATGTTACTTACAACACAAGCAATGGAGCCTGTAACTAGATAATTTACACTACCACCAAAATGTGTCCACAATTTGAACTTACTGCTCACCACAGAGCAGGGGGTTTTCAGTTAAGAGGGGGAGATGTGAAGAAAAGATACTGCATTAGATGAAAGGGACAGGTGCATGCTGGGGTTTTAAAAACAGGAAGTTAGTTATTATTGTCTGGCTGCTTATCAACAAGGTGGCAGCAAGCAGTGGCTGCGACACAATTAAGGTACTTTAAAATCCTTATGTCAAAAATCACTCTCATTCTCGTATAACAGTCAAATCTGAACACACAATCATAATACACCTTTTTTTAGATTCAGTGTGACCGACATCCATAAATCCACTTAGAAATCATTAAAAAAAAAAACTCCTTACAACTGCAGAACTTGCCTGAGACTCATCACGTTTTTCAGTTTTCGTCAGTATCAAAGTAATCCAGTAATAGTTGTATGCACATCTACAAGTACACTGCAGACAGGAGCTCCTAATAGTGGATTTGGCATTCTTTCAGTGGTGCCAGTTTGCCAAAATGCAAACAAATACAGGAATAAATAAACAAAAATAAACTCCCTGAATCTCCCAAAGCATCACTGGACTTTGGAAACCCCTGCTACAGAATGTCTTTTATACAAGGAGTAGTGAATGAGTGATTTCGGACATGGCCCAAACGTCAACTGACCGTTCTTCCCTAAAACACTGATTTTCCTTCACTGCTTAGCAACCCCAATCTCAACATGCTGACATGCATATTTTAGACTCTTCTCATCTTCAAACAAGTCAATCTGAAACGTTAAAAAGTCACCCGGAAACTGTTTCCATCCAACTCACAGCTATAGCTGATTAAGATCAACAGTCGTCGGTTATAAATGAGAAACCTGCTTAAGTTTGACGGCAACAGAAACAGGCGGGGCTTAGTGTTGAATTTACACACGTTCTACAAAAGGTTTAATCTTTAATTAAGCTTTTTAGCATCTTTCAGCTCATTGTTTTGGTCTTCCAGCCCACAACTTTATTGTTTTGGTTCATGCTCGCTGCCCCCAAGTGGCCAAAAAAACTCAATTCTTTACATTTAAGTATTTAAGTGAGTAAATATTTAAGTATTATAGCCTTTTGCGTGTTCAACATGGAAATATCACAGCTTTTTTTTATACACAAAAGGAAAATAATTTTAATTGTCACTAAGGAGGAAAATCGCTGAAATGATTATTCCAATATACAGACTGCTGTTCACACGTGACCTAATTTCTGTCTGCAGAGATCAAAGACAACCCTGTGGTCTCGGCGAAGTTTCACCCTCAGTTCTGGCAGGAAGGGGCGTGGCTCTGCTGCCGCCAGGTGGAAAAACAGGCCCCAGGCTGCGAGGAGTACAACCTGTTTGGAGACAGTAAGAGACACAAACAGTTGTGTAACCACTCAAGTGTTGCCTTGTATGATCAGTTTAAAAAGGGATAGTTTGGCTTTTTTGAGGTGTGGTTGTATGAGGTACTTACCCATATTCAGTGTCTCACCTACAGTACAGTAGATGGTCTGTGTGCTCCCAGTTTGGAGAAGCAGACCAGAGTACCAGCACAGAAGCTAAGCTACGTACTGCTGTGGATGGGTCCAGCAGTAAAAACATATTTTAGCCACCTAAAAAATAAATAAATAAAAATCAATAGTGTCCGATGTATTTAGAACATTTTCACCGCTTTACCTTGCCGTCAGACAGCCCTTTCCTTTGGCACTACATTTTCTCAACCATAGAACTTCCATATTAATGGAAGAGACAACATAAAAGAAAATAAAAATGAGTCATATGAAGGCAACAACAAAATGCCGTTCGCTGTGGAGACAAGAGGATACCTTTATGAACCAGAGTATACAGAAGAAGAACTTTTGCAGATGGAAAGGGAACGGGCTCATGCGTAGGAATACAGAAGTTCTGTGGTTGACAAAATGTAGTGCCTGTCACAAGTGGAGGAAACGCAGATGAACCAGACAGACAGGGAAGAGTTCACAGGTTTATTTAAGTAGGCTTACTGGCAGGTAGACAGGCAGGCAGGCAGGTAGGAACAGGCAAGCAGAAGCAGGAAACACAGGAATTGAACTGACAATGGCAAAACAGACGAAATAACAAAGAACAAAAGAAAAGGAGTGATGTCTATAGTGAGTGGTTGATGAATGATGAGATGCAGGTGAGTGGAAAGCTCAGGTGAGGGGAATGAGGTGATTGCAGTGCAATGGGGAGTGGCTGGATGAAGGAACAGGAGTGCAGATTGTGACAGTGCCAAAGGAAAGGGCTGTCTGACGGCAAGGTGAAGCGCTGAAAGTGTTCTAAATATAGCGTACACTTAAACTGATATTGATTTTTTTAGGTGGGCCTTTTTTTGGGCGGCTAAAATACATTTTTATTGCTGGCCCCGACCACAGCAGTACATGGTTTAGCTTCTGTGCTGGTACTCCAGCTGGCTCTCCAAACTGGGAGCGCGCCGACCGCCATCTACTGTAGGTAAGATAGTGACTATGGATAAGTACCTCATACAACCCCACTTCAAAAAAGCCGAACTATCCCTTTAAAGTAGTTCTATAGAAGTTATCGCTACCAGTATTAGAAGTATTCAGAGTCTCTACTTCAGTAAAAAAAAACAGCAATAGCACAGAGTAATAATACTGCATAATACTGTAAAAATACTGCCACATTTTACCTAAAGCTGACATTTTTTATTTTAACACACTCCAATATCAACTCTGCAGCTCTATTGAGCTTTTTAGCTTTTTTTTAGCTCATAGTTTTGGTTCTCGAGCTTCACACAGACAGTATGAATAAGTCAATTTTCTTTTGATGCTTATTTTAAAGTACTTTGAGTAATTTGGGTGCAGTTAAATTAGATTTTGTGCCTCTAAATTATGAACGCATTAATATTTTAGGGGTCCTGGTAGTGCTGAAGCTTAAACTACTTTATATACTTTTGGACGGGTAAAGCTGCAGCACCTCTATAAACTCATCTAATGCTTTGAATGTAAACTATTTATGGTATACTACACTGTAGTATTTAAAGTAAGGAACCACTTATTCAGTCAGTTTAGCAATCAGATAAATGTGGTTGAGTAAAGGAAAAAACAACTGAAAATTACAAAATTTCCCCTGAAATGTAGTGAAGAAAAGCAGAAATGGATTAAGATTAGGTACAATACAGTACTTGAGGTATTTCAGTAAATGAACTTGTTTTTTATCCACCTCTAATCAGCAGTAATAGAAAGTTTCTTGATTTGTAGCAAATGTACAAAAACATGAGAATGATCCTTTCACAGAGAAATACTGATGTTTAAAAATACTACGTGTTGGTCCTTTAACATGGATCTTTCTGCAGTGTAGAATCTGAAACACTTGATTCTCCAAGTGCAGAAGAAAAACAGGAAATCACATTAAATTTAGGCTGTCAGCTGATTAATTCAGACTTATTTGCGATTGCTGCTACAGTGCGATAAGCTTCAGTTCTGGATCATCAACATTACAAGCAAGTGAGGGTCAGAGGTCACGGTGATCTAACAGCACAGATGAACGTTCTGCTTGGTTTACTGTTTCTGTTCCTCTTTTCTAGTTTCCAGAAAACCTTTACCCCCGATTCCTGGAGAGGAGCCTAAAAACGACAGGGTAACCGCTAACCACACACACACACACAGATTTATGATTAACATATCGACCACAGTTAAAACCATCGTTCTTCCTCCTCCTGTTCCTCACCCTGCAGCGGCGGCCCCCGCCTCCCGCCCCTCCTGCCGCTGACGATGATGATAATGAGGACGGGGATGATGATGATGATGACGATGACGAGGAGGAGGTGATGGTGGCGCTGTACGACTTCCCGGGCACCGAGCCGCACGACCTGCGTCTGGTCAAAGGGGGCGAGTACGTCATCCTGGACAAGTGTGACGTCCACTGGTACAAGGTGCGCAACAAGTATGGGTGAGTGTAAAGCAACTGAATTATGGGATGGATTCTCAGACATTTATGGTCCCCTGAAGATGAACTGAGATTTAGTATTTCACTCCTTATGTTAAAAAAAAAAAAGGATCAAAATCGATGCAGCAGAACCGGAGATAGACATCTTTATTCCATGAGTTCTTCTTCCTCGTCAAAACATGGCGCCTACATTACCCACAATGCAACTGGACCGCCAACAGTTCAGCCAGAGATTGGGATGTGTCTAATGTAGCCTTGAGTATCCTGCAGCAGAGGTTTGGACAGATTTTTTTCAAACTTGTAGTCTTCAACCGATGCTGACTCAAGTGACATCATTTGAGGTCATTTATCAGACTTCACACAGCTGGAGACACCGAAGGCTTTATACTGTTTTACAACATCTGCAGCAGAACCCCCCCAACACCTGGAAACACACTTTGAAGTGTAAAATCGGTGGAGCTCCGCTTTGACTTTTAATCTAGCGCCATCACCAGGTCAAGATTTTAATTTGTCCAGTGGTTTATGACCAAATACCTCAAAAAATAATGACATTCCCATCAGCCTCAGCAAAAGCTGAGCTGGATGACCCTGCATTGGCACCCCCGCTGGCTGGCTGCAGGATTAATGCCAGTCTGACCAGTTAAAGGTCTGTAGAGTTCTTGTAAATAAACAAAAGTCATGTTTACCTTCAGTGTTACTCACCAAAACTTTTAGGTCTTACAAAGGAGTCGAATGCATTTTTGCAAAACAGATTTTTTCTTAAAAGATTGAAACCTGTTTTTTTTTTTTTTTTTTACATCCATGTTTACAAGCCATCTTTTTCACTGCCTTTGCAGGCACATTACTGCCCCCTGTAGGTCAGTGGTCAGCAGGTTGTCCTCACAAAACGGGGACCCACTCATAAAAAACGGCTCCATAGCGCTAGTAGAGGTCAAAACACTGCACTTCTAAGATTCTGGACTTGTAGACTGGACTTATGGTGATTGTTTGTTTGGTTGAGTTGTTGTAGCTCCTCTCAGTTTAATTATGTGGCATTCAGACTAATTATTATAACACTGAGATGAGAGTTAAATTGGGTGTCGGTAACTTGAGTATGTGTGTGAGTAGAAGTGGAACTACTGCCTCACCTGCTTCCTTGTGTGTTTCTGTGTGTGTTTGTGTTTCACAGTGAGGAAGGCTACATCCCAAGTAACTATGTAACAGAGAAGAAATCCGGAAACCTGGTGCAGTTTGCGTGAGTTTGTTAATCATTTCACGGTAGATCAACAATAAAGTTACTGTAGCAGTGGATATCAGCTGAATCCAAATGTCTGGACGTGTTTACTCACAGACCTCATGGGCTCATAACTGTGCAGGCCTGGAGTGAAAAGGGCAGTCCAAATCCAGAATTCAGAAGTCTGCAAGGGGCCTCAAACACACTTTCTGCAGACTTAGAGCATGTCAAACTACCAATAAGTTAAAAACACTATATTTTATAGCACAAATATATCATATTTATTTGAAGACATGTATTTTTTCTGTTTTTCATGTATGAGTGAACTCATCTCATGACACATTTTACACTAAACATTTCAGCCAATTAATAATTTTGCACAGGCAGATCTCCATCTCGTAAAGCTCGTGGAGGACTGGAGAAAGTATCATTAAGATAATAAAATATCAGGATAACGAGAGAACCATTAAGATATGATTGTTATAGGGATGTTTATTTGTTTGTTGTAGTTGGTACAGTAAACAAGTCAACAGGAACAAGGCAGAGGAGCTGCTGAGGAAGGAGGTGAGTCTTTATCTAGAAACATCTCTTTACTTTCTTTAATTCTTCCGCATGTCGGTCTTCCCTCCTTGTATATTAACTTCTTTGACACTTTTTCTTCACTGTTCTTTAATCCTCTCTGTCCTCCTTTCCTTTAGTCCCTCTTTGACTCCTTCTATTTGTCGTTGGACCCGCTCTACCTCAGGTCAACTCTCTAATAAAGACATAAAATACCCCATAAAATAACTATGTAAATAACCAAAAGTACCTGAAATGACAGAAAGCTTTTGACTTTTTATTATTATGATAATAATTATCCCATGAAATAATGATTTTGTAATCTGGAGAAAACAAGATAAGAAACTTTCTCTTTCTGAATCATATAAATCACAAAATGTAAAATCTTTTGTTTGTCTCTGTGTCGCCCCCTGCAGGACAAAGAAGGAGCCTTCATTGTCAGAGACTCCAGCAGTCCAGGAACCTACACTGTCTCTTTGTATGCCAAGTCTGCTTCAGGGTAAAGACACCGTGTTGCCCCTGAGCTGCCACCTTTAACCTACGTAGATAAACTAAAACAAGAAACCACCTTAAAAGGGCCATACCAGTGTTTAATCTCCCAAACTACAAATCATAGATACTTACATTATTGCTTACAGTTTTTAAATTTTTGCAGGCAGCCTATTATCACAAATTTGTCAGTGTAACATTATTTTTCCGTAGCAATGCAGCTGTACTGTATGTGCAGAATGATTTGCACAGTGTTAACTGACTTTGCAGACCTGTGATGGATTACGAAACTCAACCTCAAGTTTCAAGAGTGTGCTAATTTATGTTCACACTGTACAGAAATGAATGGAAACCAATGGCTGCCTGGAATATAGAAACAATAAACAGGGACATTTGAAACACAGCAACATGACGTGCAAAAAGAACAAAACAAAATCACTGGTGTGGTCCTTTAAGATGTTTTCCACATCCTCAAACAAGCCTTAAATTAAATTCAGTTAAATCCAACTGCAGGTAAAATGTGAGATTTTACGAAGCATCACGTTATTGTGGAGAGAATGAAAATCAAATGGGTTTTAGACTGGTAAAAAGTCACGACAGCCTGTATAAGTTGCATTATGTTATGATGTGTGTTTGTAGGGAGGGAGGTGCAGCTATCAAACATTACCACATCAAGGAGACATGTGGTTCGCCTCAGCAGTTTTACCTGGCTGAGAAACACTTGTTCAGCTCCATCCCTGACCTGATTGAGTACCACAAACACAACGCAGCAGGTAAACAACACGTCATCGTTTTGCTAACGTTTGTGGAGCTGCAACTTTTAGTCGATCGGCAGAAAATGTATCAGGAACTATTTTAATAATCGATTAGCCGTTTCAGTAATTTTTCAAGCAAAAATAACATTTAAACATTTGCTGTTTCCAACTTCTCAAATGTGACGATTCGCTGTGTTTCTTTGTCATATCTGATGGTAAATTGAATATTTTAAGATTCTGGACTCACTATTTTTTTTACATACCGTCCACTAAATCATTGTGAAAATGATCAGCAGATTAATTGATGATGAAAACAATCATTAGTTGCACCTCTAAACACTGGCTACACAGCACTAAACAGAAAGTACAGCTGAGGCTGATGGGAATATCTTTAGTTTTAAAGGTATTTGGTCACAAACCAAAGTATTGGACACATTAAAATGTTGACGATGACGTTGATGATGGTGCTAGATGGAAACTCAGAGGATCACCAAAGTTATCACAATTCATCCTGAGGGGAACATGAATGTCTGGTCCAGACTGAAATATCTCAACAACTATTGGATGGATTGTCATGAAATGTAGTTCAAAGTGGTGGACCGCCCCTCGAGCCACATCTCTAACGTGCCTAAAAATAAACTTTCTGATTTTGTCGTAGCACCTAAAGCTTCTGGATGCTTCCTGTCGTAAAACTTCAGCCATGTTCCATGTTGGCCGGATACTCAGTCATGTAAACTAACAAGCAGCGATAGTGGAGAAGCAAAATGCACTTTTTAACATCAATAACCACATTTTAGTTTTTTAATGCTTCACACCATTAAGAAAGCTACATGGAGCTCGTCATCTAAGCTTTCATACATACTGAACGTTTATTTGAAAATGTCCCTTTCTTTCTCAGGTCTTGTTGCCAGGTTGAGGTATCCTGTAGGGAAACAGGAGAAGTCTGCTCCGTCCACCGCGGGCTTCAGCTACGGTGAGTCCTCACACAGCACTGCTCAGTTTTATACCTTAAACAATGTTTATCCATGAATAACATCTCTCCCTCTCTCTCTCTCTCTCTCTCTCTGCCTTTACTGTCTTCTTACCTCCCTCCTCTCCCCTTCCCTCCCTCCAGAGAAGTGGGAGATCAACCCCAGTGAACTGACCTTCATGAAGGAGCTGGGCAGCGGTCAGTTCGGTCTGGTGAGGCTCGGCAAGTGGAGGGCTCAGCACAAAGTGGCCATCAAGGCCATCAAAGAGGGAGCCATGTACGAGGAAGACTTCATCGAGGAGGCCAAGGTCATGATGTAAGGAAAGGGGGGGAGCCAATGAAAAGATCTGAATGAACAGATGAAAGAAGAAAAGATAATAAAGGAGGAGGAAGCGATGTGGGGATGAAAAACAAGAAAGAGATGAGGAAAGGAAGAATGAAAAGGAACAAAAGGAAAGGAGAGAGGAAGTTATACAGACATATATGCCTGGAGATTAAGCTCTACATTAAAAGACAATTCTATATCTATCTTTGACCTCTGCTGCCCTCTACTGGAGACTAGTAGGAACTGCAACAACATGCACTTAAATCCTCCTGTTCTCCGAACTATGGTGGCTTGTAATTGAATTATAAAGTCACATTTTCCCAAAGTAAAGCAGTAAATTAAGTGACGATTAGAGTACAGATTCAACACAAGCGTCTCACGAGAAGCTCATAAATCGCCTCTACTGACGGCTCAAAAAATAAAACTGCTTTGGAGTCTTTCTTTATTTTTTCTTGAGAAGGAAGCTTTTTATTTCAAACAAACCGGAGCATTGCAGCTGTTAGAGAATAGAAATGTTGTCAAATTTAGCATAAACTGAAGGTGGTGTTAGACAATGTGTGCTGTAACAGAAGCTGTACGGGCTGCTGAGCAATGCTTCAGTTTGCAACATCCACTTTAAGTAGTTGTTATGAGGTTCAGTTCTCTGATTGGTTTGTATCTGCTGGACTCTCAGTGGATGTTTTCCATAGTTGAATTTGTAGTAAAACCTGTGCTCGCAAAATGTAGTTTGGCTCTTTGAGGCAAGTTTTTGAAAATAAAATAAAAAGTAAAGCTAGATTTATGCTTGACACACGGTTTCAGATTTTTATTTATAGTTCAGTGTCGGATTTCACCCGTTAATAACAGCATTACAATGCTATATGCTACTGTGCTTTTGTTATATTTCCCACTGTGTTTCCATTCTTTCATTCACTTTGTGATATGAACGACGGTGGGCAAAGCATGCCCTCATATTACTGAAGTTACATCCATGCTATTTCTCCTCATCTCGTTACTGAATAGAAGATTGCGTCCATGCAGTCTCTGTGTTTACGTTGATTAATTTCGAAGAGAGCAGTGACTAAAAAGGAAAAGACTACTGAGTCTTCCTTCAACTTCCTTAACGTTTTCTTCACTCGCAACAATCTCTTGTAGCTTCGGTTTTCAAATGTTTTCATTTTATTTTCCTATGTGTGTCATTTTATATTGTTTTTTGTTCCTTTTATATCTTGTCTTAATCCCTTTTATGTCTTTATTAAAGTATTTTGAATTGCATTGTTGTTGAAAAGTGCTGCACCAATAAACTTGCCTATAAATCCAGCTTACAGGTGACTCTTGAAACTCCACAAGGTGAAGTTTGTTCTTGAACAAAGAACAGGCCAGGAACTGGGAAATGCTACAAATCTCATCACAGCAGAGTGTTGGAGAGTTAATGTTTCACACCTCTCCATGTCCATCTCTGTCTATAGGAAACTGTCTCACCCTAAACTGGTGCAGCTGTATGGAGTGTGCAGCCAGCAGAAGCCCATTTACATCGTCACAGAGTTCATGGAGCACGGCTGCATGCTGAACTTCCTCAGGCAGCGTCGGGGCAGCTTCAGCCTGGGATCCTTGTTGAGTATCTGCCTGGACGTCAGCGAGGGCATGGAGCACCTGGAGGCCAGTGGCTTCATCCACAGAGATCTGGTAACTCCAGGTTGCTTTGATATTTCCGTCTGGGTTCTGTTTTTTCCATCCTGACCAGATGTTGTTGCCACTTTTGCACCACAGTAACTTTTTATCCCAGAACTCAGGACTTTATTGAAGAGCCAACATGTGGAGACATGTCGTGAATTCCATTTGAAATTAAAAGAAAATACACTTTGGCTGGTTTCCACAGCTACTTTGACCCCCGTTACTGCTTCCTGTTGAAATGAGTCCTTTTTTTGTGTTGTGTTTTTGTGTTGTGTTTGCAATCACGTCCCATCCTAAAACAAAACAGGGCAGTGTTAAATTAATGTGAAATTCACTGATGGATGAAAGCTTTTTCTTGTGGTTTACGATCCGTTTAAGGCATAAATGTGTGCGGATACGGTTTGCAACTTTACCCGCTTTTCTTGTGGAGGGACCAGATTGTAATTGTGGCTCCTTCACCAAAGTTCAAAGTATTTTTAATGGTCTGCAAAGTTTGTGAAATTGTTTTAGGCAGAGTACTGTATTCAGGAGCTAAATGCTAACGTCAGCATGCTAACATACTCACAAAGACAATGTTAACATGCTGAAGTTTAACAGGTACATTATTTACCGTGTTCATCAACTTTTTTAGGTTTTTAGGTTAGCATGCTACAAAGGGCAGCTGAGGCTGATGGGAATGTCATTAGTTTGCAGGTATTTAGTCATAAACCAAATGATTCATATTGACCTGATGATGGCGCTAGATGAAAAGTCGGTGGATCACCAAAGTTAGTACAGTTCATCCATAGGCCTACCCTTTTTCCACCAACATGGAACTGGTTCCGTTCCAGTTTGCGCACCCAATTTTGAACCGTGCGGAGCATTTCGACCAAAAATAAATTGGTTTGGAACCTAAAAAGTTGTTTCCCAGCTGGAACCAAAAAATAGCAGGTTTTCCTTGACCTGAAGTGCGAACTGTGACGACATCAGTGGGTGTGTTATATTCTACAGGTTGGAAAGAGAGGATGGAGAAGGCAACAATGTCAATCATTAGTAGTTGGTCCCTGCTTGTTTTTTGGATAAAAACATATCTGTAATAACAGAACAAAAGCTTGCAGGTAATCAATGCAATCCGCCATCTTGCTATTACCGTTGACTTCTCTTGTGCATTGTGCAACGCCCTCCATTGATGATGCGTCATTGATTACAATGGTTCTGCTCAAAACCAGTGGAAACGCCGGCTGGTTCACTAGATAGCACCAAGGTTCCAAGAATCCTGCATGGAACTGGTTCAAGAACCAGAGCTAATTTGGTGGAAAAGGGGTACCAGAGGAGAACATAACCGTCTGAACCAAATTTCATTGTGAACCATTTAATAGTTGTTACTGCATTTCACAAAAAAACACAAATATCAACCTCATGGTGGTGCTAGATTAAAAGTCAGAGGATCACCAAAGTCACCAGGGTGCATCGTCATGGAACCATGAATATCTGAGCTAAATTTGGTGCCAATCCATCCTGTAGTTGTTGAGATATTTCACTGAGTAAAGTTAGCAGACTTTCTATCTCTGACCCACAATATTGTTACTTCTGCTTGCTTCCTTCCTATTTGTCTTTCTCTTCCCTCCTCTCATCTCTTCTGCAGGCTGCCAGAAACTGTCTAGTGAACGACTCTCTGGTGGTGAAGGTGTCCGACTTTGGCATGGCCAGGTATGAATTTAATCCCAACACATCAGACTGCATGTTTATCTGTTGTCTTTTATCTAGAGCGACTTGAAACAATCAGCAAATAGAAAGATTTGACTTTGTCACTTTGTCGATGTGTATTTTGTAGATACGTGTTAGACGACCAGTACACCAGCTCATCAGGTGCTAAGTTTCCTGTGAAGTGGTCGCCTCCTGAAGTCTTTAACTTCTGCAAATACAGCAGCAAGTCAGATGTCTGGTCCTACGGTAGGCACACTTCAAAACCAATAAATCATCAGAGCATTGATTAATTAATACATTTTCTAATATATTTTATCATTTTTTAACAATAAACTAACACTTCAGATATTCTGCCAGACAAGAGTTTTAACAATAAAGCTCCAGACTCTTACTAAACCTCTCTCGTTTGTGTGTCTTTAGGCGTGTTGATGTGGGAAGTTTTCACAGAGGGTCGTATGCCGTTTGAACAGAGTCAGAACCATGAAGTGGTTACCTTGGTAACCAAGGGTCACCGCCTCTACAGACCCAAAATGGCCACGCCTGCCATCTACGACATCATGCAGCTCTGTTGGCACGAGGTGAGAGCTGTGAGAAACAAACGAAGTACAGTACAGTTAAGTGCTGTTCCCAAACCCTTCCTGTCAGCCTCTCTTTTGCGGATAACGCTATAATTTTTATTTTTTAAATGGACTTTCTTAGTTCATGTTAGTGTCCAGTTTTGACCTTTATTTTGATTTAGACATCTGCTAGGCTTCCTGTTTACAAACAATTGATTTAAAGCTTGATTTTTTTCTGTTCTGTGAACACAACATCGACATCGCGACGATCAGTATAGCTGATATGGCGGACTTGTTAGCACACACTTGCCTATTTACACATCCAGCAGTTTCAAAGCAACATGATTATTCAATTAGAGTCGTGTTTCTGGCCACCTGATGGATGTAAGTCCAATATTCTCTCTCTTTTAGCTCTGTTTTTGGTCTCCACCACCTCCTGAGGGAAATATCTGTCTCTTTAGCTGCTAAATGTTCCACTATGTTCACCAGCTGGTCTCTAACTGTGTCTGTCTGCTTATTGGTGCTGAACAGGTAGTGTACAGTGGCTTTTTAGAGATTTAGAGATTTTTTTTTTTACTGAAAACAGCTGCCTGCATCAGGAAACAAGATTGATGAGAGCGGTGAGAGTCAACCAAAACAGTAAAGTGAGAGACCGGAAAACCAAAACAATGAGCTGAAAGACGCTGAAACGCTGAACTGCAGAGTCGGGTGATATTTCTCTGTGGGCTCACTACTATGAGCAACCCCTTTCTTATTCATGTAGTAATTTGACCCATTGTTAACAGAAATACATTGATTATAGACGCTTTAAAACAGGTGTTTCTCCCTCACCAGTGTCTGTGGTCACCTCGTCATGAAAATCAATGGCTCTGATCAGAATGCCAGATGCTAATAGTTAATTATGCATGTGTTGAAAGAGATGATTCTTTCCTGGGATTGTGAACATTTTCCTTGCACCCTTTTGTGATTCGTGCAGATTAAGGCAGAAAAACAACTCCTCCAAATGAGCTCTTAGCTTGGCATTAGCTTGTTGTTTCTATGGTGAAAGATTCCAAGAGCTGTGATGCTAACTGACTTACATGAATTTATGACCTGTGTTCTCTGTATTTCAGAGACCTGATGAGCGTCCGTCGTTCGCTCAACTCTGCCTGATGATCTCCGACGCTCTGGAGAGTGACACTCCTCCGCCAAGCTGATCAACTGACCAATCAGCTGCTTCCACCATCCACGCCAACTGTGACGGCCATGTTGGCCCCAACATGGATAGCACAGTGTAATGGTGTTCATAGTGTCTGGAACTGACCAATCAGATGGAGAGGATGTACCTATCACACCAGCTGTAGTCCACTCATCCACCAATCACATTTGTTTATCCAGTCAAGTCACTCAACCAGTACAGCTCACAACCCTAAACAGCTGGACTGACAGCTGTAAAAACTGAAGCTGCGTTCACAACAAACTGCTGCTCATGTGGGATTTGTTTCAGGATGACGAATGTACAAATCTGACACCAACATGAACTGACAGCGATGCAGAAAACACGTAATAGACTCTTGTGATGGAAACATTAGCTCAGTAATTTACTACCTGTCTGTGCAGCTAAGTCCGTCCAGCGTATTCTGCCTCTGCGTTTATTCCCAGTTGGACATCGGCGTTAAGTCCTCCAGCCAGAGATCTAACAAAAGTATATCAAGCCACAACACACAAAATGAAGCTTAATTTTCCTTCCAGTATGGACTCGGTTGTGTGAATTGTTCTTGTGACATTTAAGGAACCTCACCAGGTCACGACATCTGGTTCTTCTTTTGTTTAATTCCATTATCTGACAAATTTAGCTGCATTGCAATTCTGTTTTCATGTAATTTCCATCACACCCTGCACATTAATATTAAAAGTACTGTAGAGAGAAAGTAAATGATTTGAGTGTGATTACATTTTTTTTTTACATCGTCATGGAAAAGAACACTTCCAGTTTGAAGAGTGTGCAGCCATGCTAGCAGCTGTGAGGTTGAAAGATTAAACCTCCGTGGC